>JBBBVU010000020.1:14584752-14603753 GCA_037177055.1 Atherinosoma microstoma | reverse complement strand
TTTCTTTCTTTCTTTCTTTCTTTCTTTCTTTCTTTCTTTCTTTCTTTCTTTCTTTCTTTCTTTCTTTCTTTCTTTACTGAGAAAACAGTAAAAGGTAAAAAAAAAAAAAAAGGTTCCTTTGAGCCACATGCCTGATACAATCATTCTATGAACGATTTATGAAAACCAAGTATGGATAATGTATGATGATGCTTTGGCTCAATTTGCTTCTATTGTATGTATTCCTTACTTAGTGGAAAAAAGTTCTTAAAAACAATCATTTTACAACATTAAAGAAAGTGTTAAAATCTTTTTTGTCTGTTAAAAATCTGTAAAAAAAAAAAGAGTATATTTTCCTCATTAAAATGTATAATATTTTCAGAAAACTTATACAAAAAAGGCCTTCAAGGTGAGTGATGCTTTTCTGAAATCTCTTCCTCAGTAGCAGTCACGTGTAGTTGAACATACTTTACCACATTTCTATTTCTGCAGTGGCATTTTTTATTGGAGACTTTATTTATATCTAATTTACAGCATGAATTATGTTGATTTACCAAATACATAACACAGCTTAATGTGAAGGCGGTTAATTTGAAGAAATCTTCTCTTTTGATAAAACCTCTGATTCTAAAATGTCAGCAAGTTTTACAATTGGTTTTGAAGCTGGTTTTAATAATTCTGTAGTTATATTATTATAAGAAAATTGAACAATGTTATGTACTGTGGTATTCTGTTATTTCAGAGTTGCTGTCAGCAGGGACTGTAGATCCTGATGGCTGCCACTAGATGTAGCTGAGTCTTCCTGAGAGAGCAACTGTATAGAAAACTAATCTTCATTTCTTGCAATCGTTCTTTCAGCTGTACATATAGACTATAGTACATCATCCAGCTGCACCCACATAACCCAAATTGACTGGCCTCATTTGAAATGGTGTGAGATGTATTCAAACAAAACTTCTCATAACAGAACAGAAAGTTTCTTTTTATTGTCTTCACAGAAGCTTTGCTCATACTTTAACAATAGCACAGAGTCAGACCTGAAAGAAATGTTTTTAAGAGTTTCATAATTGTATGTACAGCATGTTTGAGGCAGTTTGGCACTTACATATGTTGAAAATGAGCATTTAAATAATCCCAATTTCAGCTGACATGGTTGGTAGTTAGACAGTAAAATGTTGCATCACTAACACAATCTAGAAATCAGCAAGTTGTGCATTTTATAATATGCTGTAGTTTTTCCTATAATGTTGCAAACTGCAGAAGTACACGTAGAAATGCGTTTGAGATGAGTATTCAAAGGCAATCCAAAAGAAGAAAAACCAAGAACAAAGAAATAATCACAATACTGTTGTTCAAACAAATGTACTACAAGTAATATAAATGCTTTTTTTTTCTGTAGAAACTCGTTTTAAAATGTAATGCATTGTTCAAAGGAATCCAAGCTAGCCTGCTTCCAGAGCTCTAAGTGGCACTTCTGAAATTTTCTAACAATTTAATCATAAATTAATAGATAATTAGTGGAATATTGAATGGCAGTCCAGTCTGATAGCTAATGTATAATAACCGAGTGTATATAATCAAATCTATAATAAATAACACATCATGAAAATGAGCCATATCAGCGTAAAACGAAACAAATCGTTGCGGGACGTTTCTCAGTCGTTGTCATAGATGCAGTCTGAAAAGAAAAGGATAATTAAAATGGATTCACTCTATGAAAAAGTGATTGTGTTAAGTCAACATACCATCTCCTCCGATATCATCATAGATTTCTCCATCACTGTGGGCAAATCAAAATGATTAGGACAGACTACAATTTTTCAAGAGTCTATTTCTTTTTTTTTGCATGAATGTTTACTGTACTTACTCCATGACAATGTTGCTGGTTAAAACATAGCCAACTGCAAAACACAGATTTTAGAGTTGAAACAAAGATTGTAACATTTTACAGTGCAAGTGAATGAAAAAGCTTGAGGATCTGTGAAGATGTGATCATGTGTAAGAGAATGATTATTAATCAACACAAAGACTCAAATAAATACTCACATTTGCCATCCTCATTCCGACAGATCAGCTTGTCATCCACAGCTTTAACAATGACGTCAAGTTTCTCCCCGGCTTTTAATGGCAGCTCTTTCCCGCTCCACTTTTTATTAGAAAGTGTTGGCTGGACGTTCACCTGATACAATACCTGTATCTCCCCTTCATACTGAGACAGATTGAAAACAACATTCACAATTCATATAGTGAATAGTTATGCATTTGACAGAAGACATAAATAAAACTGAAGGTTCAAACATGTGAGAAGGACCAACTTTAAACTTTTTCCTGAAGTCTTTTTCTTCTTTCTCAAACTTTTTCTGCTTCTTTGGGTCCATTTCTTCAGTTTTGCTTTTGACTTTGATACCCAGAAGGCTTGAAAGACAAACAGACAAGTCAAAGGAGAAAACTCCTAATTAATTCAATAAGACAATTGAAATAATCGATTTAAACTACAAGGGGGGAAAAGAGGTTATTTTCTGGTAAAATTGATGTAGTTATACCTGCTAAGGGGAGGAGGAGGAGGTGGATTTTGAGAGTCAACATCGTCATATATCTCCTCGTCGACTGCTGCTCCTGGATGAGCCGTGTAACACAAAGATAAAACTCAGGAAGGATGCATTTTAATCAGGATACTTAAAATAATATGCTTCACCAGATGAAAATAATGATGCAATCTGAATATATCACTCATATATTAGTCAATATCATTAGTCAATGAAAATGATGTGCTCAGATCAGTTTTGAGGCCATAAATCAGTGTAGACTTTTACACATAGCCATGGTTGCCTTCAGTAACTAGTAATTATTTTAGCTAGTTAAATGTAGAAATATCTTTACTGAACTAATGTTGGTGGTCTATTTACCATGTGTTGGCTTCTGAACAAAGTCATGAAATTATATGAAGACACAATTGTGATATTTAAACTTACGATTTCATTTTGATTTAATTTAATTCTATGTATGGATCGTTCATGGAATTTGTCAAAATACTTTTATAAAGCAGCACATTTCACAAGCTGAAACATTTTGTTCATGTCTAGTACACAATAGTGTAAATAGCGGAACTCTTTGATGCCCAATGTATCATATTTGATAAATACAATTTCTGAGACTTATTCAATCACTTTATTGTGAAAACTTTGCTTAAAACTCTGTTTTTAACAATCTACAAACTTTTCTTCTGCCCTCCGGTGTATACCTTTCACACTTGCTATGATTCTGGCATCAGACAAAAAAGAACAGCACATATATGCAAAATATTTTAGTTGTTAAAGGGCCAAATAAAGACTTCAAATAAGAAAAAAAAAATAGAATTTGGTGCTCTTTTTTTTTGGGTCATTAGTTCAAGGGTTTAAGGATGAATATTTCTTTTTCTACACAAACTGTGACACAAATTAAAAAAGGTAGTTTATGGCATAAAAAAGAAACTATATTATTCTGTCCAACATTTGGCCTTATAAGGATTTTAATTTAATTAAATTCTGTTTTATTTATTCTATACCCGCTTATCCCAATGCAGTTGAATGGGGGGCTGTGGCCTATTTTAGCTGTTTCTAGGCAAGAGGCCTAACAAGTTCAATTAATCAAATCATTAATCCAGCTCAGCTCAATATGACTGTATTTGTATAATGCTGAAAAGTAGCCCAGCTATGCAACCCAGAAATCACACTGCATCTTAAGTTTCATTCAATTCCCATCCAGTGCATTCGTGTTGCAGCGTGTTGCAGTGAAGGAAAGCTCATTTTTAACAAGCCTACAACAGAAAGTGTTATTATCAGTGAGTGTTACCTGAATT
Source organism: Atherinosoma microstoma (assembly GCA_037177055.1). NCBI lineage: Eukaryota > Metazoa > Chordata > Actinopteri > Atheriniformes > Atherinidae > Atherinosoma > Atherinosoma microstoma. The sequence continues at coordinate 14,599,936 of JBBBVU010000020.1, read as the reverse complement.
CACATCTGCAGTAAATTGGATGGGTGGAGGCACTCTGACACACAAAAAAAGAAGAAAATCAAAATGTTTCAGAATCCATATTTCTAACAAAATCATCAATACAAAAAAGTTAATGTTATCTGAATTAGTCAAAATGAATCACATTTGTGAATGACAGCACATTGTTTAAATGAATACTTTTGTTAAACAGTTTAAAACAGCAGTCCATGCCTCGATTTGTTCAGTCATGAAGCAATCATTTGCATGCAACATAATCATGAAGATTAGTGAGTTTACAGATAATTGGCAATCACTCGTACACATGTTAAAATCACTGTTAGACTTCAGACTTTCATTATAATAATCAAACAAATTATGATTAAACTGTGTTTTTTAGAAAGAGGTGATCTTGTTGATCTGATGCTGATTTGAGGAGAAAACTGTAAAAGCCGACATCATTTCATAGGAGCCATAAAATGATGGCTAAAAGATCAGGGATTAACATCAGTGGATAGAAGATCTGTGATCAGTCTTACTACTTAGTGTATTTTACACTTTAATGCTGGAAGGATGTCTGTTTCGATCAAACATCCACAGGAAGCCTCGAGACTTTGCAATAGTTGACCTAGGATCAGGGGGACTGGAAAGCCAAACAATGATGAATAGACTGGAATTTCTTTTCTGTTTAACTTATTTCTTTTTAATCTTTTCTTATTATCATCTGTGTTTATGTTTATTTTTATTTTTTTAAAAAGCCAACAAATAAAAGCATACTGCATTACAACACTCACTCTCTTATAAATAACTAAATCAATTCCCACCTCACTTCCAGGTTTGGATCGACGATGTCATCGTATATTTCTCCGTCTCCTCCAGGTAGCGGTGGGAGAACAACTGCAAGATCAACATGCTTTATATGATGCGGGAAAAGCCTGACATTAAGTGCAATAAATCAGTGGTTTATCATTTAAATATTTTACCTCCTGGTCCTTTCAGCCCACTGCAGAGAGGGAAGAATATGGGATGAAAACATGGAAGACAAGTTAAGTTATTTTGTTAACTTTCACAATTCACACTAAACTGGAGAAGGGCTCTGTGAGGTGACCAGGCTTCATAAGTAAAACTCCCTAAAGTGATTGAATGTCCATTAGAGTTTTACTCTTTACTGTATGAACTAAATTAACAGAACAAAGCAAGTTGTTAAATGAATAGAACATTTTTAATCTTCTTAGACCTGAGGTGTTCTAGTTGGGGGAACTTTGAGAACAAATGATGCCAAAGTGTGCCAAAATGGCCATTTTGGAGACCTCCCCCGCTGTGTGTACAAAACCTCTCTATTTTTGTTCTGCTTTACTTTATCAAAGTTGGCCTTTGCAGAGATAAGGTTCACACATTGTAGCCTACTATGATTTGATAGAGGTTTAGAGCTGCAGATGCATCGTTCTAAAGGGACATTCATCCTGAAAGTGTTTTTCTTAAACTGAAACCTTTTTCATGCATGCTCCGCTAAATTTTCTTCTGCTTCAATGATCAAAAAAATCTTAAACATTTTGAACAAGACCCAGCTTAAAATCCCCCACAGTGAAGTAAATTCCCAATAACTATCCATGATACTTCAGCGGTATTAACCCCACAAAACCCTCTCTGTTGGTCTGTGTAAACTGACACTACGTTTAGTTTTGCTTTAGGAAACACGACGAGCCAAAAGCTGAAATTTCATTTGTCTTTTTTCAAATAAAAAAATAAAATAAAATAGTGATTTAAAAAATGAGAATTAAGAAATGTAAGATGACATTTCCGGTACCTGTTGTCAGAGACCACATCAATGTCGTCATAGACCTCCGGGTCATATGTTGACTGAACCTGACAATTCTTCAGCGAGTTGAAGTCAATTTCCACGGAAGTGGTCTTCACATAACCAACTGCGAGAGAAAAATAATGTGTGAGATTTATTGTCCCCTGATTGCCTCTATATCATTTTTTGCAGATCCCTGACTGCAGTTTTGTAATGAAATATTGACTGTAGCACAGAAAAATGAGGATAGTTTTAGCATCACAGGGGTAAGAAAAGTTCTGCCTGTAATTATGACTTTAGAGTCATAATTACAGGCAAGATTGACAGGACAGAAAAAAGAGCCAAAGCAATGATTCAGTCAGTGAAGAATAAGATGTGAACACACTTGATCCATCTTGCGTCCGTCCCAACCATTTCCCCTCTGGGTTGCCCTGGACACGGATGATGTCCAAGCAGTCACCCTGCTTCAGAGCCAGATCAGTCTTGCTGCCTTTGAAATCCACGAGAGCCTTTCCTTGTTGAATGACCTGCAGTGGTCCGACCAGCTAACATACACAACCACATACAGTTAACAAAATTACCAGAGAAACATTATAAAGGTATAGATTTTTTCTCATAACTTCCAGCCAGAAACCACATTTCCCACGGTCATGAACTGTTTCTTTTAGCCATCCAGGAACGCTTCACTTACTTTAAACTTTTTCTTGGCATCGTTTTCCTTCTTCTCTCGTTCTTTCTGCTCCTTTTTCTCCGCCTCCAGTCGCTTTTTCTCCTCCTTATCATCTTTCTTTTTTTCTTGGGATTTTTCAGCTTCATCCCTTTTCAGACCAAAAACACAAAGATGTTGGCAAAGAGAAAATGATGTTAGCTACAAAGGATCCATGACACAAGATAAAAAGGTCACTCAAAATATACTTTCCATCCCACAATTTGATTAATTTATTGAAATGAAGTCTGAACTCACTTGAAACACCAGCTAGTCATAGCAAGAAGTGAAAACATCAGATAATAGTTTAATGTGGAAGATTTTCTCACCATCGGTCATCCAGTGGCTCATACATATCTCCATCATCACTGTCAATTTCCTCCTAAGCAGAAAAGACAGAGAAATCAATTTACCTTTACATGTAGTGTTCAGACTCAATCTGTTAGGATTTATTCTCATTATATATCTTCATACTATACATTCGTCTCTGTTCTTTGTATTTTGCTGATATGTGTGTTCTTAATTTCTTAGGGACAAAAATAAAGACTTCTAAGATTTTTCCCACACTGATAAAAACAAACCTCTTTCCTTAATGTCGCTCTAATTTTTCTAACGCTGTCATTCATTTTCATTTTCTGCACAATTTAATTCTTATTTCCTTATTTTGTCCATGTTCGGTTGCTGTAGGAATCAACTTTTTTGCTGATGCAGGATCTAATGTCTTTGTGGTTACGTCTTTGCCAACATCTGCACATGTGCAAATCTGTGTTTATGAAGAAAGGAAAGCTCAGCAGGTCTCACCTGTGCCCTCTGACTTGGGTGGCCTACAGAATAGAAACAACAAAGCAACATTAAAACACTTTCACAATTTATAACAGTTTTCCTATGAAAAACTGCTGTTACCATGATCAGAGTCACGTCACAGGCTTTTCTTTGCGTGCACCACACATACTGTAACTGTTGGTGCTATTACTGACTGAAACTGACTATGAGAGAGATATCATCCGCAAATAACTAACCAAACGTGGGTCAAAACAGGCTATACAGGTAGCGCATACTGACTAATATAGTTCCTTTTATGTAAATGTTTAACCATGGTACAAGGTTCAGCAGCACACAACCATCTTATGTCTCTGGGAAGCATTACATTTCATGAAAATGTGACTATTACAGAACCTGCAGATGGCGGCAGAGGTGGAGGAGCACCGCTGATGGCAACATCATCGTTAGTCTCTTGCTGGTTCCTGAGGAACACAATTAGGGTGTAATGTCTGTTAGCTGTAGCCTCAACAAAGACATATACAATACAACATTAACATCATGTGCTGGCATGTTTGTGTTTGCATGTGATATACATGGTTCCAGGATGTCGTGGAGGTAAGCTGGGGAGTACAGTCTGAGGAGGTTGAGTTGGGGCCACATGGTTGCTCTGGTTGCCGGGGTGAGAGGTTGGGGGAGTTGGGACGATGGGTTTCTTGAAACCAGGACCTATGGTAAAAATGTGCAATGTGAAAGAGGGGTAATTAGCAGCGTTCTCAACTGACTGTCTCGCTTATGTAGCACATCGTGTACTGATTAACAGACAGATAATATAAAACTTTACAAACATTTGAAAATACTCCATTGCATGTTTAAAATCTAACTTACAAATCTGAGATCATTCATACATAGACTGTAGATCTGATTTGTTTAAAGAAGACCAATAATAAGTCATCAATAACTAATCAACCAACTTTTGTACATGTGTAATTATGTTCCATTTAAATGAGAATCATGGCTGCCCTTCTTGAAAACAAAATAATAACACTACAATTTATTCATTGCAAAAATAAGACCACTGAGGTGGGCAATACATGTTAATTAAAACTTAAATACTTGAACTTAAACAGTCAAGGTATCATTGCAGTAGAGGACAGAAAAACCTAAGGTCACCCAAAGGTCCGCCAACTCGTCTCCTGACATTTCAGATATTCACAAACTGTTGTTAAAAAGGGAGGGGATGCTACACTCAAGCTTCAAGACTTTATTTGCAATTTGCTCTGGTACTGATGTAAAGGAGCATTGGAATACTTATTCAGCTCACTCGGTCTTTGAAGAAATTGTTGTTCTGCTTCTTTTTTTTTAAAGACTGAGTGAGCTGAATAAGTATTCCAATGCTCCTTTACATCAGTACCAGAGCAAATTGCAAATAAAGTCTTGAAGATTTTGAAATAAAAGATTTTTTTCAGGCGTATTGCTGCCATCAAATTTGATGATCTGATATTTTTCATGAAATCAAACATCTGATATCTCTCCTGATTCATGTTGTGAATAAAATATAATTTTATGAGATATATAACTGAACAGAATCTAGTTTTACTAGAATTTGACTCAACATCTCAACTTTTTTAGAAGCGGGGTTGTAAATAAACTCTCACCATCTGCATATCTAGAAACAGCCTCCCCCTTTGAAATGTTTGCTAGTACGTGCTTCCCCATATGGGGAAATGAACTAAGTTTCCAGAGCGGCGAGCGTGGGGGGAGGAGAGAGAAGAAACTGGACAGGGAACCTGGCCAGGGCAAATAGAGGAACTAAATGTGTTTCTGTAACTTCTGTTTCTTTACTAAGGCTTAGAAAAACAGCTGGGTTTGTGACATTTCAAATTCAAATACTGCATAAACAGACTGAAAACAGACAAAATACAAACTTTATTTAAAACAGTGTGTTCCTTTTTTGTCCGTTAACCAAAACTGCTCTCAACAACGACATACTAAACATTGCTAATGTCACTAAAACCACACTATCCTGTGAAGCAAGTCTTCTTTTTTCACACTTCTCAAACGCTCTAACTGACACGGTACAACTTAACACTGTTTATGGTATAAAGGAAGTGAGCTTGAGACAGCAAATTTTCAAGAATATCTTCCTTTTTGAATGTCACAAGACCTGCAAACTGACAATAAAGAAATTGGTCAGTTTTTTATTTATTTATTTCATTAATTAATTTAATAATAGTTTTCTTCATTTCATTCCATTTTATAGCTGCTTGCATCAATTCAACAGGAGAAATTTGTACCAGGGAGATCATTTGTGTACAAATGAATGTGACTACAATGCAGATGTGAACAAAGTCCTAAACAAACATGCATGACCATAATATATAAACAGATGTCAAAGTTGTTTTTCTACTTTACATCAACGTCAGGTATTAGTGATGGGAAGTTTGGCTCTTTTCATATATTCAGCTCTTTTGGTTCAGCTGTCTTACAAGAGCCAGCTCCCACCTGAATCTTCATTAAGTATCATTCAGAGCTTCTATTTTAGCCTAATTTAACAATTATGAATGCTTTTTATGTTATAATTATTATTTTTTTAATGTTCAATGTTTCCACGAAAGCCTTATTTTTAAGGGTTTTTTCACTAAAACATATATTTACTATTCTATACTTTAATCAAACCTTTAAAAGAACAACTGAACACAGAACCACAAGGAACAAATCAAATACGATTTAAATTCTCAACATTTTGACTCTTTAGATTCACTAATTTCTCCACTTTTGCCCGAGTCACTCATAACTAAATTTGGCTCCTCGTCTCTGTTACTTTCTACCTTGTCTGGCCTGAACACTCCCTGTCTTCAAGTCTGCCTCGTGCCTCCCTTCCTTCTTTCACATAATGGTTTGATCAGTCAGTTTGACCAGTCACTACAAGAAACGGCTCTTACTGCTGACTTGTTCGCGAACAACACATCACTTTTGTTTTTCTGAATGCAGACTGAGTGCTGATCATCACAATCAGTGGTTATAGTGTTTAAAGGGGGCTGTATGCAGCTGGTTGTAGAGTAACCCAGTGGACACTTGTAAAGTAGTGTAAATGAAGATTATTCCACACAGGTCTTGCAGAGTATCTTGCCTAAACCTGAGTGACAGCAACAAAAACAAACAAGCAGAAAACTACAATTGCAGGGTAAAAGGTGAAACACAGCAATTTGTCATAGAGGACCCCTGCACAAAAATCTATTGACTTATACCACCACAATCCAACCTGCGTCCTGTCATGTAAATGTTTTCTGGTTGATAATGCCAAAACTCATTCACAGTATATTAATATTAATAATTAATCATATTAAGTAATACCTTCAAAATAGAAATTTGCTGTTTCAGTGCATCTCGTTTACTGTCATAAATTTTATTTTCAGCATTGTTTGTAAAAAAAAAAAATACTGTAAATAAATATACAAACTTGTAGTTCGTATAGGAAAAAGTGTGTCTTTGGTGTTTCATAATCCAGTTAATTTGATTGTATTTAACAAAAATGTTGTTCAACTTCAAGGCCAAAGACATCTGACCAATTCATAAAACAACTTTGGATTGATGCTTGTTTTCCCATGAATATTAATCTGAGTTAGAGCCGTAGAATCACCATCTGAACCTTCGAAACACATTGTGACTTTTGCAAGAATGGATGCAATCAGGCTGTAAAAAGCTTTCAACAAGTCATCGTACGCGCTCCTTGCAAAGTTCTGCTTCAAACCTTTCTGTCTAATCTAAAAAAAGAATTCTTACTTTAGTGTAGTGGGGCTTTGAAAGTGTTATCAGTTATCACACATCTCTTGGGCAGTGTTAAGCTGTAAATATTTTGGTGGTGCTTGAAAATACACTTTACAGAACTGAACTCAAGCTGCAAATAAAAAGTTTCTGTCATAACTATTCCACAAACAAAGCTGTAATACAACTTACCCTCTTCAGAAGCCTCAGCACCTCTGTTAAAGTTCTCGAGGTTGACGTTGGGGGGTCTGTTTGGTTTAGCAGGAGCAGGGCCCAAAGCTAAACTGTTGGGGAGGGGGTTACGCTTTGGGCCTGAAGTATCGTCACCATTAACGCTAACACCATGAGTAAGGGCCTTTGATGGCTTCTTTAAGCTTGGCTTTTTACTGGCAGGAGGTTTGGGAGGAGTGACGGAGTTAGTGGCAGTAAGGGCCGGTTTGTTGACCCCGCCACTCTCCGTCTGCTCAGGTGTTTCTTTCTCCTTGTTGAACACACTATGAGCAGTCCTGAAATTGGGGGGAGGCTTAAAAGCAACGTTTGCCAGAGGTGAGGGTTTGTTCATGTTGTCTGTGTTTCCTTCGACCTGTTCTTCATTTTGTTGCAGTAATTTTAAGACGTTGCTGCTGGGCTTTTTATGCAAGCTAGGTGCTTTGGGTTGCATGGGGCTTCTGGTTAATGCTGTACCCCCACCACTGTCTTCTTTCGCCCATGTGGGCTTGGAGTTAACTGCAGGGGGCTTAGGAAAGGCAGGTTTAGATTCAGACAATGTGGAGCTGAGGGATGGTTTGTTGAAAGGAGGTTTCTGTGCAGGAGTTTTAGCTTCAGTAGCATGTGAAAAATTGGGCTTCAAGGGTGTCTGCTGTTTATTGATAATAAAAGGTTTGTTGACAGTGTTGGTGTCATCCTGAGAGCTGCCAAACCTGCTAGCCAAGGCTTTAGTTTTATTTGGTGCATGTACATCTGAGTCACTTTTGGTGGATGGTGTGTTTTTCAGAAAAGATGGTTTTGGAGGGACATTTGCTGCACTGCCTGAGAGGCTCTCCAAGACAGGTTTCTTCTGTACAGGTGGGCCAGACGAAAGGGTGGGGTGAAGCGGTTGTTTGAGAAATCCAGCTGGTGAAGAGGAAGTTTCGTCAACGCTTGCCCCAGTTGTTTGGAAGCGAGCCATGATGGCTTTAACATCAGCCTTGTTTGCCTGGAAGGAACACAAAAGAATAAGAGGGAGACTTAACGATATTGAGACACATGAAATAAGCAGCTGGATGAAGTTAAGCCTTTGCTTCAATTTCAAAAAACAAAAACAGAAACCAAAACTAAGGGATTAAAGGGAAATAAAACACATGAACTATTTTAAGTTTTTAGAAAGGAACAGTGAGTTGCAAAACTAACAAGAAACCCACAGAAAAAAAATCTAAATTTATTTACTCTAAAAGCATCTAAACTTTTTCCAAACTGTTTTTCCATTTTGTATCATTTATGTTTTATGTATGGTTGATCATTATACCAATCAGTTTGACTGAAAAATGAAGTAAATGAAAAATACTTTTTTCATCTCTAAAGGGGAATTTAATTGTTGTAGCATTTTTTTCTATCCTCTTAATTAGACATAACCAGTTGTCTACAATTTAAAGTTTTATCTATGTTCTTATTTTAGCCTTGTGCCTTCATGATCAGGATATTTTCCACAACAGACTTCTAGAAGATGTGGCACATCGTGTTGCAGGCATGAAAGGATTTCATGTCCGCTTCCTCCAGAAGTAGAATATTATCTATCTCTTCTTGTAGACCACCTCTGTGTTGCAAATCCATGTGGTTGACACATCCACCTGTATTTGTAGGGGCTTCTCATATAGATCTTGAGGGGTCTGAGGATGGGCTCACTGAAATAGGTATATGAAGGCATGTTCGATATCGAACCCATCATCATAAGCAAACTGTAATGTGTCCTGAAAGTTGTTCACTTGCTTATTGAGGTGAACCAATAACAGTGAAAGATTTTCACTTTCACTTTGACTTCGGATGTTAAGGCAACTGCTCTGTAGTCATTTGGGGCAGATGGATGAGCTTTTTTTTGTACTGGAACAAAGCAGAATGTCCTCCACATCACAGATATTTACTCCTGACTCAAGCTAATGTTGAAAAGGTGCTTTAGAATCCAACATAGTTGTACAGCACAGGTCTTCAAAAACCCTAAGCCCGCTGACACCACCTGGAGCTGCAACCTTATTCTGGTTCAGTCTTTCCAGCTGGTTCTTCATCTGACTGCAGGAAACATGCATGTGGGAGGGGAGAGGCTGCGGAGGTCTGTGTTTGTTCTGATGTAGAGGGAGATGAGACTGCATTAATGACGATGACTCAACTGCAGGGTAAAAGAGAGGAGGTGTGATAGGAAAGCTGCAGGATGTACTCTCTAATCCTCTGCACAACACAGTGAAGAAGCAACAGAGTGTGTTCAGTGTGAGGCTTCGTCAAGTCCGGTGTAAGACAGAAAGGTACCGGAGATTATTTCTGCCGGCAGCCATCACCCTCCAGAACAAGACCCTATCTTCTTCATCTTCAGATTCATTTTTTTTGTATCATTATTGTTATTATTGTCATTATTAAAAAAGAAGAAAAAAAATTAAACCCTGTTACAACAATAATTTCCCTCTAAGAGGGATGAATAAATAAAGTATATTTCATTTCATTCATATAGAATGGAATAGAAAGGAATAGAATAAACTTTATTGTCATTATACAGTGTCAGGTACAAATTAAATTGCAGGGGGACATTGCTGAATGTTGTTTGGAACTGAACCTGTTAAAAAACATGTTCAACTCATTTGCTCTGTCCAGACACTCATCAGTTTGATCTCCCTTTATCTTGAAGCCTGCTATTTTTTTTATTTAACAGCTTTTTAAAGTAACTGGTGATCCAATACTTCAGGAAAGCACCACACTGTTGTTGTAGGGATGATGGTCTCCACACGGAAGCTGATGTAATCTGTCACACACTCAGTCATAGTATAGTACCATGTCTATGTGGTTTACAGAGGGCATTCCGGTCTTTGAAAGGTTCACAGAATATTTTCAGCATCATTAGACTAGATTTGATATTTTGTTTGATGACTGGTGAATGATTAGTGGGAATGTGAAGTGAACCCAATCATAATTTGATCTTCATAAAGGAGGCAGGGCAGAGGAGCTATATCCATTTCCTTAATTTGTACAAAATAAATCCAACTTTTATTTTCTCCGCTGGTGCAACAGACAAACTGTTGGAAAACTGGAAGTGTAGCAGAGAGGGAGATGGTGAAATATCTAGAGATCACCATATGTCAATATGTTGTTGTAGCTTAGCAATGACTCAGCTAATGAAAAAGTATAAATATGAAGTATAATCCTCTATCAGAATAACACATGTAAACTCTCTGGGTAGGTAATATGGGAAGATATAACAGTTTTGTGTTCTGGGTGCAGGTCCTGTCCTGACATACTGAGGATTACATCATATGTTGTTAGCAAGCACTACAATACCTCCACCTTAAAATTTTTTCACTCACTTTATTGTTTTGATCTGCTCAGTAGTGTATAGACACACAAGAGACCAAGCAGCCGGGCTGCCTGCAGCCATGGTGATACACATACACTTCTAGTCATATGGGGGCCCTAAGCACGTCTGCTTTGTGGTGCTCCCCATTTTATTAAAATCTAATTACTATTATACAATAAAATTCATTCTGTGATGTTTAGGGTTGGTTCTTAGATTTTTCTGTTTATTTTGACTATTCATCACTAGAATCAGCCCCGTGACAGCCATATACATAAAATGCTATAAGATTGAATAAAAAAATAAAGACTTGAGAGATTTTCTTACAAAATAAATGTTGCAATCTGCACAAACACAGCCAAAATAACAGCCAAGTTTAGTGGAGAAATCTGCCTAAATGGACTAAAATGTCCACAATGATGCATAGTTTAATGTTCTCTTAGTGCTCTCGAGGTAGAGTTTCAGATGTAGCCCAAGATAAGTAGCACAAAATCACACCAGAGAACTATAAGATGAAAAGATATAATCTTAAGGAATTAATAAAAGCTACTTTTGCATTGACAATGCCACCAAACATTAAACAGATAAGTAAAATAAACATAGATTTACCACAACCATTAAAATAAAAATAAAAGAATGATCTGTGCAATGTCTAAGCACATTTCTGTCAAACTTTAGTTTGCTAAACTTGCTGTGCAATAAACAGTAATATAATTCATCAACCTAGTTTCTTCTAGCCCTTTCACACAACACTCAAAAAATCTCACATGCTTGTGGCCCAGAAGGTTTGTGGTTAAAACATGCTCAAATGTCACCAGGGCTTTGCCAGCAAACCCCCTTTGGCCGTATATGTGGGCCATCCAGTAACTTCCTGTGAGTTGTAAACTAGTTGTCATGGTGTATAGGTAAACAAAAAAGAAAAGAAAATAGAAAAACATTTAGAATTTTTTATACATTTCAATCTAGGAAAACACATGCAGCTGACCATATAGCTAGTATTGACTAATTAAATTTGCATTCCAGGTGATAGCTAACAGCTAGCCACTTCTAAAACCACATACACCAACTTCCTTGGTGCAAAGTTGACTTGACTTTGTCATAAACAGAAGGGTCAATGACAAACCATGTCCAAATGTACATAGCTAATAAGCAAAAATACTGTTGTCTAGTATTTACTGTTCAAAAGCACGGGATGAATATCTATAAAATGCCTTTCATAAGATTTATCAAGCTTTTCAGTGTTTACATTGATTATAAGTCTAGAGATAGAAGTCTTTGGTGCTCCTTTGGCTGTGAAATGACTTTGCATATGAATTAGTGTGTGAAATGACCATCCTGCATCTGTGCTGTGGCAAGCTTGGTCCAGTATCAGCTATACAGCAGTTTCACGAATAATGAATTGACCAAGCAGTAGCCGCACCTATTTTAATGAGGCTGGTTTGACTGGAGTCAGAGTCACCGTACCAGGAAGTGGAGATAAGAGCATGAGGACACACAGTTTCTCTCAGTCCAGCCACACAGCAATAAAAGCAAAGGAAAACTACATAACGGAAAGTACAAATGTAAAGTCAAATGGGATATTAAAATCCATCCATCCATCCATTTTCTGCACCGCTTAATCCAACTCAGGGTCGCGGGGAAGCTGGAGCCTATCCCAGCAATCGGCAGGCGAAAAGCAGGGCACACCCTGGACAGGTTGCTCGTCCTTCGCAGGGCGGACGTTAAAATCATCAATTAGAATATAGGCATATATTTATTCATTTTTTCAAAGATGCCGATTTTTTTTAAGCAACACCATGCAATTGCAGGTAAAGGAGCAATTGCATAATACTGTGATTTGGACCATGTCTGTGCTATTTATCAGTAGAAATCATTTAAAGTCTGGGTGTAAATGTATAAGTCTTATCCCACTTCAGTTCCCAAACAAAAATAAACAAAAACAAAGAAGGTTCCATAAGTTCTTGTACTGAGATAATGTATTCTGAAATATGGCCTAATACTGTTAAACAGTGATGCAGAAAACATGCTCACAACCACTTCCTTAATCATTCTTTCAATCCTGATGCACAATAAAGCTATAAATACTGCTTCAGCTTGAGTTTGGAAGATTAATTGCAGGCCTATTACTCAGAAGTTAGTTGTTCTTTTACATGTTCAACAAGCTCTGACCATGATTAGCTAGTTGACACACCTTAGTCTAGACAATTGGTTTAAGTAGTTTAGTTTAATTTTTTTGGGCTTTACCAGTCATGTATTTGCCATGCTAGCAATCCAGCTAGCTATGATTAGCTGAAGACAACCAGTTAACAGGTTGTTTGTGCCGCTTAAAATGTATTTGGGGAAATGTCTCTTCTCTGTCACTGCCAGTAACATGATGTGCTACTCTAACAAAGTGTGTTAACATTATGTTTTAAATGTAGCTGAATATTAAATCAGAGGACAAAAAAAAGAATGTTCCAGAATAATGCTGAACTTCTGTTTTTCAACCGCAATGAACTAAAAATTACCAAATATGCTCTGTGCCATGCAATTGCAGTTGCCGCTTCTCTAAATATCCTTGCACTACAGTTGCATTTTGCAAAAAGCTGCAAAGGCTGTGACATACTGGAAATCCCTTGAACTGAAGTGCAACTCAATGGAATCATGTCAGATTCCAAGATTCAGACCTATTAAAAGAGCCTTAAGTATACCCTGTGTGTCATTTAGTTAAGTTTACCCTGTGTTCAATCCATTCTTTTAGTGCAGGCTCATTATGTAAAAACAACAGCCCCTTGCAAGCTAAAAATACTTAATTTATTGGATGCTATTTTGGTCATATAAATGAAAACGGCTTGTCTTTGTAAGTCAAGAGCACAACTAAATCCAAAGTCCATTGGCCTGCAGTGAAATGTCCCAGCCAAGAGAGAGATCTTCAGCACAAAACAAAGAGGAAGCATCATTTCTATTTCCAGTGTGATGAAATGCCGGTCAAAGTTGCCTTGCTCAATCTATTGACAAAAATCCATGAACTTGCATCCTAATTGTACAATTTTCCTACACAGATATATCTGCAAACACTTATGTGACAAAGAAAAATTCATTTATTAGATATAGAAGTATATAAAGATAACATCTCCCGTCAAAAACAGCATTTCGAAATCGACGATAGTTCACTTATTGTTAAATTGGGTTTGTAGTCTACATTCAGTTAAAATCAAGCGTACATAAGTACAATTGCTTTTTATCTCACATCATACCCCCAGTAAGTTAAACAATGTCAATCAATGAGTGTGATGAATAACATAATCATGGTGTTACAAAGCAAAACTTATGTTGTATGCTCACTTCTTGTAAAATGACCATAACTACATCTCCAGTATCAGCTCAGTTCTATCGAGCCCCTCCAGAGTCAGTAAGATTAAGTTGCTAATCAAATAGTTTCAGTCACTTATGCAGCTGTACTCACCATCTTTGCTGCAACAATCCCAGGTGCCTCTGCTGTCTGAATAGTTGGTAGATAAAGTGGTGGACTGTTTGTTCAGTGTCTCTGTGTGAGTTTCTGTTGCTGTCAAAGAGATAAAGGCACCGAGAGAGAGCGTGTGACAAAAGAGAGAAACACTGTGTGGGTAAGTCTGCGTCTGTGGGGGATGTAAACTCGAGCTCTGGCAGTGACATAAGCATGTGTCTACAACTGACTACTTCCTCTCTTAGTAGTATGTATGTTTTGTGTGAATGTGAGTGTTACAGTCTGTTATCTGTGGGTTTGGATCTTAAGGGATTTGCATAACTCTGGCAAATTCCCAGCAGTTTCCCTTTGCACTTAATAACTGATGTTCACACAGCCAGTGACGGATCAAAAGGAAAAAAAACAAAAAAACACGTTGACTACAGTTCCCTAGCAACCACATCAGACACTGTAAATGTGAAAATGTTATTTTGGTAATAATATAAATGCTGCCTTTAATAGAGAAAAAAAATCCCCATCCTCGTGGATAACAGCATGGTACATAACCAGAAAACAAGCATCTATAGTCATGCTAATGACGGTTTAAGTCTGTTCTAAGGTACCCAAATACCAGTATCAGCATGACCACATACTCATAATGAAGAAGCTTATGTACATGCAACTTTAGTATGTTGAGAAATTAACATTTACAGAGTAACAATCAGAAACATTTGAATATAATTAGATCATAGACTATAATCCTTAGTTGGAGCATAATTTTTATGCCTCTAAATCCAGTGTGACTACTGGGAGAGGCTGCTGGTGAACTGATCGAGAAGATATATGGAGCTGATTTAACAGATATGCAGTCACATCTCGCTGTTTCTTAAAAGACCATCCTCTTCATTGCTGTGCCCCTGCTGCAGATATGCATGGTATAATAGTCAACATAACAATAATATTACTTTCTTTTGTTTGAACATATCCAGTGGAACTTTTTGGGATGTACATCTTTTGCTATTCAACAATTTCCTCTTGATGATTTAAGTACATTTTTTAGAGTTCTACAAAAGGTTTTCCAAAAACAGGCATTATCATTTATTTGTTTACTTTATATTTTTTTTTAAAAAAGGTCACAGCTGGTTGTGGTTCTTGTGGGATGCAGTCAGTTGGTGGGGGGGGGGGGGGGGGGGGGGGGGGGGGGGGGGGGGGGGGGGGGGGGGG
>JBBBVU010000020.1:14565038-14579032 GCA_037177055.1 Atherinosoma microstoma | reverse complement strand
TGTCCACTGACTCATAATAGGAATAACCACCTGAATTATTTTTGCATTGGTTTGCTCACTGGTCATTTCTACCATAAACTGTATATGTCTAATTTTATCCAAGACGGAATGATTTTGTGAAGTCACCCTCACTTCACATATACAATGTTAAGGAGTAAGTTCACCTTAACTTAGATCCTTTTCTGGTCATCTTCTCCAGCTTCCTCATGGGAAACTGATCAATGAGCTCCAAAATTGCCTCAACACGTACTGGATAGGGGAAACGCTCACTGACCCGAAGGTTCTTCTTCATAACCAACATGGTAAATGTTTTTTCCTGAAAAGATTGGCATTACACAACTCAAGGGCAGGTAAACTATAAAACAATACACAAACAAACTATAAAACAAAACATTTGAGTAAATAAAAATGAAAAAGGTGTGACAGAAGAAGAAATAATTAAAATCACTAATAACATTGTGTTTACTTGGCCAGTAAGCTCCAGGTAGTGCAGCAGTTTAGTAACTGTGTCAGGGTCCAAGCTTTCTACTGTGGCATCCCCTTGAAAAGTTGTTTTCTGAATGCGACCTTCCATCATGGCATTCTGGATGATGGTTATGATAAAGGTGTCTCTTTCTGCTAAATGGCAGTTCAGCCCTTTCTGAGACAAACATATAGAGAAACAGAAGGTGAAAGGGAAACAGTGCTTTAGGATAAAATAGGTAAGAGGCTGAAATCCTTGAATTTAACAAAACAAATGAAAAATAATCAGTATGTGTCACAGGAGCAAACAAAGCCCATTACCTGATCTGTGTCTTCTATCTGTTTTTCCATCATATGAAGGTAGTGATCATTATGGGATGGAGCTGATATCACCCACAGCCGCTTTTTACCTGCAAGAAAGATTAAGTGGGTTGCACAAACTGTAAGTAGTTGAGCATACAAACACATCTATTAGGTGATGAATTAGTTCCTCTTGCCTGAAAATTCCACCAGGAAATCCAGCTCCGGGGACAAACTCGATGATGATTCTCCAACTCCCGTGTTTTCTTCATGCTCACCATCTTCTTCCAGCCCCAGCCCAGATTCAATTCCCGGAGGGAGGTCTGAGTAGTCTCCCCAGTCTCTCACATTGGGGTCCAACTGGTGTTTTGGCTTGGTTCCAGCAATGTTTGGCCAAGCTGCCAGCAATCCCGGATAGGTGAGGCTCCACAAAGTGGCAAAAGATATCAGATTGTGTAAGGTATAAAAGTTAAGCATCCTTCTTGAATAGTTGATAAGCTGGTTTGCTGGAACGCTGGAACTGCTCAGCAGCTCATAAATTCTCAGAAATAAAAATGCACATATGTATTCTTGTTCTCACAACTGTAACTGCAGCATCTGAGACCGATTGAAAGGATTTGCCTGATGTTTAAAAGTTGTTTAAAAAACACAGAAAATGTCCAGCAGAGAGGTTTCCATGCTGAGAATCCAGTTCAAATCTATTCTGAAGGTTGTAGTATTCTTTATCAAGAAAAAAAAGTGAATCAAATCTGGAACCCTGATGGTAAAGAGACAGCAAAGACTGTGATGTTAACCCCTCTCACCATGCGAGACTGGCTGGAGAGGCGTTCCTCTTCTCACACACTCCTGGTTCACATTATAGTCCGGGCTTGTTAACAGGAAACTCCTGGAATTTTCTACAACTTCAAAGCATTTTCTGCCAGAGGAACTATCTCCCTGTTTCTTTTTAACTGTCTCGCACACATACACACTCCCAACAAATCTGATGTGTGAGATGCTATTTTGTCTATGATCAATACAATAATAAAATATCTACTGACATATAGCACACATGCACAGGTACTCTTTTGCACCTTCATGCATACATTTACACACATGCTCAACTTAAAACATGCTTGTGCTTGCATAACATCAGTAAGAGAGTCAGTGTGAGGGCAACTAGCAAGTGAAGGGTTTGTTTGAGAGGCCAAATCTTCACCTGCTGAGATGCCGATCCTATTCTTGGTCCCTGAACAAGGAAAAGTCACTTAAAGGGTCAGTAAATTATCAGATTCCCCAAATTATATTTGCTCACAATATGAAGGTTGATTGAACACAAAGGTTTTAAATTAGTTAGCAATCCGATGTTAATCTGAGCTATAATCAATTACAGAGTTAACGCTTATCATTTTACATGAGACAGGAGGGAAAAACCCCCAGAAAAACATTCAACAAATCATAAGAGAAGAAAATGGGGGCTCAGAAGTAGTTAAAGCAGTTCAGCCTAAAGCCATTTGTTCTCGGGGTTACAGGAAGGGGACGGCTGGGTAGCTGTAAATAACCCAAAGTGGGCTACAGATGCTGAAGTCTAGATAAAGTTCACACAAGGTCAAAGTTGTGAAACTGAAAAAATAAAAGTGCCCAAGGGGGAGTTTTTGTCTGAACAAAGCACTTATTTGTCCCACAGCCCCTCCCCAAAATAGAAAGTTGTTGAAATCAAACCACAGTTTCAAATTTCACATATAATCCATAACTACTGTATCTTAATGTTGTTCTACAAATATACAGCCACAAATACTTGACCAAATGCAACATTAATTCAGAGAGAAAAGCTGTTTCACCTCTTAATGTGCAGTTATTTTGAATAATTGATTCATATAAATTTGACTCTGACTTACAGAGTTTTGAAAGATTCTAATGCATTTTCAATTGATTTGATTAGGATTTAATTTTCACAATCTAGTGACTTTAAACCCCCTCCCTGAGCTGCCACCTTACCATGGTGGAGAGTTTTGCACTTCCTGAAGATCCTGGGAGCTAAGTTATTAGGGCCTTTATGCCTCTGGCGGGATCACCCATTACAAATAGGTCTCTATGGGAGGGACTGGACCAAGCTCAAAGACCCTTATGATAAGAATAAACCCTGGAAACATGTTTCGCTTGCCCCAGTAGTAAGAGAGAGGGTAGCCTCCCTCCGCCTTTGGGTGGGGGGACGGGTCTTGACTTTTGGAGTCCTTGGAGGGAGTGTTGGTGGCCACTTTGAGTTGTTGAGGGGGATCCGATTTGATGACCTCAGCATTGGGCATCTACTTTTTGCAGATCATATGGTTTTGTTGGCTTTATCAGGACATGATCTCCACAGTTCCCCTCCTGGTCGGAAGTGGGGTCCTGCCCCAAGTGGAGGAGTTCAAATATCTGGGGTCTTGTTCACGAGTGAGGGAAGGATGGAGCAAGAGATCGATAGGTGGATCGGTGCATTGTCTGCAGTGATGCAGACTCTGCATCGGTCTGTTGTGGTGAACAGGGAGATTAGCCAATAGGTGAAGCTCTCAATTTACCGGTTGATCTACATGCCTACCCTTGCCTATGGTCACGATCTCTGGGTAGTGACTGAAAGAATGACATCGCAAATCCAGCGCCCAAAATGAGTTTCCTCCGCAGGGTGGTCAGGATCTCCCTTAGCGATAGGGCAAGATGCTTGATCTTAATAGATCAATGGACTCTTAATAGAGCCGCATCTGCATCAAGAGGAGCCAGATGAGGTGGCTCAGGCATGTGGATGCATCCCTGGTGAGGTATTTTGGCAACGTCCCACTGGGAGGAGACCTTGGGGTAGGCCCAGGACATGCTGGAGGGATTACATCTCTCAGCTAGCCTGGGAACGCCTCGGGATCCCCACGGATGAGCTGGCTAATGTGGCTGGGGAGTGGGAAGTCTGGGCTTCCCTGCTCAGGCTGCTGCCCCTGCAACCGAGCAGCAGCAGATGATGGATGGATGGAGGGACTTTAAACATCTTGGAACAATAACTGCAGTCAAAACAGGAAGTACTTGAAGTTTAGGATGCTACAACCAAAAATATCACAAAATCTGAGGCTTAATTAATGACCTTACACTTTTTCTTTTTTCTATTCTACATCCTGTCTCGCTCGCCATGCACATCCTTTGATGGCCAACAAAAGAGTATGGCTGTAGTATGATTTTATTTGTGATGTAACAGAAGAGGTTCTATACAACCCCATTTACAAAAAAATTGGTAAGCAATGTAGAATGAGAACAAAACATAATGGTTTACAAATCTGGGTGGGATCAGATGTTCTAAAACCTTTATGGTCTATGTACTTTTTTGTACTCAGCATTGATGAAGCCTTCACAGATGTATATGCTGCCCATGCCATAGGCACTAATGCAACCCCATATCATCAGAGATGCAAGATTTCTTAACTGTCCTTGCATAATAAGCTGGGTAACCCCCCACTAAGTCTGCAGGACATGAAGTCCATGGGTCCTAAAAAGAAATTTGGACTCCTCTGAGCACTCCTCTGCCCATCTTTACATCCGAGAGGCTCTGCCTCTGAAATGCTCTTTTTATACTCACTCATGTTACTGACTTGTTACTAATTAACCTACTAATTTGTCAAATGCTCCTCCAGTTGTTTTGGATTTGTGTTAATTACATTTTCAGCCATTTGTTGACCCTGTTCCAGTTTTTTTTTGTTTTGCTTCCAACAAATTCTAAATAATTCATATTTTCCATGAAATGAAGAAATATCTCCGTCTGATATACTTATTATGTTTTATTGGGGAACAAAACATGTTTATGAAATTTGTAATTTATTGCATTCTTTTTTATTCATATTGTTCACAGCTTCTCAATTTTTTGGGAATTGGGGTTGTAAACTGGGATTTCAAAGCAGGTGTGCACAAAACTACTAAGACTCCAGTTTGCTGGGTTTGATTTAGGACAGTTTTTAGAGATTAAATGACCATTAAGACGTCTTACAATAAGAAATGTTTTTGGAGATGCTTTATAACATCAAAGATATCTGCATGTTGCTTTTATCAGTATTTTTAGTTTTCCAGCTGTAAACAAGAATAGCATCAAAAAAGGAAATCAAAGAATTCATGCAAAGCCAATGCAGTTAGAAGAGCTGTCTGGGTGAAATGTCACAATGAGAACCAGCCGTGGTAACAGTGCATTCCTCAGCTTGATCCTGATAAAGAGAAACAGATGAGCACCGTGTGTGACGAAGTATTTATGCTGTACATAGGGCATATAAGCCTACCAAGCAGTACGGGAGTGAATGTGCAACAGCCGAACATGAATCAGGGTGCAAAAACTATACTGTTGCCTATTAAAAGAAATGGAAACATTAGGAAATAATATTAATGAAAAAAAAGATTAAAAAAAAGAAAAAGGCAAAAGCCCCACCCCACTGAAAAGCAGAAATTATCTGTCATGTGAGCAGGGAAAAACATTACTTTCATAACTCCAAAGACTTTTTAAAAGAAGAGTCGGTGTAAAAAAATGGCAGAAATGTCTTGAACCCAGGTTTATTTGCAGCATACTGCACCACATTCAAATGAGCCTCTTCTTTGTCAACAAAATATTATGCATATATATCACAAAATGGTTCAGATGGAGTTGTTTGTACAATACACTTATAGCACTTATAGAGTGGGGTGGAATGAGGTCCACATAGAGGACTAAAGAGGGTCAGTTACCTGAACAAATCTTGGATAGTATATCTGTTCAGACGTTTTTCTCATCACATGTGACATTTAAAACCAAAGAGATTCACAGCCCTAGCTCTTTCAGAGACAACATCACCAAATTTTATGTTTTAAGAAAGCAGAAAATTCTGGACCGGCATCTTCAAGACTGGGTTACTTGCAAAGCTGAGCAGATCCACAGCCTTCAGTCTGTGTCAGCTGGCTTTAGCTTGTTTTAAACACTATCCTCATTAATCCTGAGTCTGCGACCTATAGATATCACAAAATATAATCTCAAAGAAAGAATGTCCTAAGTTTCTGCTTTGACAGTCAAATATCTCAGCACAAAATGGCAGGTGTGAAAAAGTGTGATTAAGCTAGTTAACGGCTGTGGACTCAAATTAATCGTATATATAATTATTTTTGTGCTTCTTTAGCACATTGCAACCTCTCTCTTGAGAATAGTCGTTTACCTTTCTATCGTTTTTAAACGGGATGGATGCAAATGACTGTATTAGAGCGCACCCCAGTGGACATTTTTAGAGTTGCACTTTAAGCATGATCCAGTTTTGGTAGGTCATTCCAGTTTTTAGATTAAATTTTTCCATCGGACGGTTTCTTTTAACTGTGCACGTGTTTGTCTGTATGTCGTTGATTGGCTTTGTTTAAATCATCCTACGCATACGCTCCCATTAAAAAACTGTTCACCTAAATTAAACCAAAATCAAAAATGTGATGGCTATAAATACGGCCATGCAATTATCAATAGATAAAATGGCATTTATGTGTAAAATAAATGAATTTATTCAATAAAATATGCAATATGTGACTTTTTTTGTGCCGCGTCACTGAGCGGTGACAGCACATCAACTGCCTTCGTACATCCTCTGATGCGGCTCATATGATCCAATAATATATTTTCATGCCGGCAGTTTCATCGGACACCTTCCGGGTCGACGGAAAGTTCGACAGTGCTGCACAGGGCCCCAGACTGTCTGCAAAGGTCAGTCGTGTTATTCATCGTTACCTCAATTACTAACAATTTCCGCCTTGCATTTGTTTCGGTTTGCATTTAAATGAGTGCGCAGGGAATTTTTTTTGATTCAGTCATCGCCCACATCAATGAAACGGATGTGATTTATTTGTATGTGTCAGGTAGCGCGGCAGCTAGCTCAAGTTAGCTTCCAGCAGCCCCCCTCCACGTCCTCCTCCTCGCTGTATTTTGCAGCGAGGGGAGACAAAAAGAGAGAAGTGGTGGCTGCATGGATGATACTCAGTCTGAAGACCGCTTAGTGAAAGCTGCGCTGCCACAAACACATTTAATCCCCAGGTTGTGAAGGATGCAGTTGCAAGTGGACTGTTATGTGGAAGCCATTGATATTATGTCAATTGTGTAATTGTAGACGCAAATATTTAAAGGCAGACGCAGAGTCTTTAAGCCAGAGGTTCTCGAGAGTCCAGACAGGATTGTATTCTGTACATTCAGCAAAATAACTTGTTTTCAGCCATACTTTTTGATCACGTGGCACTTTCTCTAAATATGGAAAACTCATTAAATGACGTCCTGGTTGTTATATTGACCTTCACTGCTGTAATACTTTAGCTTTCCTTTTTGATCTAACTGGTATATTTCCTCACATTTATTTTTCATTGATATTGAAGGAGTGTTTACACATTTGGAGTTCTGAGTTGCTCATGAATGTCCAGCCTGTTCCCCCCACTGAATATCTGGATGCTTGAAATGCTGTAAGGTGGGGGTGTGGGGGTGTGGGGGGGGTGTGTGTGGGGGGGGGGGAGTTGGACATTGAATAACAGGGTAATGAGAGAAATACCACTGTTGCTCACTCCTGGTCCCAGGACAGGTTTTGTTTGTGGGAAAAGCTTCTCAGGCTTCAATCGCCATGATTCTCAAGTCTCTTTTTCTTTGTCCTCTAAGATTGGGGTTAATGGTCAGACAAAACAATTATTTAAAGAGGAGCTCTGCTATTTGCCTTGTTTTAATTATAACAAAACAATAAAAGCTTTGTCTCAAATTTTTATAGGCCACACTTTGATGGGTTATAGGTTGTGTAAGTCATTTACATTCCAGTTTATAATGGTTAAACTTATACCTAAAGTTAGACACATTTATAGACTATATATTTCCTGTTTAGTGATAATGCAGTCCTTCCATCTCCACTTATAGCACTTATATGTTTATTTAGTAAATTCAAATGGGCTTTGGATTTCACTTCAGTTTACATTTCTGACCTTCTTACCAAACCTTTGTTATCCAGGCCTCACAGAGTGGCAGAAAGGAGTTTATTACCAGCCAGTTGGTTCTAGTTTAAACCCTACTACACCAGCCACCTACCCCAGTTTATCCCAGTTCTATTATCTCATGTTAAAGTAAACATGTTGTTCCACATGCTGTTTACTGCTTCATCAGCAGTCAAAGGACTGCAATTTAAAGAAGTGCTTGTCTGTGATTTTGTCAATTGACAGATGCCGCTAACTTCTTTTTCTCTCCTAAAGTAGTACAAAATGGGTCATGAAGTTATCTTTGTCTGCAAAGGGACACAAGCATAGGAGAGTTGTCAGTGTGAATGTTGCATAACGAAAGGTCAAATCTGTGTGCTTGTTCTTCAAGGAAATACATTGTAGGACATTTTTCTGCAGAGTTTTTTCACGTGTGTGCATCCAGCTGATAATCTTAGTAGATTTATTACATTTTTTATTTTCCTTCCCTCTTGTTCACCCCCCCCTTCCTAACCTCCAACCACCTTCCCCTCTCTGTTGGCACACGTCTGATGTGTCTCCCCCCTAGGAGGGCTGCTGTCTGTCCTGTTGAGCTCCTCCTGCGGTGTGAGAGACAGGTGTGTGTGCACAATGGCGAGCCTCCTGCGTGTCGTGGCGACCAGCTGCTCAGCCCCTGTGTTCAGCAGCGTCTCCTGCGTGAAGGTGCAGAGTTGCCGTGCTTTTAAATCATCTTCCGTGAGGTTTTTCAGGACCCAGCAAGCTCTCTGGCGAAGTACAAGTCCAGGTAAGAGGCTGTAGAGCGATTAGCTAGTAGCATACGTTTCAACTGATTTTTATTTCTGACTTTAATTGATTGAACTGTAAATATAAAGCTCCCAGATATGGAAGTAATTCTCCAACGAAGGCTCTGTGTCAAGGTCATGTGGTGTTTGCTGCTACAAAATGCCAACACCAGCATGTGTCTTGTACAGTGTACATTAAAAACATACAGGTTGGGATGTTTTCCAGACATCAGGGTGACATTTCAATACTGTGTTGAACTATAGACATTTGATTTGACAGCATCTATGCATTAATGAAACAATTACTGAATGAGTTAATTTGCTTTTCACTTCAGCCACTAAACAACTCGGAAAAAGAAAAGTTTGCCTCGTTTTAACGGCTGAAATGTGACCTGATGATTCATCGGTCCATGATTGATCTGTAAATTAGGCAACACTGAAATAAATATTAGTTGCATCCTTTACTGAAGTTGCGTGTGTTTTCTGGATTTTGAGGAAGAAAATATTTGTAGAAATGTATATTTGTGTGTAAGTACACAGCTACATTTTCTATGATTGACACTGGACTACACTTTGTCAGACGTAACTCAGAAATTATTCAGACATATTTAAAGTTTGTTTGGCTGGCCTTTAAGAATTCAAACAACTCAATGACCCAGTTTTAGTTTTGAGCGCTGCTGCTAGCTGGAGATATTTATAACTTAATGTTGCAAAGTACATAATTACAGTTAGACTTCACAGCAGGAAGAAACATTTATATTAAGGTAATTAGATTATAAAGGAATGGTTTGACTCTTGTATAACTGGCTGCTTGTAATGCACTTTACCCACATGCTAGTTTATTGACTGATAGCCACATGAAAGCAACGCCACCTGCAGCGTCTCCGTGCATTCTCATGAACTTTTGTATCAGGTGCACGGCTTCAGCATGGCAGGTGTTCACTGCTCATTTCATAAAATGGACAGTTGTAGCACTCACAGATACCTCTGTCCTTCACTGTGGTCTAAATATACCACCTTCTCATTCCAGTCGTCATTCTTAATTGTATGCTTATCTTAAAGCTTTGCACATGTTGTGAAAACTTTAATCCTCTGTTTGGGAAAAATAGAGATGAATAAAACCAAACTGGGACGTTCTTTAATCCTTTACGTGCACGTTTACTTTTTCAGTAAGTGCTACCTGTGTTGTCTTTCAGCTTCAATGTCACAGTGAGGATACAGTAGCCCTCAGGCCTTTTTTCTCTGCGGTCTATGACCTAAAGTCTATATACAGTGACCGGCCAAGAGGAATGTGTGTGTGTGCAATGAAGCCAGTACCAGCTGGTTTCCGGGGCTTTATGTCTGCGTGTGCCGGGTTGTGCCGACGTCTCTCCCTCTTTCTGGTTCATTGTGACAGAGGTTGACATTCCTGCAGTTCAGCAAGCTCCAGTAACAGCTGGCAACATCTATTCTGGACACACAAGTATCAGCTTGCAGTCTAGTAGAGGAGGGGCACTCATTTTGTGTGGATGTGATTAGATACGACCTCTGGGGAGCCTATAGACGTACAGTATAGACCACGAGTTGATGTGAGGCTTGATTTATGGAGTACAGGGTAAAGATCATACTGTTAGGATTTGTAATATTTACCAACATGAATGTGATATAAATGCCAGTTAGTGGGACTACTGGGATCTCATGGTGACCCTGGTGTTTGCTGATATCCAATTTTGATTTAGGCAAATCAGCATGTTGTAGTTTAAAGGTTATAATGTCATTATAATGTTTGCTGTTAAAGTAGAAGTGCAGTATGTATGTAAACATAGTATCATGTTCATGCTTTAGCATCTTAGACTTACAGTAATGAATCAGGTTCATTCTGAACAAACTTATTAAACATGTCTTAGGACTTCTCGGGCATTTGTATGTTGCTTAAAACGTCATAAATCAACCTGCTGACTCAGGATCAGGTGATCTTAGTTGTGCAGATCTGGTTTGTTTGATTCTTCAAACCCAGGTGAGAATTTGAACAGCCAGATACATTCGCTTCAGATAATTTTACACACCTATCAACAATGGTCTGTATAAGAGTGATCTGGAAACCTTCATGAGCTTTGCTACATTTGTTGGAATACTGAAAGAGATGGCTGAAATGCGAATGTAATATCTATATAACTCACTGCACAAGAGATGATATCTCCTGTACTCTGAGCCATTGACTGAGATGCATTTCTTATTGATAATGCACCAATACAACTGGTGGTTCAGTCGTGTTTTGGTAGATTTCCCTAAGTGAAAGCATATTAGTCTGTTAATTAAACTAAATGAACTTGCTCCAGTGCAGGACTGGTTTGACCTTTCGGATATGTTGCTGTAGGAACCAATCAAACGAAGAGCCAAGACCTCTTGGAGCAGACTAAAAAAATCACCAATTTAATCCTGCTAAAGCATTAATACACCTACACCGAACAGGCTCAAGATCTCACTCACTGATCCTTCGATCTTTCCCTGATTGTTGTTACTTCAGTGCTGAAATGTCAACAGTTGTTTGATTATTTTAGGATCGCAGAAATAAAAAAATCATGGAGGCAGTTGGCTGTCAGGTCACCTTTTGGTGTTCAACTCTTAGTGAAACAGAAGTTGTGAGAAGCCAGGTCATCGCTGCAGGAAGAGGAAGAGAGAGGCAAGGCCACAAGCTTTTGTATTTATGCATGGATGAGGAGACAGAGGGTGAAGGCTGCAGTGGAATTTTCCATAGGAGACAACACAGCATGTGACTTTGCTTGAGCACCAGACCCAAATAGAAGCTCTAAAAGAGATTCAGAACTATTTTAAGAAGCTTGCGGTGTGTTTTGTAAAACTTTTCGACTTTTTCTTTGCATCTGATTTATTCCTCCTTCTCCTGTCACTTTCATTCCTCCTTTTTTGCAGGTCTGCTTTAAATTAGAAACAAATGAGACAGTACTGCATCTATCTCTTACAGTCTCCCTCTGACTTATCCCTGTTTATTCTTTTTAGATAACACATCCTCTCTAGTATTTTGGTTTATAACTTGATATCAGCTAAATGAAAACCATTGGCCTTTGCCAGCTGTATTTTGTATGAACGATAACTGTTAAACATCAGACTGATAAATGTTTAGAGGACACAGACTTGTCACTATGCCTTCTGTACTGTATTTATGGTAAAGGCTATTTTAAGATACCGAGGAGGCTGCCTCTAAATCTAAATCTGCAATTTACATTCTCTCAAGCCCATATAGCCGATGCTCGGGTCTTTCATCATATTGTTAAATACAACCAGTCTGTGCCCTCATCATGAGTTTATAGCCTGTTTGCATCTGTTACAAGGAATTCTTTCACTGGTAAATCAGAAATATAAATAAATGAATGAATATAAGAGTTCTCCCATTCTCATGTCCTGCTTGTTTGACTCTCCAGGTGTCCCATACAAGCAGCTCACAGTCGGTGTTCCTAAAGAAATTTTCCAAAATGAACGACGTGTGGCGCTCTCTCCAGCTGGTGTCCAGGCTCTCATCAAACAGGGTTTCAATGTCGTGGTGGAGTCTGGTGCTGGAGAGCCTTCCAAGTTCCCTGACGAACAGTATGCCCAGGCTGGAGCGACAATTAAAGACATAAAAGATGTCCTGGCATCTGATGTGTTGGTTAAGGTAAGCATTAAGTGAAGATAAAAGAGGGAAAGGGGGTGAAGTGGAGGCACACAAGTTGGCTGCGTGAATTCTTTCTAGAAGAGTTGGGAATGCCAGAAATGTCTTATTATCAGAGGGATTTTTAAGTCGATGTAATGTTGAGGGAACGAGGAGGAATATGTTGGGCTCATTAGGATGGAAAGCTGGAAATCTGTCTGTGATAATAGCTCAATAACTGATGTGTAACAGTAATATGTTCCCTGTGAACTTACCTCTACTGCATGTATCTGATTCCAGGTCCGTGCTCCCACATTAAATCCTGCCTTGGGTGTCCATGAGGTGGAAATGATGAAGGAAGCAGCAACTTTGGTCAGCTTCATCTACCCAGCTCAGAACCCTGAGCTGATGGACATGCTGTCGCAGAAGAAAGCCACCGTCCTGGCTATGGACCAAGTGCCCAGAGTGACCATCGCCCAGGGTTACGATGCTCTGAGCTCCATGGCAAACATTGCAGGGTATGTTTACTTGTGCTTTTTTTTTAGATTGTTTTTTTTTTTTATGTCTCCATGTTGAAAAGAAAACTTTCTAGACACTATTTGCAGGAATCAACAGATGCACAACAGCTGATGTAAAACTTATAAAAGTATTTTTTGCTTTTTATAATCACCTTAAAATTCCCAAAGGCAAAGGATTTGTCACCAAATTTGTAATAACTTTTAGCTGGAAACCTTTTCAGCAAGCATTAGCCAGTAAGTTAGTGAGGGCAACTTGTTTTTAAACTTGGACAATATTTGCTCTGTTATATTGACAATCCTATAATTTAACTTTAATATAATAAATACAGCCTTCAGGTCAGGTCCATTACCAGAGGGGAAAAAACATATTTTGATTTTAATTATGGTCATTAGCAGCTTCTGTTCATGTCAGCACTTTTGGGACTTTTAAGGTCAATATTCATGAAAATTGACATCATCCCTGGTGATTCCAGGTACAAAGCAGTTCTACTGGCAGCTAACAGCTTTGGACGATTTTTCACCGGACAAATCACAGCAGCTGGAAAAGTGCCACCTGCAAAGGTGTGTAGTATGATTGTGTTTCTGTGGTTGACATTCCTTTAAGTCTTGCTTTGACTGGAAACATGCAACATGACTGTTTTTATTTTGCCCTGTTTGTGAATAGGTGCTGATCATTGGAGGAGGCGTGGCGGGGCTGGCTGCAGCTGGTACCGCCAGGGCCATGGGAGCCATTGTCAGAGGGTTTGATACCAGGTTTGTTTCTAATAACTCAGGGTACATGTTGGCAGAGGGAGGGATGTGAATGCAGAATAAGTGGAGAGATCCAGTGCCTGAAAGACAGAATGATACGGATCAAAATTTTAAAGTTTTATTTATATATATTTAAACTCTGACACAAGATTTGTTATTTTAGCTGTTAACCAAAACTTCAATATAAGGTTATCTAATCAATATGGGCTTAAAGTGTAGACTCTCAGCTTTAATTTGATAGTATTCACATCCAAACTAGAGGGAACTTTTAGGAATTACAATTCTTTATGTAGCTGCCTCTTTTCAAAGGGACCAGAAGTAATTGGACAGTTAATTCTGAAGCTATCTCATGGGCTATTCCTTCATCAATCCATCATTTAATTAAGCAGGTGAAAGGTCTGGAGTTAATTCCAGGTGTGGTGTTTGTATTTGGAAACTGTTGTTGTGAATCTACAACACACAGTCAAAGGAGCTCTCAATAGATGTGAAACAGATCATCCTTAGGCTGACAAAAAGAAGAAATCTATCAGACAGATAGTAGAAATGCTAGGAGTGACGAGATATATATATATATATATATATATATATATATATATATATTTTTTTTTTTCTTTTTTTTTTTTTTGTGTC
>JBBBVU010000020.1:14545189-14557672 GCA_037177055.1 Atherinosoma microstoma | reverse complement strand
ACACACACACACACACACACACACACACACACACACACACACACACACACACACACACACACACACACACACAATAACTCAGACATTAGAGAATCATATTGGAATTTAGGGTTTCAGTGATGGACAGTTTATATTCTTCATGGGCCATTTATAGTGTTACAGTCAGTTGTGACTCTGACTGGTGGGTCATCTTATATTTTTCAGATACTGGTTTCATATCCATTGGCACTTTTTTTTAAATGTCTGGTGTCTGATAGAAAAGCTTTAATCTACATGAGAGCTCTGACTGTGACTGCCAGCGGCACACTAACTGATGTTTACCACAGATTGAGACAAACTGGACGACAGTAGCCCACCCAGCATGCATCTGTGTATGTGCCCTATACTGATGTCTGTTGGCTTTCTTTCAGGCCTGTGGTGGACAGACATGCCTTTGATCTCCATGTTGAAAATACCTGAAACTTTACCTGTTTGCTTCTTTTTAAAGTTCTTGGCGTTGCTATGTTCCCTTTGTCAGGCACCATGTTTTGTTCTATATGTGGGCCCATAAAAGGTTTTTTTTTGAGTGACTGGATGTCATGTTGACTTTTTTGTCTTTTCTTTTACGATTTATCTTTTATAAGCCCTCCATTTCTTAATGCTCTGTTCATTAAATCAGTGTCTTACAAAAATGACTCATTTGCATCTTGGAACTTTAAAGGAAGTTAGATGATGAATAACTCTTCATCTTAATTAGACATTTATTTATGCAGTGGTGATCCTATAATCATCAGTCATTTGTGTTTCTTTTTTCTCTTAGAAAACAATATTGAGGAATTTATGTGTGGTTATCATCTACATTTATCATAAAAGCATAAGAATTTATTTTAAAAGGGTGGTCTTCGGAAATGAGTCTGGTTTGATAAAAAAGAAAAACAACAGAAGAACCTGAATCAGTTTGTTATATCTAAAATAATAAACTTAAAATTGTGTGCGCATTTAGATTATTTAAAAACATTAATAAAAATGCTTTTAGTTCATTTGAGATGAATAAAAAGTAAACGATGGAAGATTAGAGGAAGAAAGTAACGACTACTGAATACTGAAAAGTGTCTGTTTTTTGAAATCATACAGAACAGGGATTATTTGCAAAGCAACAGGATTTGGATAATTGTGCTTCTCTGGACCATCACACTTGATTTGATGCAACCATTTCTGATGGTGAACTTTCAGCTTTGACCTATTTAACAAGAATATTTTTTATTATTTGATAAAAGATTATAGCCTTTTTTGATGGTACTAATATTGTCAGAGGTTCAAAAGTAATCATCCAAACTAACATAATTAGTCACACAGGGATTGTTTTATCACACATGGATGCAATGTTTGCACTCAGTGACCTCCTGGTGTCTGGAACACATAGATCTCCCCATATCCTGCATTTCCTACTTTGCCAGGACTTTTTTGCATCCTTAATTTAGTCTTCTGTAAACTAAATGTCTGCTCATTGGGAAGAGATCCGCTTGATTTAAGAATATTAAGTTTCTTTCCCTGATGAAGCTGTTTGGTTGCTTTCACAGTATGTCTTAGTTCATCATCCATCTGGGCTGTAAACTGCTTTTAGATTCCTCCTGAGATTCAGTTCATGTCACATCAACATGACCTGAACCTTTTTTCTTTTTATAAGTTTAGCTAATTGCTAAAGGTTCTGTTATCTTTCTGATTGATCTGTTATGCCCTCAATTGAGTGTTTAGTTTCTATGAGTAATTGTCAGTTGAGACTCATTTAACTCCAAACTGTTGATTTATTAGAGTTAGGCACCTGGCCCCAAAACTCCTGAACAGCCAATCGAGAATTTTAGACCTCTGAAAATGAAAGAACTGTAAAAATAAAAGTACGTTTTAAGAAGCAGGAACATTTTTGGTATGTGTGTTTAAATACTTAAAATTAAAGCTGAGAGTCTAAGCGTAAATCACATCCTGACTGCGTCGTAGATGCAAAATTGTGAAAGTTGTATCCTTGTCCAAACTGCTTGTGGGCTTGACTGTACATGAATGTAAAATTTAAAAAAAAGGGAAAAGTTTTGTAATCATTACAGTATTAAAAACTGACACACTTTCAGGTGTTCTTCTCTGAAAACCAAACTACAGATGTTTGGAAACATCACTCTTCTGGCAGATTGTGTCGTAACACAATAACTTGTTGTTTCCTGCTGTGGTCATCTCTTTTGTTTCAGTACAGATTTTAAATTGGCTTGTAATTACGTAATAGAAGTTGAGAAATTATGTTTGGCAGCATTTGAAACTTTGTATGGGAGCTGATATACACACATGATTATAAAGCTGCTTTTTGCAAGAGAAAAGAAGAAGGTCAAACTTGGCTTCCCCCCCCCCCATGCACAATCATGCATGAACACACACATACCTGTTAGTCAACCTAAACTGCACACAACTCCGTGTGAACGCACGCTCTCTTTCTCTGTACTGCATCTTAGTGCCTGTAAATCATTACAAGACTGATGTTATCAGATTTCCTGAGTGTATTTTTGGTAAAAACACACACATACTCTCTATTTCTCTCTCCCCTTTTATCACTCCCATCTATTTCTTTCTTTTCCAATCCGGCAGACAAACTGTATTCTAACCTGAAAGTCTGTTGATGTGCTGATTACAATAATAAAACGAATGAATAAATAAAATGTAATAAGTATGAACTTAATGATGAAATCTATGTTTGTTTTCCGGTGTTGTTTTTGTCATCTTCACTAAAGGTTTTGTTGATCTATATTGTGCATTATTAATTTCATAATCACTGACACATCGTGTTCTGCAGGTCTGACAGCCGTGGGTGGTCTGTCCCTGATGGGAGGCGGCTACTTGCCAAATACTACTGCAGAGACACTGGCTGTGCTTGCTGCCTTCATCTCCTCAGTCAACATTGCTGGTGAGTCACCTAAACATAGACACCTCACAGTCATCCCTGCCAGCTACAGCAGCCATGAACCAATACAAAACTCAACTTAGGCTGATGATTGAGGCGCTTTGTATTGATTGTAGAATAACATAATTTCGACCCAAGTTTTGCAGCTGCCCTTTCTACCCATCTGCTCAGACCAGATTCAGTCGCTCAGAGCCGGACCACACACATCCAGTCCTGCTATTACCCTTAATAATTCCCATTATAGTGACAAAGTATTCTTGGAGTCATTATAAAACTCATCGCTCTCTAATTGCCCATGGAAACGGTATGACCTTCCAGCTATGAAGTTCTCTTATTAGCTCACAGCCTGGCGTCAGAGGAGACTCTGATGCAGGAAAATGAACAGATGACTGGCATTATGGATCAGTTCAGGCCGTTTGTTATAATGTGCTAATACTTCTAGTGATTTTATGTTTGAGAGATGCAAGACACAAGGTTTTAAACAATGCTGTGAATCCTACTACATATGGTGCATATTGATCAAAAGCACACAGAACTTAAGGCCCACTATATAACTTTTCGTCCTTAAAACTGCTTTCCGAACTCTTTAGATGGCACAGTGACATCTATTATGTGCATTTCTTGGGCCGTCGAGGCCCAGCAGCGCCCAGCGGCTGAAAAACCGCACTATAGAACTTTCACATCCGGGACGCCGCCTGCTAAGTTTCGCTTGGCGCATGCATTACACGCTAGCACGCGAATGTAAACAAACCAGTCGTTTTGAACGCACGTCGTTGGATTCAGCAAAGAAACGTTTGAAGACATTATCGGAGGAACAGAGGAAACTAAGGAGAGCCAAAGAAGAGCAAGAGATAGGACAAGAGTCGAGAAAAGACAGTTTTTTAGTTTCTGGAGAGAGCTCACACTACAGGTAGGATCCAAGATGGATGCAGAATTAGCCGTCGATAGGGGGCAACTGTCAGCAAAAACAGAATTTCAAATTATGTCACTGTACAAAATGAATTAACACTCTGTGTAATGAAAAATATATACCGGACCGATATACCATTGCATCCCGAATTCATTTTGTTCCAAATTAAAACAAATCCGCATTAGTCCAATTTATAATAAATGTCTTCAAACAAGCCAATTCATAAGAATGATAGCCTCTCTGAGGAGACCAATAGATTGCATTGATTGTTGCCTTCGATTCAGTGCCCCATCTTGCGCATGCACGGGGCAGTGGGTAACATTAAAAAGGAGAAATGCCCCTTTTACGAGGAAGGAAAACCTCAGGCAGAACTCTGCTCAGGGAGGGCAGACATCTGCCTCGACTGGTTGAGGTTGGAGAGGACAGGAAAGAGGGAACAAGGGGCGCAACTTTTACTTTTACTCAGATACCTGCCGAGAGAGAAGAGAAATACAAGTTAATGAAGCTAATACTGTAAAAGCCAAATGAAAAAGGGAAGGAGGTGCTCAGCAGTCTAAGCCTATGGCAGCATAACTAAGGTGTTACCAACCATCCCTTACTATAAGATTAACAAAACTAAAAGATTTCTTAAAAAGAGAAGTTTTAACCCCAGTCTTAGAAAGACACTCATTTCAGTCACAAGTATTATTATAAAATGTGGTACAAATGTTGAAGATGCTAAACAAGGATTAAGATGTTACACATGAAATCCGCCGGACTGAATTGCTTTAAAATGGTTAGTGTTAGCTTGCTGAGATGGCCATAACTCACTCTGACTTTGGGTTTGCATGTAAAACATCTTTTTTAATCCAGTGTTACCTGAAAAGAAAAAAGAAAAAAATGAACTGTCCATTAAAACTTTTCTTCACATTTTCTTAAAAAAAAAGCTTTCTAAAAACAAAATAATGAAAAAACAAAAACATTTGAGAGGTTAAACTTTGAGCTTCAATCCATTAACTGACTTTGTCCTCATGTTTCAGTATTGATAATTAAAATTGTGTGTCTTGAAAAGGTAGATCTGTCTTGTGTGTTGCTTCAAGCTTGAAAGAGTATCTTTGATGTAAAGTCAAAATGCAGGTCCAGTGGACCCACTCTGGGTTAAAAAAAAAAAAAATAACCCTATGAAATTGGTGAATACAGTCGTTTAAATGTATTGACAATCTTCCATATTAATACTCTGACTCATTATGGCCTGCAATAATGGTAGGCAAATGATTATTTTATGTTAAAACTAGAACGTTCTTGGCTAAAATTACATGTACTGGAAAGAAGCAGATGCTAACCTCTGATTCACCCTCATATGCATTGGGTGTGTGTGAGAGCACGTGGCTGTGATTGTGCCAGTGGAGAGAAGGGAGACTAATACATGGTAATGTGATATTCTCCTGTAAAGAAGTGAGACACTGTCTGGTCCTGCTTTGACACTTCTGAGGTTTTCTAGTTGAAATATTTACACTGACATAAAGTAGACTCATTAAATTCCTGCCATTGGTTATTGGACTTGGCAAAAACTTTTAACTATTGGCTTTGCAGCACCTGCTGACCTGTTTCAGGTGCCTTTACTGCCTGCATGAAAACCGCCCACTCTTTTTTTCCATTTTGCACTTTATTACAACAATATTATTTCTTTTCCTGTGGCTATTAGTTTTTTTCATTAACATAGCTTTTAAACCTATTTTTTGTGCCACTGTAAATAGAAATGAATTGATTTTCTCATTATAAGGTGGTTTCGTGGTGACCCAGAGGATGTTGGACATGTTCAAACGTCCCACGGATCCTCCTGAGTACAACTACCTCTACCTGGTTCCTGGTGGTGTCTTCATTGGAGGTTACGCTGCCGCTTTGCAGTCTGGATACAACATTGAACAGGTGTGAGAAGACTGTTCATACTGTTCCCACTTGTTTACTGTGCAATTGCAGTCCCTGAGAGTTGGTACAAAACTGACTAGAACGGTAAAGTCCTCCAGATGTGTTCTTTGAACAGATGTAGTGCAGGTCCTTCCAAGTAAAATTGTTTGCACTTTTTTTGTCTTTCTTTGATCCCTCAATTCTTGTCCTAAACACCTTTTTTCCACTGTTTCTCTCCCCAGATGATGTACTTGGGTTCAGGTCTGTGCTGTGTCGGGGCCTTGGCTGGCCTTTCCAACCAGACCACAGCCCGATTGGGTAACACTCTGGGTATGATGGGAGTGGCTGGAGGGATCGCTGCCACTCTTGGTGCTCTTAAACCTAATCCTGAACTGCTGGCGCAGATGAGTGCGGCTATGGCTGTGGGTGGCTCTGCTGGTGAGTGTGTGTGTGTGTGTGTGTATTTACACTGACAAAATAAGGATGTGTACTCTTAATACAGAACGGTGCTGCAGTAAATGGATGTTGGTTTTCTGTTGGTTGCATGTGGATGCTTGGATTCCAAATTAGGCCAGATTAAGATATGTGTGTGCTGAGACAGTGTGTGTGATGTTTACATCAAACACAACATGACTAATGCCCGCCAAACACAGGAGGTCTGGCAGGATGGTCAGCTTTGGGAATTACTCACTTTCTCTCTCTGTTTCAGAGCAGTTTGATCATTTCAAAGCTAATTGTTCCAGTAACAAAGCTTGAAAACCAGACTAAACTATTCACACAGATAATAATGCTCTTTTCCAGGTATGGCAGTGTTGACAGGCCTCCTGCAGGACATGTGTGAATACCTACACACACACAGTGTAGCACAAAAACATGGAATTTCCCACAGTAGGCCTCATCAGCAGCACCTGGCTCCTCAAATGGGCCTGTTTCCCAGCAGTCTGAGTGGATGTGTGTGAGTGTGTCTGCATGTGTGTAAGGGGCACTGGACTTAATTTGTCTTTTTTTTCTTTCTTTCTGTAGGCCTGGCTATTGCTAAGAGGATCCAAATCAGTGACTTGCCCCAGCTTGTGGCTGCGTTCCACAGCTTGGTCGGGCTGGCTGCCGTGCTCACCTGTGTCGCTGAATATATGATTGAGTACCCCCACTTTGCCACAGACCCTGCAGCCAACCTCACCAAGATAATTGCTTACCTCGGCACCTACATCGGTGGGATCACTTTCAGTGGCTCTTTGGTGGCATATGGCAAACTGCAAGGTGAGGAAAGCACAGCCACATACGCCACTCCATCACTGCACTTTCACTACTTGCCGGGTTGTAATGTGGTGTCAGGCACGGGGACGTTGTTAGTGGATCCTTCAGGTCCTGTGGGTTATATGTGGATCAAGCTTGTTCTGATGCATCCAGCAGATTCTTGATCCTTTGACTCCAAGCTACTTTTGGGCATTTTATCATCCTGCTAGTGGGAACTGGTGCTGTTGGAGAATGCCATTGCCATGAGAGGTGTGCTATAGGAAGTTTTAGCTCTTGGACCATACATTTCTAGGATCCCACTGGGGTCAATTTTGGACCCAGAAACTCTCTTGACACTTACATTTTCTTCCCTTTCTCCCCATGAGTTAGTAAACAAGTTAAATTTACATTATAATTCTTCTACTGTGCTTAAAATAAACATCCATTAAATGTTACCACCTGC
The DNA here is from genome assembly GCA_037177055.1 of Atherinosoma microstoma. Lineage (NCBI taxonomy): Eukaryota > Metazoa > Chordata > Actinopteri > Atheriniformes > Atherinidae > Atherinosoma > Atherinosoma microstoma. The sequence continues at coordinate 14,550,259 of JBBBVU010000020.1, read as the reverse complement.
CTGTTACTGTATGTGTAGGTTTTCATCATGTCAGGGCAATGAATGAGAGCAGAGAACAGCTGAGGGTGCGCTGAAGTATCTGGCACTGGGATATTATAAATGGATTGTTTGGGGCTTGCGTTTGCGGGGTGGAGTCTTTGTGGATTGTTAAGCAGTTGCATACTCTGCCTAGGATTTACCAATGTTCACAATTTGCTATGTGAGAGCTTGTATAGTCTTTCTGCAATGGCAAAGCAACCAAAAAAAAAAAAGAAGATGGGTTCCTCATCCAAGACTGAGCAGTACTTTTTTTTTCATTTGGGTATTATAGTGTTATTAGGCACATTCAGGTGACTGAAGCACTCCCAAAGCTGCGTGTACCTTCAAGAACCTTTCTCTGGTTGCATTCCCACTGCAGATAGAAATACTGAAAGGACTTCACAGCCAGCAGGTGGATTGCAAAAGAGTGAAAATCGTGTCAGTACCTCTGTTGCATACAAGATAACCCTCAGACTTCACTGTCAGAGCATTCCTCTGTTTTGTTTTACTGAATTCTGGTTTTGCACTCGTACATTAACTCCATCAAGACCAATCACCATAACGTCATACATGATTCCCTTCATGCAAGGAAAGGTTACACTTTGAACTGTGATCATCTGAAGCAGGAGCTTGAAAAGTCCCTTAAAAAAAAAATCTGTTTTATTAACTACAAACTTGAATGACTCGGAGAGCGCAGACCTCCGCCAAGCCCATTGTGTGTTTTTTTTTTGCCAGTGACTGTGGGCATTATTTTTTTGAGTTAGAAGTTCTAATGACAAAATTATCCCTGTATCCCCACCCACATCACCCACAAAATCTAAGCACTTGTTCCTCATTTCATTTCTGAGATTTCCTGAAAATTACATCAAAATCCATTCATAACTTTTTTGAGTTATGTTGCTAACAGACAAAGAAACCAACACAGCCGAATACATGACCTCCGCCTTGGCAGAGGTAAAAATATAAAAAGGGGAAATACCTTTACAAGTTAGAAGAACTATGAAAAGGTTCCTGTAGTTCAAGAGCACTTCATGAATGTCAGGACCCAAGGTTTTCCATCGGAGCATTGCCTTGTAGCGAGATGATTAATATTGTTAAGTTCACCTGTCAGTGATTTTAACGCTGGAGCTCATTAGTGTCTGCTTCCCTGAGAAGTAAACATTTACACTTCTTGTCCGCTGATGCTCAAGCCTGCCAGTGGATACTCTCCTGCTATCATAACGCACATTCATTACACTGTTGATCAGCACAGCTGCAAAAGCGTAAGCTGGATTGTTGGATGTTTCTGTTTGCTGTTGGGAAAACCATGGATGTGGATTTTTATTGCTTCTACTCCTTAAATAAACAGTTGATAGTTGAAGAGAAGTAAAAGTCTAACAAAGTGAGCTGAATGATAAATAAGTGGCATTTTAAAGTTTGATCTATAATTTTGTTTTAAATTCTCCCTCAATTCCCTCTTTCTGCAGGTATGCTGAACAGCGCCCCTCTGATGCTCCCTGGCCGTCATGCTCTCAATGCTAGTCTCATGGCAGCAAGTGTTGGTGGCATGATTCCCTACATGCTGGATCCCAGCTTCACCACAGGCATCACCTGTCTTGGATCAGTTTCTGCCCTGTCTGCTGTTATGGTATGCTGCATGTGTCTGTCTCGGATCTGTTGTTAGCCCAAGCATGGCCCTTTAAAAGAAAATCTGGACTGAGACATCTCGTATTAAAATGATGACAGATTGATATGTATGTTAAAAAACTTCAACAAATTCCAGGAATTGGAAAATTGAACTCAAGTGTCAGGAAAAATATGTTGGAGATGAACTATGACGTAGAAAGCAAGAAAACAGAAGTGATTTCTAATAAATGTCAAGAAAAACAGGAAACACTTGCCGACTAATAACTTCAGAACAAAGCTGAAACCGGCAGTCCAAGCCAAACTGCTTTGACATATTCCTCCATGTATTTAACTTATCAAAGACATTTTGTAAGAAATCCTTTTGTAATTGCTTCATCCGCTTTAAAGACATTCCGAAACATTTTTGCGTATTTGCTCATTTAGTTTTTACATTTTGAATCTGCAGTATAAGTGGAAAAAGAAGCAAAGGGAAAGTTGATGTGGAATTTCAGCTGTTTTTAGAGACACTGCAGACTTTATAGGCCTTGGCAGTTTTCTTTACTGTTGTTAAGTTCTGTTTTTTGCACGTGTTGTTGGGTAAACTTCTAAACTCTGTCCCAGAAAAGAAAAATACTTCAAGAGAAACTGGATGATTTGTAATGTCTTTTTACAGGATTAACCTTTAATCAGTAATTCCAGTGCAGAATTATGCATCATCCACTGGCTTGCGTCGAAAGACTTGAACAAGTTTCTAAAAATAGATCTGTAGTGTGGTCGAGGAAAGCAGCCTCATGTTCGAGGTGAAATAAATTAGACTCGCTATGAGTTCTGGACCTTGCTGCTGCTTTGGTAACTACAGTTGGCTCACGTACAGTTTTTGTTTCTAATTGTAAAAAATGATTTCCCTTTAGAGAAAAACGTATTGTTTTTTGAGGCAGCCAAGTGAGATTCAGACAATACATCACTAAGATGACTAGTTTTAGTTTTCAGGTGGATTTGTCAATGGGAAAATAAAGTATAATTCAAGTTAATATACTGTTGGTCTCCGATGCGCACTATATTTGCATGGGGCCCATACTGATGTGTCTCATCCTACGTTCACTTATGTCATGATCTGGATCAGTATGCCTGTTTTTAGTCTTTACTTCCTTCTTCATGAGAAAGGACCAGCTGAGGTGTTGCTGTATTTTTAAAGATCTGGATTATTAACTATTTCTGAATTAAAGGATGTCGCTTTTAAGAACATTTCTAATGTAATTTCAACATGTTTTAAACTTTTCACGCTATTTGAAGAGGTTCTGTCTCCATACCAAAGGCATTAAAAATGAGGACCAGTGGCTCACGTTTGAACACCTCAGTGACAAGATAAATAGTTTGAATCGGAGCGTAGTTTTAACAGGAAAAGATTATCCTGCCGTATAAATTAATGCAAGCCAAGAACAAATTTATCACAAACAACTTTAGGCTCATTAATACAGACTAGATTTGGCTGTGCTTCCTGGAAAATGAGGGGTCAATGCATTTCTGAGGGAGAGAATGGATATAGGGGCTCATGGAGTAGCAGATTTAACCATTTAGAATAGTAAAAATAAACAAATAAATACATGCCAGATATGTTTAGGTTGCTGCTAGTATACCTTCACAGCACACCCAAATATTAACATAGAGTTGGAAACCCTGGAGGAACAATGATTGATTATTTAACTTGTGTCCTTGGGGCTTAAATGTCCACTTGTAAAGCTATTTACAAGGTGCATAACATATCTGTTAACCTGGACCTGGGCTTATCGAGATGCATTTAACAGTTAAAGAGTAAATTAAAAACCGTTGATCGCATGCATTTCATGGCTGCAGACAGGTTCTGCCAACACAAGTCTCAAACATGCTCCACAGAGAGGAAAGGGCCACTTATTTCTCACAACATATCAGTCACACTGAAGTTATCCACAAAGCTGGTTTTTCCAGTTACAGTATATTTAAATGTATCCACTTTAATATTGTGGTGTTGTAATTAAGAAGGAATGTAGTGAATTTGTTGCCAAAAACTACTATAAACCACAAAAAACTCTAGATTATTCTAATAACTTGAATACATGACAGTAGTATTTGCAATTATTTTTTTGCCAGGTAATAAAACTACTACTATTTTTTATATTTATTTCTATTCAGTTCAGCCTCTATTTATCCAAGAGAATGAGACTCAAGATGTAAAAATCTCTTTGACAGCAGTGTCCTAGCCAAGACAGGAAACGCCTCCAAACAGCAATAGTTAGAACAATACACATCTATATACACAAAGTTGTTAAATGTTTATATTATGTTATGAACTATCAAACACTATCAAAATGATAAACATTACAAACTGAAAAAGGGATCAAGGCAAGGCTTGCCAAGTCGTCATGACATCATGCTTAAATGATGTCACATATTTTAGTCTATTGGTGGGATGGGAGAAGGCCACTGGATGCAACTTCATGATTCCTCCTACTTTCCTTCAGGGTGTCACCTTGACAGCAGCTATCGGAGGCGCTGACATGCCAGTGGTCATCACCGTTCTCAACAGCTACTCCGGCTGGGCCCTGTGTGCTGAGGGTTTCCTGCTCAATAACAACCTGCTGACAATCGTCGGAGCTCTCATTGGCTCGTCTGGAGCCATTTTGTCATATATTATGTGTGTGGTAAGTGGCGCACACTCCCACTTTGAAAAACAGACATTGAAATATTTAAGATTTTAAAACGAGGAACTGCTTTTGTACGTTTTGTAGATTAGCAAATGCAGTTGAAATTGGTTGTTCCTCTCCTGTCCACCAGGAGGGACTCTAAACTTTACCATTATAGTAAGACTGTGGAGTCCCTGTTCTGATTTCTGATGATTAACATATTTTTCTATACATGCTCTATAAAGTAAAAAACATAAGGTATCATAGTAATAAAAACATTTTTTGTCTCAGGCTATGAATCGTTCTTTGGCCAATGTGATCCTGGGAGGTTATGGCACATCTTCCACCGGCACTGGGAAGCCCATGGAGATCACAGGGACACACACAGAGGTCAATGTGGAACAGACTGTTGACATGATTAAAGAGGCCCAGAACATAATCATCACTCCAGGTAAAACATGCAAACACACTCACTCACACACACACACACACAAAGGTTTGGTACGCGGGTGGAAAAACATGGTACTTTGACTTTTCCCATCACTTTTTTCACCCCAACATGAGAAAAGTGTGTGTTCTGTTTATTTAACCTTTTCTTGACCTATGTTACGTCAGCATTTTGCTAGGCTAATTGACAAGTCACGGCTGAGCATTTACACCCCCACACACACGCACGCGCGCGCGCGCGTGCACACACACACACACACACACACACACACACACACACACACACACACACACACACACCCCCCCCCACATCTACGTGTGATCGACAACCCCCCAAACA
>JBBBVU010000020.1:14524485-14535452 GCA_037177055.1 Atherinosoma microstoma | reverse complement strand
TATGTAAAGCACTTTGAATTGTCTTGAACCTGAAAATGTGCTATACAAATAAACTTGCCTTGCCTTGCCTAAATTTGTTTTATTCTGATATTTCTGTGTAATTATATTCAGAAACATCCCAGAATTATGATGTAATGCTTAAAATCTGAAATAAAAAGTCCTGTCTACTGTAAAAAAAAAAAGTTCTATAGTGCCATGTTAGGCCCTTTGGTTCATCCCAGTTCAGAGCTAAGACATGTAGTGAATTGGAGGATACAAAATCTGTTAACTTGAGGAATTGAAGGAATAGAAGCCCAACAAATCAAATGATGATCTACAAACTTGTATAACTATATAATTCTTAACCCATACATTTAATAATTTAAGTTTGACAGCAGTATGAGATGTCCTAAGCATCACTCTCTTTGCCTGAAATTTGAGGACTTTTCTTGAAGTGACCCAAAACACACAGAAGTAAAAACATTTCAAAATACTGTACTTTTTCATAGGTGCTACAAAGCTTTATACACTGAGGCTATTTTGGGTCAAATCTGACAAGTATCTATTAGAATGGATTTTAGATTTACTGGTGTTGGTCAAATCAAGGAAAATTGTACTCTTAGGGAATCTTGTGACTGAAACTATAAAGGTGTTAAGAGCAAGTCATATTTTTACAGCCGTAAGAGGATCGCATAGCATTAGCCTAATTACATAATTGCCTCAGTGATATTTTGGCTAAATTCTATCTGCCTGACTACTTTACTAACACTACTGATTCACTGCGCATCATTACCAGTGCAAGCTTAAAAAATGGTTTGGGCAATAATCGTATAACGCTAACAATAGTTGTGGATGACAACGACTCGCATATCTATTTGTTTATTTAACTTTAATTTTTTTATAAAAGGAACAGAAAGAACATACAGAGCTAACAGTTGATCACCCACACATTCACACAAACATTACACTGATGGCGATACAGGTCAGTTCACACGGTAATGGCTCAGTGAGCGTCTCCTGTGTTCACAAACACAATCCATTGTTCACAATACTGCAAATACTTATCCATCCGCAGGCTTAACGAACAGGTCATCCTTTCCATGTTTTGAATATTGGTCACAATATCAATCCAGTCCGTCTCTGTTGGAGGTGAGGCCTGCAACTATTATTGGGTTACAGCTTTGTTACTGGCTGGCTGCTAATAATAATTTTTAAAGATATTTATCTTAATGGGGTGTAATATTGCCCAAATAGATTGTAGAAAAAAAGCAGCTGTTCCTCCAGCAGAGATCTCTCACTGCCTCCCCTGACTGCACACCTTTTAACTTAGGAGCTATGAAACATCAAATCAGATTCTGCTGGCAGAAATCTCTCCAGAGACCAGAACTAGTGGAACATATATAACCATTCTTCTTCTGTGATGACAGTCCCAGATTCTTTCTCTCATTTTAATCTCATCTCATCTGTTGAGTGTTTCTTATCAGATCGAATATGGGAGTACAGTGTGGAAACAAGTTTCTTATTGTCCTTATTTTTGTACATAACAACAAATATGTCAATTAAGTTGGGTTAACATCCCTCTGTTGGTTTTATCTCATCATTAAAATACGCATGATAACATTTAGTCAGCATTTTTTTTTTTTGTCTCACCAGATTTGGGTCTCTATTTTGACATTATTGCTACATTATCGTTTAAAACAAAGATCAACTTTATTCAGAAAGTTAGATTTGATGTTCATTTGCATATGCTGGGTTTGGTATAAATAAGATTTATTTCAATATAATTATTTATTTGGTATTTCCTTTTCTTCTCCAGACTAGCCAAAAGACAATAACAAATGGAAGCTAAGTGGTTTAGGATGTTTCAATAAACATTCTGTTTCTCTGAACTGTGTAATGACTGCTAGGTAAATACTATACAAACAGAAGTGAAGACGCAATACTTTAAATGTTTCCTGTATTATGTTGGAGAAAATCTCATCCCCTGACTTCTTCCCACAACATTAACATACCTTACCTCCTTTCACCTCCGGCCTCATCCCCTCTTCTCTCATCTCTCCATCCCCACCTCTTTACAATTTACATCCAGAGGTTGAGAAGCAGCTGGACAATAAAAGCAGCTTAAAAGGACACACTCCCACAGTGTTTATGTGAGCCAGCCCTGAGTAGCAATCAAAGCGAAGAGTAAAGAGGCCAGTTGTTTTGGTCACAGGCCAGGTTTGTGTGTCTACATCCATCTTTGGCTGACATAGTTAAAATGACTTCAGGAGAGTCAGGGGCAGACAGTGTGTATGTGTGTCCATGGGATGATGTATGCAAGATTCCTGGGTCTGGGGAGTTTTAAAACACTGCTGAATAACACAGTTTCTCCAAACAAGTTGATAGGATGACCAGATTAGACTTTCAGAGAGGGAACATTTAAAGATCAAGGGTTAAAGACTCCCTTAGTCCACCTTGCCAACGACAACTGATGACTCACTATTACTTAACCAAAAAGAAATAACAAACTGGTGCTGTGGTGACAGATCATGATGGGGCCCATCTGATTGAATGCGGTGTGCAATGCGGAACAAGATAGTGGTAACTCCATCTGACGGTTCAGTAAGAACACAACAAAATAGAACTTTAAAAGATTAACAAAACAATAGATCATATGCACTTACATGCTAGGTAGTCTTAAGGGACTTTTAGGGAAATTTACACGGAATTAGAGACAAACATCCCCACCAGTCAGTAAGAATTGAGGAAACATATTCATAGAAAAAAAAAAAAGGTCAGAATACTCATTTGCCTAATAATCATGCACAGAGTCTAATTCAATGTTTAGACTGGAAAAAAACAAAACAAAACAAAACACACACACACGCACACACACAAAAGGAGTTTCATGTTGCACTATAGCCAAATCCTCTGGTCAGATTTTGACACAAACACAGATCTTCATCTGTGGGTGGATACCCATCTACAAATCTCTTCAATCACACATAGTTTCATCTGCATGCCTTTCAACAAGGATTACCTCATGCACACGAGGGAATATCTTTGTTGCTCACACACACAAACAGTGGGTTTGGATTTGCAGAGAAACTGGAGTACTGCAAGTCTGGTTGGCAATCTCTCATTCAAACACAGTGCAAGAACTTGAGCCTGTCTGCAGTATTATTAAAAAAGTGTGCTCACTCAGCTAACAGTGCTGGAAACATTGTGCTTCCTATTACCATCAGTTAGAGGGAACAAGGGTTATGCTATTGTATTAAAACAGCATTTGCTCTCTCAGCTCTGAAGTCACAACCTGCAAGCATGTGCGAAGGTCTGCTGATCGAGACAATTCATCTGTGATGCAACACCAAGACAAATGACACCTGGCTGCCACTGAGCAAAAAGTGTATTACAACTTGGACTGGTTGCTAGCTCAGGGCAAACACAGAGACACTCACTCTTGTTTAGAATAACCAGCCAATGTTAGCATGCATGTTTTTGGACTGTGGGAGGGAGCCAGAGTACCTGGATATAACCCATGTATACACAGGGAGTACAGTTAGTGATGAGCATATCGATACTTTGGTGTCGATACTTTAATACCATGCAGTCAAAATATCGGATTCAATACTTTTTTGGATATCGAGACAAAACTGCAGATACGAAACATGCCATTTGTTTTCAATTCAGAGTTTTAGGCAATAAAACTGTATGCAGAGTTCAGTCTGTTCTTTCTGTGTCACATGATTATAGCAGCCTATCAGATGTCATGATGATGCTGCTGCTGTTGGTGATGATGTTTTGATATTGTACTGGTTTAATGCAGGTTATTGTGCAATATATTTTACTATATTTATCATATAACTATTACGCATTATATTTATTTTTCATTAAATAAATGTGAATAATCTTCTATTAATCTGTAGTTTTATTATATTATCATTTAAAAAAGATTTATCATTATAAAATTATAATTATCATAAATATTATATAATTATATTAAGTATATGTGTTCTTGAATTTTATTTATATTTCATATTGCTCTTGCAATAAAAATATTAATGTGCATTGTACAATCGTGAATATCGTTTAAGGGGTGACAAACAATCGAAGTCAGTATTGGTATTGATAAATAAGTACCATAACCTAATGGTATTGTATCAACAGAAAAAATGTATCATCCATTCGTGTGTACAGCAAACTCTGCGGAATCTTTTTGCTACCACATCATCATGCAGCCTGATAGCATGATGTAGGCTAATGTTGGCAACACAGCAAAATGTTTTTCTCTCTGCTGAAAGATTAAAACCACTCAAAATAGTAGCAGTGGAGACCAAGACCATGTGAGCGCAAATAATCTATAAAGTCCAACATAAATTTAGGTGGGTAAATTGCCACAAATTGTTGCAAACCCCACTAACTAGTATAAAAATGTAAAGCAACATGGCTTAAGCTATTGGTAAAGAAATGTTGCAGAAAAGTGAAGGTGAGGGTAAAATAAAGATTACAAGGTAAACTAACTTCATCCTCACAATGATGTGCTGTTCTCTCACTTGTTACTGCACAATTTCCATTTAATGAGGGGGGGGAAATTACATCTTGGCGAAAGTCTTAATGGAAACACAACATGGTTAAAATCAAGCTGGTGGGATACGTTCTTCATAAAATATTGCATGAAACTACTTTCACTTATTTAAAGAGAGAGTCATCGAAAGCTTTGTAACTGCCTCACTTCAATGGAAATTCATGAAGGTATTTCTGCAATGTAAAGTGGTGTCTGTCAAGATATGTTAAATTGTCAAAAGTGTATCAGGGTAGTTTTGCTTGCTTATCTGCTTCATTGGATGTTTGTCTGGCGCAGTTTTTTTCTCTCCATGATTCTTTGTGATAGGAACATTTTTTCAAAGCATGAATGAATGATATCTTAAGGGCTCACTTTAAGGTTATCACACTGTTTAGGCTAAAATCTTGTACAGATATGACAAGGTGAGTCCAAATTTTCTCTGTCCAAGCCAGTCTTACAACAGCGGATGTTTGACAGACCAGTGGAGTTACTGATGGATTTAAACACGCTTGGGCCTCAGTTTGAAATTCTTCCCTTTATTCATAATATGATAATCTGTGTTTTTCAACTGATGGCGGGTAAATAATCTATTCTGATATCTCATAGTATGTAAGACTTCAGACAAATTTTGAAAATTGAAGTTGCTGGGATTCATTTAGTTTGCATCTTCACCGCACACGGCATACCTGGTGGAAGTATTTGTTGTGCCTAAATGGTAAATATATTAGTGCAGCATGAGCACTAATATTTGTAAACCCAGATTATTGCTGAACTTTAGCCTCTTAGCTCTGTGTGTGTATATTCACAACAGCTACTACCTGCACAGTCTTGCAAATAGGGATTAATAGACTGTTTTGGTGAATTGTGATTCCAAAAGTGAAGACAGAGTTAATTACCTACAACGGTGCACTCACGCAACTCTTTATAACTATTTCAAGCAGGAGAAACAAACAAAAAAATTATCATTAAAGGCTTCCTCAAATAATATGAACTTTTTTTCCATGTTAATACATAAAACCATATAACACTATTGCTGGTGATTTCTATTTTGAATTTGCAGAGCATCACCAAGAGTCTCAGAAAGACAAGTTCAATAACTTTATATTCCAAGTAGAAGACTCAGGGGACCAATTTCCACTACTTGCTAGGTAAGACTTAACAACTAATTTGTAAGACACTGGTAAAATGAGAAGGGAGCCCAAGCTAGGTGGAGAAGTTCCTTGGTGTGATAGATTCTGCCATGTGTGATGATATTTAGCCACACTTTCAGGCAATAATTTAAAAGTATTTGTCTTGATCCTTTTCATCAACTTAGGAAAATGTGAGAAAGAGATGTGCTGGACAAAAGCAAAAAATTCATGCAATACCACAAATATCCAAAACCATTCAAGGCGACATCACCCAGATATTCTGTCTGCGAAAGCCACCAATTCAAAACAAACCCTACTGCAACAACCAATGGTCTCCACAGCTTAGTTACTTCAAGTGCAGAGGAATTTTAACACAACAGCTCCAGCAGATGTGGTAGAAAGTTTTAAGCCACTGACCGCTGTCTTACCGGTAAAGTCTGAAGAGGAGTCCACATCAGTATCCATCACTGCTCCTCTGCACGCACAGCAGCTGGAGGAGATTAACAGTGTTCTTCATGGTTCACGGTGCTGTATACAACTGGAAATCAAGGTAGGCTTTTAACCTGTTTGTGCTACTCTGTATGGTTTATGTTATAGAATATGAAAGACAATGTAAGGTTAACATTGTAATATACACTGTGTATGTTCTTTGTAAAGGGATATATGTGTTTATCTGTATGTATATTTATTAGTAAAGGTTTAAATGCTGGTGTTATTACTCATAGACGAGGCATTTATATCTGTTTTAACATATGTACATCCTCACTATAAGTAGTTGTCTTCTGTTTGCTTTCAAGCCTTCTATGGGCCTTAGATGTGGATTAAATATAATCCTTCATGTTTAGTTCAGGGACTTACGGATAGAATGCCTTTACATTTGTAGCAGTGTGGTCCAGCACAGGACACCCTTTAAAATTAAGCATTTTTTTGGTGGTTTCCCTTGTAAAGGATTTTTTTTTAGGATAAAACAGCAGTGAGACATTTTGGATCTTAGCTGCAAACAACATATCTCAGATGTTGTTGCTTTTTAAAAAAAAAAAATAGTTTGCTGTCATCTTAGTCATGAAACATTAGTAATAAAACCACTTCTTGTTTTCAGTAAAAACATGATTGTGGCAGATGTGCAGTGTGATCTGCAGGAGAAAGATAATACGCATATGAAAGTGTAACTGGCTTCAAAACTGCTATATAAACACTTGCATGAAAAAGCTTGCGTAACCTTCAGAATGACAATTGTAGGAAAACAGAATTTTATAAAAACCCTTCAGCTGTGCTTTTCATGGCTTTGTTTAACAGGATAAGCAATTATTCACCATTTAGTATGAAAAACATCTGCATTAATGACATCTCCAAAACTACTTGATGTCAAAGTTCAATTTAAAGGAAATTAAATTAAACTAACAAATAAAAACAATACAAAAAACAAAAATAAAATGGACTTGGTCACGTCTCAATTTTGGAAAATCCCACCAGTATGTTGCAACTGTTGCCATGTTCTGTGGCACTAAAATTAATTATTAAAGCATTTTAGAAAATATGTTTACAAGAAAAAAGTCACATCACATCAGCACCCATAAAATTTCATCCCAACTCTAAAGCATGGCAGAGGGAGTATCATGGCCTGGGGATATCTTTGCTACTTCAGGGCATAGATGTCATTCAAATTATTGAAAGAAAGATTAATTTGAAATTTTGAGTATGTTATAGGAAAATATCAGAGCAGCAGGTAATAAATTGAGACTTATGGGGAGATTGGGTGTGTCAAAGTTCACTCGGGAAAGGCACACTGAACCCGAGATGAGCTCACTAAGGAGTGATTATAGGGGAAAAGCGTTGTTGAATGAGTGTTTGTCTTAATGAGTAAAATAGAAACACATTGTACATGGCTTTGTAGAGCCTTGATGAATTTTAAAATACACTATATAAACTACCCAGATTGTTTACCTGCTTGTATTTTATGAATTTAGTCAGATTGTTATTGTCATTAACTTTGATTAATGATTAAGATGTGAATCCGAACACTTTTGTTCAATCATAAATCTAGAAATCCAGGTTATTCTTGAGGGTTTGCAAATTTATTATAAAAACTGTACTGGCTTCAACAATAGTATGAACAATATTATGACTTTTCTCCAACTCATTTCGGCTCTTATTTTGTGATTCAGACACTAATGGGACTGAGGCATACCAAACAAAACAAAAACTTGAAAGGTCTTGAATGTTTCTCGTGTCTTCTCATGTTAAGCCGAATATCTAAAACACACCTAAAGCCTTATCTTCACTAATGACACTCTATGGTGACATGGTGGCCACTTTGGTTTGTTATCTGATTTGTCTTTCATCTGAAGGGGTATTTAAGAGCTTTTCTTATGAGCTGCCAAAGGTCCACCTGTTTCTGATTCTCTTTTTAAAATAACATTTTAAAAAAACAAGAAGGATGAAAAATGGGCAAATGCGGAAGAAGAAAAAAGAAAGATACTTTACTCTCTTGTTTGCGATGTGTGTCCTCACACTTATTCTTTGGTGTCTTTTGTGGTGTGACCTGCGCTGGGGTGGTAGAGAGGTAACTAAAAGACCTGGAACAAAGAAGAAAGGAAGAAGTTGAGAGACAAGTGCTTGTGTGTAGGAAAACTAAAGAAAAGAGGATAGTGGATGTGTGTATGTGTGTATGTTAGTGTGCGTGTGTGTCTGAGGGCAAATCGTCTTCAATGGGAATCAGATATCAGGCGGGTAACCTCTTCAGTGACAAGACGGCCTCATCAGCAATGCACACAAAGGCTACACTGACACAATGAAAGAGTGAATGAAAGCAGGATGAGGTTTCACAGCCCAGGCAGAAAAAGGAAAACATCATATCTTTCCCCTCTCTTTCTCCATCTGTCTCACTCACTTTCTGTCTCTTTCTTGGTGCTGGTCAGACTACAAAGGCAGAAACACCTGAGCCCCCTATTTGGGCAGTGCCATTCTCAGAAGGAATGCATCACTTGTGTGAGGTCAGCTGTGAGCGTGTGCGTGAGTGTGGGTTTAGGTGTGCGTGTATGTGTGCACAGGTTTATGTGCAAGTCTGTTCGAGTAGCTGGATGAAAGCAGCAGCCAGCATACCCCACTTACCTACCTACATGAATGTCTTTGAACGCTCCCCAGCTGTATGGTGGCCCATTCAATGATCAGTGGCTCACATGAAGTGTTTGATCACACAGTCTGAGTGATATCTGATAAAGTCTGTGTGGTAGCCAGGGAGAGACCCGTGTGTTGACTCGATGATGTTTTGGGCATATTGGTGTTTGGCATCAAACTGGGACCAGGCAGCCAGTAAAATGTAACATCCTCCCATTTTGTCTGATTGCACAGTCCTTAAACTAAATAAAAACATGTTTTAAAACATGAGAATTTTCTACTTTTTGAGTGCAAAATTGCCCAAGATTAGTCATAATATCAGTTTTATTGCATATTAATTTTTGAGCCTCAGAACAAATTTTATAGATCAGACAACAGCTTTGTTCAGTGAAAGTGTAAACAGTATAGATCATATCATCTTTTACAATCACATTATTCTTTGATTGCCACTTGTCCTTATCTTGAATGGTCAGTAATCAGCCAAACATGGATTAAACCATTCAGTAGAGGAACAGTGAAGTTTAAGGTCTCATAAATATTTTGAGATACTCTTGTGTCCAAATCAGACCTACTCTATATCACAATGCATAATGTTTGAAAATAAAATACAGAAGTTTCGCACCTTAAAACTCAATGCTTCTGAATTGTTTTAATGGCACACTGGACATTCCCAGGGCCTTCATATCCTTGCAGAACCCTGGGGATGAGATTCAAGACTAGACCATCAACTGTACCCAACCTCTTGTCTAATAGTTTCTGATCCATTTCTCCCATTATCAAGGTACCAATACCTGTACTGTACTATTTGTGCAAAGATTAAAAATGTAGAGAGATGTAGGCAGATGCAATTGAAAGCAATCCTTGATAACTGGAATTTTTTTTATGAACTCTGTACCAGTGAAGCTTTGATTAATTAGATTAAATGTATTATTTGTGCCTTATTGTTAATGTTATCATCTATGCAATCTTAAAATTGAATGGCATATGAACCTCAAAATGAAACTGTTAGTGCTTATTACTTTGTGTTTACTTTGATGCCACAACAACTTGATTGACTATAAAGGTCAATTTAGTTCCATCTCGTTAACTTTAACAAAACAAAAAGGAAACAAATGAAACAGTTAAAATATCCAAAGCTTGCAGTTTTTAGTCTGCCTCTGGTCTAAGATAAATCTATGTTTTGCGACAAGTCATAGTAAATGTAAAAAATGATTTTAGCCAAAACAATATCAGTGAAAGAATGATAGTGGATGGAGGATGAACAGGTGACATCTGAGGTATTATAATCTGTACTGGGGATGATAAAGATGATGATGGAAGAAGGGGAATTGTCGAACTCTTGATACCCACATTACCACTATAAACACATCAGTCATGAGATTTGGAAGCACTTAAAAGAACTTGTGGTTGTGGCTGTTTCATGTCCATGTGTGAGGGATGGACAAAAGATATTCTTTGCTGCAGGAGTAAAAGGGAGACCAGATGGAGAAAAAAATACAATAAAGACCTATCTATGTCCTTTTCTCAGACTTATCCATAATCTATGAGAACCATTTCTTCAGAAGTCTAATCCTTAAAGCTCTGCTGGACTGCCGGCGCCCCTGAGCGCTATCGCCTACATTGCCAACAATTTCTTAGGAACGCTAGTGTGTACTTCTGTGGGGTAAATTGTGATCGATAGTTTACCGTTTAGGTGATCTACAGATGTTTTCCAGGCATTTATCCAATTTACAGGTTTACAATCCAGCTGCAAAATGTAATGTTTATTCAGACACGTTGTATGGTGAATCCACAAGCAGTACCATGATAACACAATTATTTATCTGATTTTCCTAATGAGAAAAAGATTGTTATTACTACTATGTTGTTGAGAGACTTCTATTTTGACCAGGAAATTAAGATGAAACCACTTTATGTCAAATGGTTTTGCAAGGATAGTAAGTAAATAAACATCGAACAAAAAGTTCGGAAATTTGTGTTTGGTAGATTATTTCTCTGTTGTAACTATGCTTCTTGGCAATACATTTCATACTGTTGGAAAGCCTGTTTATTTCCCTTTTAAATGGTGCACCATTTGTATGGAACATGCATTTGTGGGATGAGCAGCACAGCTGAGTATGCGGGTTGCGCCCATGAAAAATTTGCCAAATCTTCTCTGCCAATGCTAAACAGCTTATTCTGCTGTTGCTATTGACTCT
>JBBBVU010000020.1:14511634-14524385 GCA_037177055.1 Atherinosoma microstoma | reverse complement strand
AAATGCATGTTCCTTACAAATGGGGCACCATTTAAAAGGGAAATAAACAGGCTTTCCAACAGTATGAAATTCATTGCGAAGAAGCATAGTTACAACAGAGAAATAATCTACCAAACACAAATTTCCAAACTTTTTGTTTGATGTTTAGTAGCTTAGATAACTGTAAATAGCAAAACAAAAACAAAAACAAAAAAAAAGTAAATAGTTTCTGTTGTGTTTTTGTCTTAATGCCAATATTCTTTGGATAGCCAAGACTTGATAGAATGATATAAAGATGAAAAAAAGGCTTGGTCCCTCTTGGTCTGTGTTTTATTTCTACAAAGCACTGTTAGTGATAAATTCAATTTTTTGAATTTATTTATTTTTGGTTGGCCTTTATGGTGCTACATCTATTAATATGTTCATTTGACATAATTCTAGCCTCCACCCTCCACACTTGCTACCTGGTTCACCTCCCTGGACCAATCGTTGCTACAGCTCACTCGCTTTGTAGAGACTTGGGCCAGGTTTAGATATGCTACCCTTTGTAGTTTTCTGTTGTTTAAGTGTTAGTTCATTGGTGCTACTTACAGTTGTAGTTTTGATTTGTATTTAGTACAGTCAGCCAGGTTCTTGTTTTTTTGATTTGCACATTAGTTATTTAATTTGTTTATTCCAGATAGCCCTTTAAATTTTGTTTCTTTCTTTGATTTGAGTAGCACTACCTGCTCATTACTTCTGTATGTCTTGAGATCTGACCACCTCTTTGGTCAATAAACTCCCTAATACTAAATTTTTCATCTTGGCATATTTTATTTTACATTACCTCTCCATTCCCAAGCTGAGCTGAGTCATAACAAAAACCGTATCAATAAGCAGACACATGGTGCCAAGCAAATTTTAAACCATTAAATCATTGTAAGACATTTTGTGTCTTGCAAGTTCTTTCATTTTAATATTAAATGAAAGTCAGTGTTTATTCTTTAGTTACTGTTGGTTGATTCATCAAAAATAAAATGAAATGAAATTTCTTCCTGTAAGGTGACAGTACTAACCATTCCTGGCTTTCTAATATGATTACATATGCACATGAAATACTGAAAATATGAAGTTTTTTTTGTTCAGATGCATTATCTGATAGTTGTATACTGCAATAACAGATTTCTTTTCTGTTTATTCCTGTTTTGTTTTTAAATGCTGTGATACAAAAAACCTTAGATTTGAAAGAGAGTGTCCTTTCTTTTTCACGTATGTAGGCTACATATGAAGAGAAAGGACAGGTTATTAAAAATGTTTGCCACAGTACTAATCAGTCTCACTTAGTGTTGTTCCTTGAAGCATCCAGCTCCACCTCTTCCCCTGTAGCTGACACCCGTCCACCTCAAAGACTAAAGTCTAAGTTCTAAGTCTAGGTTTGTAGCAATGTATTGTTGCAATAATTCTATTTGAATTTAGATAAACATTTTTACACGAGTAAAATATGTCATTTGATAGCAAAAAGTACGTTTAGGTCATTTGAATTTTTTTCATCAAGTGACAAATGTTATAATCACGCCATGTCTATGAAAGATTTTACATTACAATGTGTTGTACTGAAAGAAGGCTTAATGGTTATGATGATGTCTCAGAGAAAGGGAGAATTAAAGACCGACACACAAGCAACAGAAATAAACGGAGAGGGAGAAAAAGGGATAGAAGTAGGGGAACCCCTCGTTATTGTGACAGTCCAATGACTCACCTCTTACTAGAATGGTAATAAAACCTAATTTAGAGAGCTTTTTTGTAAAACTCTGATGTGTTTTGCACAACCAGGCCACACACTGCTGCACTACAGCACAGTCTGCCAGAAAAACACTTCAGAATAGGAAATATTATTAAGAGGCCATGACCTGCCCGTGTGTGTCCATGCGTGAGTAGGTCTGAAAGGGTGTGTTGGTTTAAAATTGTGTGAGTGGACGAGTGTGTTAGGATTTGAGTGTCTGTGTAAGTGTTTCAGCATCAATATGAGATGTTCCTCAGCTGTTGCAGTGGACATGATGAGACAAAACAATGGAGTTTTATGTGGAAAGACCAGAGAAAAAAACAAGATTGTTAATTTTGTCACACTTTATTACACTTATGCTAAAACTGTTTCCTACTTATCGTCCTATTATTATCTTTGGTCTCCTGTGTTGCTGCAATTTTAATTCAGTCCAGGAAATTCAAAGTAAATAACCGGATAAAATGTAATCATTTAAAAAAAATAAAAATAAAATAAATTGAAATGAAGGCTTCTTTTGGTACATGTGATTGCAGTTGGGGGACAAAATTTACAGAATTGGAAGACTCTATATCTATATATATATGTATAAAACTTTGGTAGATTTTCTCAGTGAGTCAGTCCCTAAAGAGGACTAATTCAGCATCCATCTTGCATTGTGCCAGTACTCAGAGCTCTCTCCAATCAGAAAAAGTCAATCTGGCATTGATTCTTGTCTTATCTCTTGCTCTATCCCTTTCTGTCTTTCTTTTCCTCTCCTCCTCTGATAATGTCCTTTTGTGTTTCTTTGATGAATCAACCATGATGCACCTTCATACCCAGTTGCTAGCATAAAAAGTGGTGCAGAAAGAGAAAATTGTAAAGCTAAAGTGACAGTGTTCTGGAAGCAAAAGTTAAGACGTATGATTTCTCATCCTCGGGCACCGCTATGCAACAGTAATTTCAAGGAATCTAAATGTCACTCTGCCATCAGAAGGAGTCAGAAGTGTGTATTTTTAAGGTCAGAGAGTTACATAGAGCTACTTTAATGTCTTTATAAATAGTTTCTTTTTCATGGTTCAGAGAGCAAAACCTTTATCTTTGTTAATCCATTTACTTTGGCGGCTGTAGCTCAGGAGGAAGCATAGTCGTCTGCCAACTGGAAAGTCGGTGGATTGATTCCAGGTTTCCCCTGACTACATACCGAAGTGTCCTTGGGCAAGACACTGAACCCCACGGTGCTTCCTGATGTGTCTATTGCGGTATGAATGCGTGTGATAGGTTAAAGCACTCAGGGCCGGATCTATCAAAGGTTTGCACGTGTTAAAATGTGTATAAACTTGACAACACATGCAAAAACATGCTGCAGCTGATTTACTAACAGGGTGCACCAAGTATTGCGCCTTTAAATGGGCAAAATAATGCCCGCAATCCATTTAGCATGTTTGCCTTGAATGAATATGCAATCTGGGCGTTTCTGCCAAGACGTGCAAAATACTAGGAGGAGTAGATGCAAATAAATCAGCTTTGCACGCGCAATGTGATTTACTAAAAGTGAGGTGGCTGTTTCTGCGCCTATATTTAGCGCTTCTGAAAAGCAGGCGCAAACTGGCTGCAGCTTCTGGATGAGAGCGGAAACAGCCCAATTCTGCATCAGTCTGATTCACAATATTGAATGATCTGTGGAGGCAAGGCATTTAGTTTTCATTCATTAATTTAATAACGGTCAACACAACAAACACAATTCAACAAACGCAATTTAACATGAGTTTATATAAACAAGAGAAGATTCACAGTGTAGCTCAATGGTTATTAAATCTGTCCTTACTAAATGTCCTTCTAATTTAACTTTTCTGCTGTCACATTTTTAACATGGATAGGCACAGTGCGCCACTCTCCTCTGGCCCTCATGCATGAATTATTAAGAAACAGTGCCACATGTTTTTTGCATACAGTAATTTACTTCCATAGACATGTAGGCTACAGTGATGCTTTTTTATTTCTTAATCATATTTTACTTTTTATTCATTTAATGTATTTTGATATTTCATTCAAAATGATTGATGAAATATGCTTTTCATATTTCTATAATGTGAATATTTTATAAAAGATATGGCGGTATCGTTTTTTCTTTTCCTGTTTATCACAAAAGTTTCGTAATTACAATATACATATGTTCACTTCTCCACTAGATCCATCTTAAGGTTATTGTTTGAATACATGTGATACTTACTACAAATACTAAATGAAAATAGTAAACATGGTTAGAATTATTCCTGTTACAAATCAGCATTTCACTGTGAGCATGTTAGCATACATGATTACATCTTTCCTGAGTCATGATGCTTGTTAAGGTGTGGGCCTTGACAAAGAGCTCTATGGAATATTTCAGTTACTTTGAAACATACACAGGTTTTGCAATGATTGCCAGTTTATTTTCAACTTTTACTCAGCAGTGAGAAGGTTTACTCCTAACTGATTACAGGCATGGTTTCCTGTGATGAGTTACAATATTTGCTGAATTAATTATCTGTTTCTTGGTTGACTGGTTTATCGACTGATCTTCAGCTTGAAGCATATTCAGTCCTATTTCGGATGAGATGGTCGTTCAATGACTATTAAAGATGTACTCATAGGCGGAAATCTGGAGGGGGGGAAATGCAGGGTACGTGACCCCCCTCCACAAAGTTGTTCCCCCAAAAAATTTTCATAAACATAGATCATTTTTTGGAAAAACGTTATAGCTATGGTCAATATAGCACAACACAAGCGGTGCAAATCATTAACAAAAAACAATGTTTTTTAATTGCTGAAAGATTATGTCCATAACGTGTCATATATCATCCATTGGAATTATGTCGATAGCGTAGACGGTTGGAGAGTTACATTATTTCAAAGAATATGCCTTTTTCTGCAGCCTGCGACATCATCTGCTGGTTTTAAAGTTAAGCAAATAACCTAGCGTATGATTACAAGCTGAAATCAGTATGTAGCATAGCAGCAGGGACAAGGGGTTGTGGAGGACCCAGGAAGACAGAGATGAAAAAGAGGAAGTGAGGAAGACAGAAGGGAAAAGAGACAGGACACTGAGGACAGGGAAAAAACTATCCATCCATCCATTTTCTGTACTGCTTAATCCATGCAGGGTTGCGGGTGGGCTGGAGCCTATCCCAGCAAGTATCAGGCGAGAGGCAGGGTACACCCTGAACAGGTCGCCAGTCTGTCGCAGGGCCAACACAGAGAGACAGACAACCATCACACACACACACTCATTCCTAGATGTCTAGGCAGAATTTAGAGTGACCAATTAACCTATCAGGCATGTCTTTGGATAGTGGGAGGAAGCCGGAGTACCTGGTGAGAACCCACGCATACACAGGGAGAACATGCAAACTCCACACAGAAAGGTCACTGTTCCAAACCCCTCCTGAGCCTGAACCCTCTGGCTCAAACTCAGCCCGGGACTTGAACCAGCGACCTTCTTGCTGTGAGGCTGCGGTGCTAACCACCACACCACCGAGCAGCCCTGCGGAAAAAACTAAATTGGGGAAAAGAGGGGAGGAGAGACAGAGGACAGATGTGTCTGTCTGAACATTAATGTCAGATATAAACCTAATTCATATATTACTGACATTTTAGATTTGTTTCTGGAGAGATGTCCAGATTAAACCTTGTGTCCTTCAAAGATTGTTCAGTTTTGATTGTTAAAAAAAAAGCTTGCTATGAAACATTGTTCTGCTTCATTGGAAAAAATAAATTTTGGATAATTCTGCATTTTAGCTTTATTTTGGTATAGTAGTGTGTGTGTGTGTGTGTTAGTGATTGTCAACCAGTTTTCACTAGAAATTGCAGAAAAAAATAAATATTATAAATATCCAGTTAATTTTTTAGTGCTCCAAAATCCCATGTAGAAAGACCCCAGTAAAATGAAGGCATTTTGATAAAAACTGTCCATGAGAAAGGAATGAAATGCCTATTAAAATGTTTCATAATGGTTTCATCAGGCAAAGTCAAGTCAGCTAAGCACAGAGAGCCAACTTTAGTTTTTCACACATAGACAGTTAGATAGATGATAAGATTGTATATAGTCGACAAGTTGATAAGTGAATTCTTAAAACATTTTGATTTATAGTTTTGGAACTTATTTTGAGCATTAAATTCTTGTAAAGCTACTTTGATGGACTATAGTGGAGATTAAAGCAGCGTGCACAGATCGTCTGTTAGATGTGGTAATAACAGTGCATCATTGCTACCTTCCACCTAATACTGCTATTGATATTACTGATTGAATAAAGAAAAACCTGTTAACAGGTAGAATATGGACTAATAGAAAAATGCTATAACTACTATTATTAGTTTTTATAACATTATTAAACATGCTGAGGGTTCAACCCTGCAAGGAGAGCTGCAAAGGAGCAGGAGAGAGCATTTTTTTCATGTTCCCCGTCGTGCGTAAAGCAAAACTCAGCTGAAACATCATGCGGCGTCCCAGAAGAAATAGTTGTAAAGCGTGGTTTCTCAGCCTTGGGACACTGCATGGCAGAGAAATATGTCACTGTGCCATCAAACCAGTCAGGAATGCAGTTTTAAGTTTGGAAAGTTATGAAATGTGTCTATAAGGAAGACTGAAAAGCGTTCACCTCAAAATTTAAGGCATCAAAGTGACTTGGCTTTGTTTGGTCCATTTTTGCTTCAGTCTACACTGGGGAATCTGACTCTGAAATATCCTGAGAGGATAAATATTGTTCTGGCAAATTGATTGTGAATTTTAATTTGATTTTGAGTGTGGTTTGTCTTAGTGCCTCAAAAAATATGCACTGGATCATTGAGTTTTAAGGGAACAGAAATTAGATTAAACAGATTTCAGGTTCATTTCACAGACTGATGTAATCAGCCTTTTTCCCCGAAATGTACACAAGAGGCCATCCACAGACTCAGGAAGTGAGAAAAAGTATGCACAAACAGTTGTATTGACTGAATTCTTGTTGCAACAGATAATTCAGTCTAGATTTGTCAAACAATCTTTCCCAAAAACTGAAAACAAGATAAGCACAGCTGTGTTAAGAGAACTGCTCTGAACTTGTTTGACAAATATCATAGAAATATAATACTACACAACATATGATAATAAAATTGATGTACAGTATGAAGAACTGCAGGAGCCAAAATATGATGAACTCTGTACAAACTCCAAGACTTTGAAAAACAGATTTTTGAATCAAAATTAAAAATGAAAAATGAAATGTCACATTGGCTCAGCAACTGGTAATTGTTTGGGCTATCAATAAACTTTTGTAACTTACAGGCAAGACTTACGTTCATTATTTACAGCCAGATGATTTTTCCATCATATACTCACATTAGCTCACGATTTTTATTCCAAATTTTCCACACACCTGGGATTTCAAGTGAATTTTTTCCCCCTTGATTTTTTCTGGAGTCGGTACATATCTGTATGTAGGTGTGCATGTAGTGTGTCAATGGGGACCTCATCTTTGCTGCAGACGATGAGCGGGGTATTTTAAAACACTACCCCTCACACCCTGGACAGCACTTGCCAGCATCAGCCAGGGAGCATGAGTGTGTTTGGTGTATGTGTCTGTGTGTGGGTGTTCCTTGATTGCCCTGTAGTCTATGGAGGGATAAGGTTTACTACCAGCGCAGCTTTCACTGAAAGACTACCCAAGACTACATCATCATCATCATCATCATCATCAAAAGTGTGCCGATGACTTCATGACTACACTGAAATAAAATCCTGACTTTTACTTTAATCTTCCATCATCTGTTTTTGTGCTCGCTTGATTCCACCAGCCCATCCTCAATATTATGGGATATGTGGATAATGTAGTAAAATCAGCAACAATGATTTACTTTTGGGGATTGGTGAAACTAGAGATATTTTACAATCACAGTCAGGGCAATGGTGAGCCAAACGTTTTCAGAAGAGTATAAATAAACAGGTCAGGGAGCTTTAGGGTCAAATTAGATGTTTCTAGGAGACTGCATTTCATAGCCTGAAAGACAAGTTCCCAGAGCAGAGGAAAAGGAGCTGCAGCAAATATTAGCAGCATGCTTACAGCCTGCTTGGAAGAACCTGAGTCATTTATAAACTAAGGCACTGGAATTTTTATTGATAGCTGTATACAACTAGCAGCTTCATAAGTTATCAGAGATATCTGGAATGTTCTCATGGTTTCTGTTGATGTTAGCGTACTACTTTTACAAGCCTTCAAATTAGCTTAGGATGTCACTGACAACTACAGAGACACAAGAGCGTTCAGATTTGTTTGCCTTGGTGTCAGAGTTTAACTGGGCAAGTGATGTGAGCAAGAACTTTATTTAACAGGTGTTAAATGACTTATTATTCACATGATGTATGACCAGCAAACACCCCTCTTTTCCCTTTTCTAGACACATTTGGGTATTTATTTACATTGCAGATTGCAGATTTAAAAAAATCAATATAAATAACACTGGCAGCTTCCTGTGCTCATGTGTTTAAGAGGAAGTGAAAGTCCTGCTTTCACTGTGTGAAACTTCATTATTTGAACAAAATCCTTAAAAATTTGCTGTCTTGCCTCAACCAATGTTAACCAAATGACAACTTTAGAGTGTAAAACAAAAAGCGTAAGCATCTGAAGTCTTTTTTCAACCAAACATATTAAAACAACCATTGAATGCATCATGTGAGAAAATAATGCAGAAATCTAAATTGGA
This sequence comes from Atherinosoma microstoma, assembly GCA_037177055.1. Taxonomy (NCBI): domain Eukaryota; kingdom Metazoa; phylum Chordata; class Actinopteri; order Atheriniformes; family Atherinidae; genus Atherinosoma; species Atherinosoma microstoma. The sequence goes on along the minus strand of JBBBVU010000020.1, from coordinate 14,515,948 downwards.
CCTCTTGGATAAAATTAGCTGACATATTGGCCCACCAAGCTTCCAGTGAGCGAAAAGGACACATAAGCTGAAAACATAATTGAAGAAGATGGGGATGGCTTCTGTTTCCTATTATATGTTAAACATTCAGAATAATCATTGCTGAAATTTAGCATTTTAAACTTGCATGAAATATACATCATTAACTGTAGCAGAAGTTAGCTTCAACAGTAGTTTATGATACAGAAACACATATCCAAGGATATGTATTTTCATACATATGTTACACTGTGAAGATGCCATCCCTGAATAACTGTTTTATACAGACAAAGAAACCTGGACCATTCTCTTTGGATTGTTTAGATCTTAACCAAAATGCTCCATCAGAAGCCGTCTGATATATACTGTACATAGAAACCTGTTGTGATTTTTATGTAACATGATGTTCAGCCTTGGTATTGGGAAACCCTAAATAAACTACTGTGTTAGGAAAGTTCAAACACCAAAAACCAAATGATGTGTTTTTATTGTACACTAACACTACTCTATATGTGTGTTAATGCTCACAGTGTGTCCATCTCTCTGTGTGTATGCATCACATTGAGCAGCTTTACAGTGTCCCACCTTTTAAAACATATATAGCAGGAGGTCATAGTTCAAGATAAGCATACAGAGTGAGAGACAGAAATACCAAAAAACTTTGCTGCCTCTAACATTTTGTTTATCTGTCAGTTTACTGGTGACTCACTTGGAATCTTTTTTCTTTATAATCTTTATTTGTATTTCTGTGTGTTATGTGCACCTATGTGTGTACACATGTCAAGGCTAAAGCTCGTGTTTGAAAGTGCTTTTTCAATGCAAATTTACACTATAGCTACGCTTATTTTCATGGCCTTTTGCGTATGTTGTGAATGGGTGTCCCCGAATGTGTTAGGGTGCGTACACGTGCAACATGTCTGTGGTTAACCCGAGGTGGCCTGTCTGCCGCTGCTGGTATATATTTCAAGTGTATGTTTAGGTTGGTTTTCCTTGCTTCCACTGCTACTGCTTGAAGTGTGGTTGAAAAGAAGGTGTTACTGATGCATTGTGGGTTATGTTGGTTTAAGGAAAAGGGGTTTGTTAAATGTTTTTGTTGGATATTTGTTGAATCTCACTATTCTCATCAAACTGACTTTAACTTTCGTTCACAGTGTTTCAAGAGGAGGCAACTGGAGCACTTTTCAGCTGGACTGGAAGACAATTGGAAGTCTTTTGTGCATCATCACTGTCATGTCTCAGTTAGAGCCGATGGAGGGCTAAGGGAAGGCTTTAGTCATAATGACAATATGGGGAGGGGTCAGTTCTGAGCATTACTCTGTGTCTGGTCAGTCAGAAGGCTCTCTTGGCCTTTTTTTAAATCTAATTTCCAAAGAAAAGATTATTCAGACAAGCTTACACATCTACCCTCTTTTAGAAGACGCAAACATTGATAATATAAATACATTTAAAGCCATTTACCTTTACATTATATAACAAAATGTCTTTGTAAATGTCTTGTTATTAAGGAATGCTTGCTTTTGTGTGTTGAGAGACTGCTTTCCTGCAACAGCGAGTGCAACACCAATGTGCACATTCTGGCTTTGGTTATGGATTTTTCTGTTTTGGGCTGTTGGTTAATGTTCCAAACAACGGTAACTGCAATGGAAATTACATTAAACATCACAAAAAAACTGTACCCAGAGTAATATGTCATCACACAGACAAACAGATCCATATTTTACAAATCCTGAGTATAACCCTGAATTCAGATCCACCCAGGTCACCACAGTCCCAAATTTATGATAAAGACAAGGAATCAACAGAGGTTATTTTTTCCATAAGCCCACAGAGTTCTTGTGGCTGAGAAAGAAAGGAATGCAATGTATGTCTGTAGCTCTTTTGATTTGGTCTAACATTTGGGAAGAAAACTAGTTTGACAAATTGACTGCAAACCTCAGACACTAAAAGACTCGTAAAACACAGCAACAGCGTGAAACAAAAACTATGCAGAGACAGACACATTGATGGAATTGCAGCATGTCTGCCAGTAAATTATGAAGTGTGGAATCTAAAAAAAAATGGCCCACAGAAAAGGCTAACATAACAGCAACACGCTTTAAAGGAGGAGTTGCATTGACAGAGCATAAGCCCAGTTTATTGATGGTGTAAATATAATCCAATATATTAAAATCAACATGCAGTCCATGAAATTTCTAATTGTTCCATCATAGACTGTTTACATTGTGACTTATTTTAAGAACAGTGATAAAGATTGAGCAATTAATTAAGATGACATCTGCTGAAAAACCTAAATAGCTCCTTTCCAGTTTCGATTGATATAATAAAAACCTGCTCCTAGAGGTTAAGTGCTTCAGTATAACAAATATGTTTTGGGACATCATTAGCCCATTACTTCTGTGCATGTTTTTCAGAGTAGTACAGAGTTTCTTTGGGGTGATTTTGTTAACAAAGGGTGAATCATCCCACCCCTGGCTGTATGTCTCCCCACTAGGGCCTATTGTAAATATTTGAGAGGAACTGTTGACATAAAGATAACACTGACTAATGGATATACAAGTCTGGACCACTGATGGGTCTGTGGGAGTGATGGAGAAAAGAATTAGTGGGAGAGATAATTGGAGGTTGATGGAGGAAAATGTGGTAAAGGAAAGTAGAGGTACAGTAAATGGAAAGGTAATGGGGAGGGGTGATGTAAGTGGGGAAAAAGTGAGGGAAAGGTTGAAAAAAATATGTGATGGAATAAATACAGGTGGCAGAATCAGTAACTGATGAGTAAAATTTGGATCTTGGTAGTGCTTATTGTAAAGAAAAACTTAAACAAAAAGACAAAACTCAAGTATTTCCACTCTTAACAAAAATAATATATATAACGTGTTACGGGTTTCTTTTTCTTTTTGTTCCAAAGACCTGCCTTTTGAGGAGGTGCCAAGTTCATTTTGTTGAATAGAAAGGAAGACATGAAGGGACAGAAGGAGGCTGGAAGGGGAAAACTTTCCATTCCAGCAGTGTTTAGTTTGAGATTATATCAATATTGATAAAACTGTCTGTAACAGGGATTTCAAGCAGATTACCTTTACTATTCTTAGAAGTGAATGGCAACAGAAAGGAGGTAAATGTTATTATCTTAAACACAACTTAATACCCATCCTGAATAAAGTTAGTGTGGAGCAGTGCAGGGTGTCATTCATCTTGATTAGGCTGTTACAGATGTGGCAAAGTTAGCATTTTCTGATGATAATGATCACAATCCCATCTATTAAAAAGAAGGACAGAGCAGAATTTGGCAATGAGATTAAGCTAAACACAAACAAATGGTTTTTCTGGTTCCTCACAAGCATTTTCTTCCTATGTACAAACCACAACCCTGGCTTCCCTTATCATTCTGGGACAAGCATCTGAGACATTTTAAAATGTTTTTACAGGAGTGTACTTTCATACAAGATCTCCTGTGCTACATGAGTAATGTTCTTCCCAATTTCTTTACTCTACATATTGTTATATGCTTACCATAGGAGCTGCTCTCACTTCCATCTTGCCACATAGCAACAGTCAAGCCCCCTTTGATATACTGTAACATACTGGGTTAACTTTGGGGTTATTAGTATTATCATGATCTTTTCCTACATGCAACTTTATAAGTTTGATTAGGGAGATGTAAAAATGGGCCCAAAAATAAAATGGACAATATTGGAGGCAATATTACAAAAATATATACTTGATCAACATATACATTTTCAGTATGATGTGACAGTGGTCTATAGTTATTGATAAGGAAATGTTATAGTATCTAGATATTTATAAAATTATGTTTTTCACATTAGTTAGACATCAGTGCTTTAATGTGAACTATGATTCATTTAAAAGCTGATTTTAGTAACTGACAATCCACATTGGAATATAAAATGCAAAGCAATTTACTATTTAGTCAGATATTGACACAGTTCAGTTATAACTAGACTGCAGTACACCGTGTACGTTATTTCTTTTTATAATGGTTTTTATTTTTCTGGTCACAACGTTGTCCTAATAAGAGCAAATAACGTTACATTTCACAATATCTCCCAAATTAGTCATTAACTCTCAGAAACACCACAGCACCTTGTCTTGTAGTCCATTAGATTCAACTAACATACTAAACATTACCTATTGTGTCACGTTAAGCTGGACTTCAACTGTCTGTCTGCCATGACAGCAGACACAAAGTGTCAACCATTCCTTGCTACACTCTAAAAACAAATGCTTTGGATCAACAAAAAAAATTAACGCAACAGTTTGCGTCGAATCTTTTTGAGTTAA
>JBBBVU010000020.1:14480766-14492386 GCA_037177055.1 Atherinosoma microstoma | reverse complement strand
CACACACACACACACACACACACACACACACACACACACACACACACACACACACACACACACACACACACCAGGGATATTGGACAGTTACCAGCAAGAATCAGAGATAAGGAAATTGAAGAGTCTCTTTCCTCTATCTGATTCGGCTTGTTTTCTTTTTAAACAAATAGCCGACAGAAGAACAGCGTTTAGGAGCCCCTTTATGAAATAGTCTGATATCCTTTATGGGACGCACACTCCCACATAAACGTTTGAAATAATATCAACTTTGACACACAAGTAGAACTGAGGCTAACGAATTCCAGCAAAATAACACTTCCCTCCAAATTCAGCAGCTGCTAACTCAAAACACTTTGAACTGCTGGAGGTCCTCAGCGGGCGCCACCAGAACAGAACTTGTGCTGGGCCACTAGCTATCTTGCATCTGGATCTGTGAATGACCTGAGGGAACAGACAAGAATCCCACAACTGTCATCGAGCAGTCCCTTAGATTGCCGTGATCAAACCGTGGGTTGGATAGTCATCACACTGTTGCTTGAGAATAGATATGTACATGCACACATTTTATAGATGCCAATATATATACATTCAAGACAGATGCTCTGACAGCACATATGGTAGAATTACCTTTTCGCACACACACAAGTACATATACGCACAGAGTTTTGCGGTGCTGTGAGTGACATTGTGGTTGCCCATCCTAGTCTTGTTCTGAATACCCACTATTTTCTCCACAAGCAAAAATAGAGTGAGACTGGCTGGATTAGACTCAGACCGCGAAGCCTCCAGCAACCTGCGGTTCCTATTAGCCAGCCTTCAGTTTTGACAGTCTAATAAAGCCAGATATTTTCAGAAGGGGCTTTTCCTATTGTTTTAAGTTTTAGTTTTGAAGTTAATGTCTGGTGCTGTTGTCCACAATGTCTAGAAAAACAGGATCAGGAATGCAGTGTGAAACAGCTCGTCTGTTGTTTTATCTGTTAAAGCTGTAGCAGAAGTTATTTGTGTGTCTGTGAGTGATTTGCAAGGGGCATCAGCCAGCCGTGTCTGCTATGGACACAATACACTATATCTACAATACAATGATCTGTGAGCACATTATGAGGAAGTGAATTGGCAAATGATAAGTGAATTGAAGTATAAAATTAGAATTGTGCCTCTTATATAACGTCAAAGGCTTAAAAGACAAATACCAAATACATTAATGCTGCAAACGTGTTGTGGATAGTCTCTGGTGCAGTTGTCTATGCTCGCCCTGTATGACGGCTGGAATTGGGGACAGGGGGCCAGAAGCTGTTTATTGCTTTCATATGGAGCCAACATGTGTTTCACATTTGCCACAGGATTTTTTTTTCTTTCAAAATGTAATATGTAAACTTACAGTGCTCTTACCATTGAGACATCACCACATTGCTTGTGTTGCACTCTGCTGCGCTGTTATCATTTGTTAGTGAAGACAAAGTATCAGGACCTTTTAGTTTTCTTTCTTGATTAAAGGGGTGCAGATCAACTCTCTAAAGGGTGTTAGGATTCCAATACAGTTTACAGTACACCTAAACAAGGATAGTTATAGTTTGTTGATAATTAGTAAGTTGGATGCTTTTGTTCATTAGATTGCTGTTTATCTATAAGGTTATATATATCTAGTAAGATCCGTTAATATTGTACAAACATTATTTCCTCATACATAACTGCTTTCTCCCTCCCAGAAACCAGTAAATGACATTATTTCTTTCATCTTGAACTTGTATTTTAAAGGGGATCGGTCAAGGAGGTGCCCAGTAATGTTGCCCTGCTATGGAGCAAATGCAGACCATGACATCAGTGGGACATCTTCTGCTGTGCTGAAAGGATAAGTGCATCACTAAAAACCTCATCAAGGTTCCTGTGCGCTCTGTGCTTTTGAGACCACATCATGCAGGCACATGTGTATGCACATATACACACACACCATAACCAAACCATCACAGGGCTCATCGTCTCAAGATTACCCTTTTGTGAGGCCCAGCAGGAGTGTGCTTGGTTGAAATGAAGCAGGCATTGTTTTACTCTGCAGCAGAAAGGAAGGGAGAGAGACGGGTGAAGATGTTTTCTCAGAATCATGTTCTATCTCAAAATGCAAGATTTGTGGGTCTGGGAGTTAACTTGAGGCTTAACCTTGGTTTTATAGTTTCATGGTGGTTGCTTGTGCTGCAACAGATCATATAATTATGGTCACTGTATAACTAAGCAAGCAAGTTATGGTGAGACTGTTTAATCCAGACGTACAGTATATAAAACCTCAGATGACAATATCTGGATCTTGAAGTCTTTAATTAAACTAGATAAAATAACTCTGCAAATTTAAAAATAAATATTCATCATCAGAGCCAATTATTAAAAAATCAATGCATGATAAGTTACTCCACAGCGTCATTTGGCTTTAATGGCATTTGAGGTCAGAAATGAGGTCCTGTCCCAAGTGGAGGAGTTCAAGTATCTCAGGGTCCTATTCTCGAGTGAGGGAAGGATGGAGCGAGAGATCGATAGGTGGATCGGTGCGACATCTGCAGTGATGCAGACTCTGCATCAGTCTGTCTGTGACGAAGGAGCTGAGTCAAAAGGTGAAGCTCTCGATTTACTGGTCGATTTACGTTCCTACCCTCACCTATGGTCACGTGTTCTGGGTAATGACTGAAAGAATGAAATCGCAAATACAAGTGGCCAAAAATTGTTTCCTCCCAGGGAGGCTCTCTCTTTGAGATAGGGTGAGAAGCTCGGCCATCCGGGAGGGGCTCAGAGTAAAGCCGCTGTTCCTCTGCATCGAGAGGAGCCAGATGAGGTGGCTCGGGCATCTAGTTATGATGCCTCCTGGATGCCTACCTGGAGAGGTATTTTGGGCACGTCCCACCAGGAAAAGATCCTGGGGATGGCTCAGGACACACTGGAGGGATTACATCTCTTGGCTGGCTTGGCAGTGCCTCGGGATCCCCCCGGATGAGCTGGCTAATGTGGCTCGAGAGAGAGAAGTCTGTGCTTCCCTGCTTAGGCTGCTGTCCCCGCGACCCAATCCCAGATAAGAGATAGAAGATGGATGGATGGATGGATGGATGGATGGACTATTTGGAATAATGATAGAAAGTAGTGATGATTATCAATAGCCAATAAATGGATATTTAATTTGTCCAATAATTGATATATTTTCTGATTCCAATTAAAATGCAAATATTTAATATACTACTTTGGCTGGCTATACTACTTTTGCTCTGTATACTTTTAGCTGTAAGATAAATGTTGAAAAGTTCTCTTTTGACAACAATAACTGTGGTTCTAACCACACTGAGACAAATTATTGAGCTTAATCTGACATTGAGAGGACACCTGAGCCCAACAGCCTGTTTGAATAACCATGAGTGACTGATTTCAAGACTACTTGAGCCTGTATTTTAACACAGTTGATTTTCTTGACTTTTGTGTCATGAGGTAGCCTGCAGGAGCCTCCAAGAATAAGACCAACTGCAGCATGAGCTGAGCTCAAGTGAGGATAAATGAGAATTGAAGAAAGAAATCATTTAATAACCCCCAAGCACAGAGGATTCAGTGAGGAATAAAAATTCCAAAGTCCACACTGTAATCATTACCAAAGTATGTGACAGAGAATAATGTTACATTTAGTAATTGGTAAGACAGCAAAAATGTAACAGGATTTAGATTCAACACAGAGGTGTGAAATCCAGCCAAAATACGCAGATATTTCAGGGTAGAATCACAGTAGACAATATATATCACTGTTCTTTCTGCAGATTTAAATTGGTCATTTGTGCTCTTTTTTATGTGATTGTGGCTCAGTTCTGCATTCTTGCTGAGCTTGGCACAGAGGAATCAGGTCTTCTGTTGCAGGTACAGGGCCTAGTTAGAGTTTCTCATCAACAGCAGGTTTTGAGGTGTCTGTTTCGTGTTTGGACCCTTTCTGTCCAGTTGAGCTCTCTGAGCAAACGAGAATAGGTGGGGTCACCTTAACCATCAACTTGTATTTCAGACCACATCCCGAACAGACTGGGACAGACAGGAAGTTTTTCCCTTCATCCATCATCTGTATTGGATTTGATCAGTTAACCTACTGACAGGCTATGTGCCACAGGCTTTTGAGGTCACTGGAATTAGGCCTTTTTTTTAAAGAAACCTTGTCTTGATCCAAAACTTTTAGCTAATTATAGACCTGTATCCAATGACCCATTACCTGAAAAAAATATTTCAACTCAACTATGTGCCCATTTGCACAGAAATGTTCTGTTTGAAGAGTTTCAGTCATGGTCAAGAGCATGTCATAACACAGAAACAGCGCTGGTGAAAGTTACCAATGATCTTCTAATGGCCCCAGATAACAGCGTGTCTATACTTGTCCTATTGGATGTTACTGATCCATTTGATACTATTGATCACATCATAGGATGGTTTAAGTCATATTTATCTGATAGATTCCTGTTTGTTCATGTAAACAATACTTTCCTCACACACCAGAGTAAGTCGTGGGGTTCCTAAAGGTTCTGTGCCTGGACCAATACTTTTAACATATTACATGGCAGAATGGCTTCTTTTTTTCATTTGATACTCTATAGTTATCCACAAAGCCTGATGAAACTAATCAGTTGATCAGATTACAAAGATGTTTTAAAAACATTAAGGCCTGGATGACTCTAAAGTTTCTACTTCTAAATTCAAAGATCATTGTTCTTTGTCTTTAGACCTGAACGATCTGCATTACAATGTAGCTCTGTAATTAGTCTGGATGCCATTACCTTAGCCTCCAGTACAGTGAGGAACATTGGAGTTATTTTTTAGGAGGAACTTATCTTTCACTAAAACAGGTTTTTAGAACACCCTGTCTGAGTGATGCAGATAAACTATGAATGACTATGAAAATGAATTTATTTCAAGATTAAACCACTGCAATTCGTAATTATTGGCCTGTCTCAAAAATGCTCTGAAGAGCCTCCGGCTGATCCAAAATGCTGCAATCATATTTTATGAATTGGCTCATATGAATACAGTTATTAAAAATTGGACTAATGTGGATCATATCATGGATTTGTTTTAATGGGATTACAAATGGACTACAATGAATTGGACTTAATGGAACTTTAAAAGTGCCTTAAATAACTTTATCATGAATTGGCACCATACAAATAATGCTGAATTGAAGTTAATTGAATTTAACTGAATTGAAATAATTGAATTGATTTGAATTGAATTGAATTGAATAAAATTTAATTGAACTGCTCGCAAAACAGGGACAAACATTGCCAGCCAGTGTGTTCAGAAACGGAAAGAAAGTCAATGTAGATTTTTTTTTTTTAAAGTTATGTGCTCAGTATTTTAAGGAAAGGACATTGTAGAAGAGGGGAAATTTAAAAAAAGAGTGAACAAGTGTGCATGCGTATCAATGAAATGAAAATGAAAATATATTGCCTGAAAGGCATTTTAGAGGTTATAAAATATTTGAAAGAGAACAAATTTTTATGCATTCGTTGTATGGTTCATAGTATTTGCATTTTACACATCAGCTCCGTATAAATGTAGAATAAATTAGATCCAAAAACACACACATACAGTATATGCTGAATCCAATAAAATAACTTGCTCAAGCCACAACCCTCTCATGCTCTTCTCCACAAAACCACAAAAAAGCCGTCTCAGTCTTTTTGCCACCCTTCCTCATGTTAAACACATTCAGTCTGTTCTTATAGGTCACCCTCTCCACATAAACCAGCCTCAGCCACAAATCCCTCATAAAGGTGTGATCAGAGGAAAACCATGATTATATTATCATCTTCACAAATATGTATGTAAGGAAAAATAAAAAGCTAAAAGAATACATAGATACAGAATGCATTTTCACCAAAACTGCACGAGCTTAGTTTCAGAAAATATTGATCCAAATCTGCATCAACAGTTATATGAATCCAGGTTATAGCACCTAAATCATGCATGCCTTATGATGTCTTTGTGCTACCAAATTATAATTGTGAGTTTGATTTGTACACATGTCATTTATTGTTGGGGCAACACACATCTTGAGGATTTCAGTTTGGCAATGCTCGGGAGCCTGAACAGAAAAATTTGAGAAAGATTTCATCCTGCTAAACTTATCACTAAATGTGGGATGAAATTAGGTGAATATGCGTTTTCTTTTTTCAGATGAAAAAAATAACAGTCGAAGAAACTTAAACAGGGAAAATATAGAACACAAAAAATTTTGCCCCCAACTTGGATATGAAGGATGTGAACTTCCAGACACCGATCCAGAAATAACTTCTGATGAACATTACTGGGTTCAGATGCATCGAAAATGTCCTTGAACAAAATTTCTAAAAAGTGCATATGCATTCATCTCCAGAAAGCAGAGTATATGTATTCTTTTTTTTCTTCTTTTTTTGTAAACCTCAGTCATTCTTTAATTCTACACATGTGCATGAGTTCATTTGCCATCAATGAATGTGGAAGCTTCCACTTTTAAGTAATTTGCATATTAAAAACATTTTGGACAAAACCGGGTACTTCATAAATCAGTATGCAGCAGCACTAACCCCAATAAGTTTTTCTTCAAGTCCTAGCCTTTATCTTTTCAGTTTTTTCTCATAGAAATTTCTGTTGAATTGTCGTCTCCATAGACTTGCAAAATGAAACAACAAAATGGAAGAAAGAAGCTGACAAGGAAAACAGCAAAATAATTTCCCCACACTCCCATCCACACTGCAGCTCACCTGGTGCTCAGAGCAGTCAGTTAAGGGAAATGTACTTGTCTCCTGGGGTACATGATGAAGAACAGAGACCATATACAGTGACCTTGTATTTGCCTGCACTTATCACGTTGTAAGTGTGTGGTATTTGGGGTTAATTTAATCCATCTTCAAAACTCCACCACATCAGGTTTGGAGGTTTGTTCACTGAGAATGTAATTGTGATTTTAGACCATTGTTGAAACCTTTTGGCATGCAAATCTATTTTGATCAGGGGCAGATGTTAAAGGTATTCTCTGTCATAACAGCTTCAAAAGCCATGCCCCAAAATCTTGTCTCCACAATGTAAACATGACCTTCAACCAAATCCTCTTTAAACTAAAATAGAAAACAAAAATGTTGTTGGCAGCCATGTTTCCTTCTAATTGAACCAATGTTAAAATAGTCAGAAATGTTTTTTTCCCCTCTCTAAAAAGCCCTTATAAAAATATGTTCCTTCTTTTTTTTTCTTTTTTTTTTAAAGTCACTGTCGTTTATTTGTTTAATCATGTTATTTACCAATTCCAACTATCTTAACTATTAAAATCAAAACCGGGAAAGGCAATGGTTAATGTAGTTCTACAAGCAGCCAATAAATTAGCCTTTATTTGATCCCATGTCAGGCTCTAATGCCCCGCATGTTGACTGTGCTGTCAGGCAGCCAGTGATCAAGGACTAATGGAGGCTTTCTGCTGCCATAGCCGCTTCCAGCGACGGGTCTTAAATGAATCATGCCAGTGGAGCTTGAGGAGAGAATGCCAACAAAAACAACAAATATATTTTCATTTAGACTGCAGGCATACTCCTCTGGAGACTAACGGGTGGAGGAGTAAAGGTGAGGGAAAGGAGGCGAGTGGTAAAGCAGACGAGAGAAAGTTATACTGTAGGCTATATAAGATGAGAGAAAGAAGAGATATAGAAGAGAAAATAAGAGGAGAATGACTTTGGCTCCGTTCTTGCTCCAGCTCTGGAAAAGGTTTCATAGGTTCCTCAAGGCTTGGACTAATTTATTACAACAAAATGCATGTTTACATTGTTGATTTTATTTCCACACAGCAAGTTAATTAAGATGAAACACATTCCACTTGAATGATTCATATTTCAAAGTTCTTTTTGTCAAGGATGGCTTTTACTCAGTCATTTTGCTCCTTCTGACAGACTTTATCTTTTCTCTGCCTTTTTATTCATGTCTCTCTGTCCCTCTCCTAGCTCTCCTTACTCTTTCCGAACCAATAAACAGAGGCCTCACCTCAGCGCAGGCCAAGGCAAATGTTTGAGCCACCTGTTGCAGGAAACTTGAAGCCCTCAGGAGATGTTAGGACGGAGCTGAAGCAGAGGCTGCGATCCAGCTACAGGTTAACTCTGAACCAAAAAAAAGAGAGGGAGAAGGAAAATTCAGAGCTGTGTGTATGTGTGTGTTTGTGTCAAGCCACAGGCAGGGGGTGAACTACTTGATGTAACAGCTCGTTTGACAGCACATTCACGAATGAGGTGAAATTTAGCTTATTTAAGTATTTAAACTTCCAGGTATTTAAGTGTACACCACAAAGAGGAATCTTGAACTCTAAAAGAAGAAAAAAATCCTGGAGTTAAAAGATTTTAATTCGTTATTGTGCTGTTAATACGCTAATCAAGTGGTAAATAATACTGACAGTAACAAATAAAACTTGTGACAAAACTGCAATGTCTGTGGTAACATGGTGCAAATCAGTACTAAAATATTGATACCTCCAATACCGGATATTTATTTATCCTAGAATCAATTCTGATATAAAAATATCTAAATTTTTAGTAAATAAGTAAGTAACATTGAAGGTCATTTAGGGTAAAAATGGAATTTATTATCAACAAGAACACAGTGGAAACCAGTTATACCATCAGGATCTCATCTAAATGTTCAAAAGGCCTCTCTCAAGAATTGGAGAAAGTAGCCCACATTCTTCTCTTCCCACCTTTAGTGAGCGACAAGATGAGGCTGCTCTATTCACCAACATCCTGAGGGACAGCTCTTCACCTCTGCACAGCTTCCTGCCCTTCCAGATGTACATTTTCTTCAGTGGCGCAGAGAACTTGTTGTACCCAGGAGTAAAAACAAAAGACATGAACTCTCTTTTTTTTAGAAGTTGCATGTGTTTTTAGTTAGATGCCGTGCTTTAGATTTATTTTAGTCATAACGACTGGTTTGACTGTTTGGTTTGTTTAATTCAGGATCCATGGTTTTAATAAGGTGTTTTTATGCTGTGTATTCCTGCCATGCCAGATCTTCATCAATGAAACTGAAACTGATTCCCGATTGGTAGGAGCAACTTCTTCTTCTTTCTTTAAAAAAAAAAAAAAACTTGTCCTGTCCAGCATCGAAACAAGCAGAATGATTGTTTGGCTGCCGTGTTGTGCTGAACAAATTTGCTTTACTAAGGTGGCTTAAAGGATATAAATGGAATGACGCTTTGTGGATATAAAGTTCCTCCTTGACACTTGAGTATTGTACTTTATTTCGAATTTGGTCATTACTGAATCACATGTTTATGCTGGACCAGACAGCAGAACAAGGGAAGGGGGAGAGTGAGGAGAAAAAAAGGATGAAAGAGTGAAGACAAGTAAAAGAAGACAAATATACAAAAAATAGAAAGCAACAGCAACGATAGTACAATCAAAACCCAAACATAAAAACCAGACAAGTAGCTGCTGCACCTGTAAACAAACTTTTAATGAGTGCAATCTTGCAAATCCAATCTTGCCTCTTTGAGGATCAGAAGCAGACAAAAAAGCCAACAGACAACCAACAGCCATCACACAGCATGGAACCCAGGCAGCCCAGCGTAAGGATGACCATGCACCCAGTCGACGACAAAGACACTAAAGAAAGGTAGGAACTCTTCATTGTTAGCGAAATTGTTCATATATTTGCCTGTTGCAAGAGGATTCCACTAGGAGGCGCAATAGAGAACTCAGACCAAATAAAGTTGTCAAATGTGTATTGTGCAAATAAGACGATAAACATGGTGACAAGAGAGGAGGTTAGTATTTGGTTAATTTTGAGATCCTAGCTTAAAAAAAACAGCAGTCGTGGTTTTGTAGATGCCTTTAAAACAAGCATGTTGTATAGGCCTACTGTCTTCGAAACTTTGTCATTTTTACTGCTGTTGATCTTCTTACTCTGCTTGGTTGGGATCAGCTGTTTATTATTGCAACGTGTGTGAATCTGTGGTAACACAGATGAGACACACAACTTACCTGTGTATATATGTATTTCATTGCTTCTAGTTAAGGGACAAACGTGATTCATGTTTGAAGAATTTAGAGGAGCTCTAACTAGTAACTTATAAGACTGAATGAGTTTGTAATTGACTTTTACAGATGCACAGATGGTTGTGAATAAAATCAGTTGTGGTTGAAAACGATGACTTAGCATTATGGAGCTTAGCTCAGCAGGGGAAAAAAATACTGATCTGTAAACCCATATGTGCTCTTCATCAACTGGCTTGTGTATTCATTAGTCATGGCACGACATGCAATCCACGTTCACGAGGGAGATTTACAAGATTTATGTTGGAATGTTCTAATAATTTCATAGAAGAAAGAAGTGTGTTACTGCAGAGATGCTGTTATTACACCCACAGACCAATCAGTGACCTGTAATGTTTCCATGTCACCTTGTATCAGCTTGGCTCAGTTGGAACTTCATATTTGATAAATTTCATACTTTTTGTACCAGTTATGTGGGACTACATTCAATATAAAACCAAAGGAGGGAAAAATGAGGGACACAATATCTTATCGTACCTTGTAATAAAAGAATACCTTTAGTTTCCTCTGGGATTATAGAGTTTTTTTTCCATATAGTGACTGTACTTTTGAATGAATATTGAGTTAAACTGATCCCCAGAATGCTAGGTGATTAATTTTGGTGGGTTTTTTTTGTACTAATAGCACATTTACCCACTATATATCTTAATTTGATTCATCTAGATGCTAAATATTGATTCTTTTGGCTTTTTTCCAGAGACGATGTTCAAATGACTGAACGGCAGGAAAATAAAATCAGTAAAATAAGCTGAACATGAGAGGAGAACAACTCCTGGTTCACCTTCTGGGTTCCAGGAACCCCCTTGGTCTGCTTCCAATGATTGCCAGCCCCCCCGGCCCTCTTTACTTCTCCAAATACCCCTTCAAGTCACCCCCCACCTTTCTGCTCAAAATTTTCTGGCAAGTCCTTCAATCGCACCCCATCACCCCGTCTTCCTCTCACCCCTCCTCTCACCCTTTGGCATCTCGCTTAAACTGCTGCCCTCTCAGCAAACAACTCCCCTACTCCCTTTCTTTCTTGAGTTCCCCCTCTGCTGTAAATGCCCCCAGGACTGTGGTTCTTTCAGTCCACGTCTCCTACAAACCTTCACGTCTTTCTCCGAGTCAGAGCTCACAGCCTTTCTCTCTCTCTCTTACCTCTTTTTCTGTCTCTGCAGCATTCACCAGGATGTAAAATATTCACAACTGCTGCTGTGGTCAGGTAGCACGGCCACAAGGCTCTCTGAGCAAACAGGGGAGCTGTGAACGTGTGAAGCCGATTGAGGTCCGTCACTGGTCCGATATATCCCGATGCAGTCAAAACAGAAACCGCATGCTGTACCTCGCCACATACCTCAACAAACCTAACACTCACCAAACATAAGGCAAGGCAAGGCAAGTTTATTTGTATATCACATTTTCAGGTTCAAGACCATTCAAAGTGCTTTACATAAAACATTAAAAGCATTACAGATAACAAATAAAAAAAATAAGAAAAAGGAACTAGAATTACAATAAAATCATTTAAACACAAAAACAATCATTAAACAGATTGAAAGCAAATGAAGTTAAAAGTTACC
>JBBBVU010000020.1:14444901-14455696 GCA_037177055.1 Atherinosoma microstoma | reverse complement strand
GGGGGTTCTGTCCCACCCCGTTTCTGCCTTCCCTCCTTCTCCCCCATTTCTGTCTCCACCCCTTCCCAGACTAAACCCCACTAGTCGAGCAGGTCAGAGAGGAGGAAAGAAAACCATTCCTTCATCTCCTCCTCCCTCATTTTGCTGTGTTCCTACCTTCATCTTCCTGGTGTTGATTAGTAATAGTGCTTTTTGTAACATGCTTGAGTTTTGGCAAGTTGTCGCACCAAGACAGAGTTTTATAATGTGTTTCCTGACAAATCACATTTTAACTAAATAAAGCAACTTCTGATTAGTTACACTGGACAAACTCCTGCAGCAATGGAAATATGCTGCTCAAACAAAGCCAAGACTCACCACAGTGTATAACCATCCACTCAAATTTCTTTTTTAATCTTTTCCATTTTAATCTTTTTTAATAGAACCTAGTAGTTAATAATATCGAGAGACTAAATCTCCTAATGTTAAAGGTCTCTCGGTCTTCTCATGTAGTGATTAGATGTAAGAAGTCTCTTTTTAACTCTCAGCCATTCCTTTAGTTTCTCTACGTTTCGAGCTGAGTCCCTGTAGTGTAGCAATTTCTTTATCATTATCTTGATCATTTATGGCTCTTTTGACATACAACTCTGGGTTTTGGATGAAGGCTGCACCATGTGTTACTGCATTTCACCTTTTCAAGAATCTAGGTCTGCTGTCTGGTTTCAGCATTGTTTAATTTCCTTTTCACATAGTCAGACAACAGCCATATCTCCGCATCTTCTCTCCTCCTCTCTCCTCTTTCCATCTCCTCTCTCATTAGTTTTTCTTTAGTGCACGGTATGCTGCAGACAGATTTAAAACATCATGTTTACCTGCCTTCCGTTTCTCAGGGTATAACATGCTTGATTTTCAATTTGTCCCATGCACACATTCAACTACGTGAAAGAGACCTGTACCCTCAGTGTTCAGCCAATATTTCCATCTGCAGGAGTAACTCCGAGTAAGAATAGGCAGATGTTGGGTGTTGCCAACAATCTGTCACTCATGTCAGCACTACTGCCTTCTGTTTCCCGCAGAGAGTCCGAGTTTGCAGATGGTAAGGATTGATTTGACGAGCTGTTTTGGTGAAAGAACCACCACTGTGTAAAATGTCATGATGAAATGATGTTAAATCATTGCATCAACTTATTTTCATCTAGTAGGCATGAGATAAAATTCAACGCAGGCGTAACAGTCAACATTTTCAGTTTTTTCCCCCTCTGCCTTCATTTTTATAGGACTTGAAAATAGGACTTACGGGTGCTGAAGGCTTCAGTCCAAACCCAAAGATACTTAGCAAATACTTTTACTTTAGAAAAGTGACTTAAAATCATTTGTCAGTCATCAAACTAGTTTCTTGGCAGTCTATGCACGATATGTTTATCTACTTAGGTAACAGAGGATGTATCGCGTATGTGTCAGCTGTTGGCACCGTTCAGCACCCCGGACAGCACTTTTCATAGCGGTCCTTCAACATACTAATGCAACAATTAAAGATCCCCTCTTCAGACATTGTTCATTTTCTTAAATGTCCTCCCAAGCTGTTGTTTGACATTTTTCTTAGATTGAGTACAGTGTGAGGAGAATCTCTGAGGAAGGTATGCAGTTTACGCAAAAAACTCTTCTGAAGAACAAGCCCTCAAGAACACAATTTTGTAATAATATAATGATACGTTCATCGCTCTAGTTTAAGTTTTGGGCGTGTTAATAGAGTTTAAGACAAAGTTTGTCAATCTGTAGTTCTAAGCTGGTTTGTAAAACAGTGTTGATCCCAGAAACTCACACTGGTCATGCTGCGTTCGCTGTGAAAGACGAAACTGCAACAAAAATGCATGTTGTGTGGAAAGCAGAAAAAAATAATTGATTGAGAAAGAGAGGCAAAAAAAAAAAAAACGCAAGGCGATAAAGCAAGAGGGAGAAAAAAACATCTGCTTGGTGGCTCTGCATGTGGCTAGAAATTAGGGCGTAGATTGACAACACACATACACACAATCCCACACACATATGCACACACCCACACAGCATATGAAACTGACCTCTCTCTCTGTAGCGTTCAGTCCTTTTAATCAATAACAAATCACTATTAAACTAATATGCAGAAACGTATTAATGTCTCGCTGATCTCTTCATTGTTTTGCCTTGTTGTCTTGTTGTTCTGTGAAACAGTCCTAACAAGACTCAGATGTTGGAAGTAAGTTGTCAGTGAGGGGGAAAAAAAAGTTTCATCACACCAGAAAACAATTTGTTGGTGCACTGAAGCTACACATTTTAGGTTTTTTCTTCTGAAAGAAGAAAGGAGGGGGGTGGCTTCACTCTCTGAACAGGATTGTCATTCTGATGTTTGTGCTACAGCAAGAATCAGGTGGTCAAAAAGTTTCTTTATGAATCAGTATTGTTCATTTTAAAGCAACAAAACCAATATTTCACAAAGTATTACACAAAGGATAATGATTCCCAATTTTAATTGAAAAGAATATTACTTAACACATTATCGCAGTTGGAAATGGTCATATATTTCAGAAAACATGTTGGAAAGAAATGGGTTGGTCCCAGTGGCCCAGTGGTTTTGGTTGAAACTGGCATTGCACTCGGCAGCCATACTTCAAAGTACTACATAGTGGTGGTTCTGAACTGGGGTCAGCCACTAAAACAACTGGCAGGAATTTGTTTTTTTCCCAGAGCTGCACAGATTTTAAATCACCAAATGGGAGCTGCTTTACGGACGCCAAGTAAGATGAGCGGACACCGATCCCCTCTGGTTCTGTTGGTCACGCCTTGATTGCTCATGCCTGGAAGGAGAAAGCCATCAGAGACCAGCAGTTTGACTCACTGTTTCTAATTGTTTCATTGCGGTTGAACTGGTGGCTTTGAACACGTTATGCTCTTCAAACTAGCTCTGCTGAAATGGCCCTGGCAGTTAACTTTAATTACAAACACGTTAAAGCACTTACAGAAAAAAGGACGTCTTACGATAAGCTAACTTACAGATACGCTTCAGTTTGGACCAAGCTGCTGAATAGATCCTTTTCAGAGAATGCGAACCGTCAGTGACAGCCATAACAATCCCAAGTGCTTAGATAACAATCTGTTTTGAACAGGTTGTTTAACTGGAGGCATGAAACATGCAGTGGAGTCACCTTTTATATGTTTTACTGCCCCTCCCCCATGGTTGCATTATTTCTACATGCATTTGGAGTGGAAACAAACAGGGATCAGCATGTTAACTGCAGCAATAAGAGAAGCATGAGTAAACATTTCTTTCTCAGGAAGCTTCAGAAGGTTTGCCAAACTCCTGAGTGAAGAGACGTGACCTTTAGATCGCATAAACAAAGATGTTCTGAGAGGATGATATTAAACAATAAAACTTGGGTTTAATGGTGTTGTGTGATTCACACACAGCAGTATTTCCTGATGCTGATTTTGGGGAAAGGGGTAGATTCATAATCAGATACATGGAGTTAAAAAACAAAATAAATGTTTTTACATTGTCGCACAGAAAGGTTCGGATCTGGTCTCTGTCATTCACTGGAATATTTCTGTAGAAATAAAATTTGGTCTTTCTGTGAGTAATTTGCTAATGGTTGACCCAATTATTGTTCATGTTGTTAAGAATATTGTAACCAAAAAAAAGAATATCTGTAGTTAGAAGAAATAAAAAAGGGGAAATCCTTTGGAGTTACCAGGGTTTCTTCTTTAAATAGCCTACTATAAAATGTGATCTGATCTCCATTATAGTCACAAATCTAGACAAACTGACTACACCAATAACACATACTTTATGAAATTCAACACATCAAGTAAACATGACAAATTATAATGATATTATTTTTTACTTAATTCCTCTCAATATGGAAATTAGGCTTTGCATTTTACCCATCTAGTAGATTTGCTAGAGAGCAGTGGACTGACATATTTTGGTGCCTGGGGAACAGTTGAGGCGTCAAAGGCCTTGCTCAGGGGCCCACTTAAAGGAGCACTACTGAACTTTGGCATATTTTCGCACTTAGTGAAGTTTAATTCAGCTCCCGTCTTGCATCTTGTCTCATCCATGAGTTCTCTCCAGCCTGTAAAAGTCAGTTTGATGTCAACCCGTGCTCTGTCGCTGTCTTTCTTTTGCTCGCCTCCTCTGATAATGTCCTCCTGGGTTTCTTTGCTGAGTCAGCCAAGGTGCACATGTGATCCAGCACAAGCAGCTTGGAATTTTATCTGTTTTTAATTGTGTGCTGTTTGTTTGTTTTGTTAGTCTTTAACAGTTTTTAGCTCACTGTGCTTTTTAAGTTTTTACATGTGAACTGGCCACCCCTTTGTTGCATTGTCACAAACCACTTGACTTGTTACCCCCAATCCCTGAGACCCTGCAATCAGCACACCTGCTCTTAACAGGAGAAACGCTGGATAAAAGGAAAGGAAGAAGAGCAGAAAGAGGAAGGACACAGAACGGAAGCATCAGAGCTAACAAGTGTGGGGGTCCACAGGCACCCTGGGGACCAAGCGTTACAAGACAACCGACTGGCATCTTTCCTAAATAAAAGGGTTCTGCAAGTTACTAGATACAACATTTCCAGCCTGAATTCTGAATGATGACTTGAGAGTCCATGTGACTCCATGTTTCATAAGCACATGAAAACTACAGCTGCTTGTGTGTTTTTTTGTTAGGGCTGATTGTTTTTGTCTAAAACTGTGGCTGAAATGAATATCAAACCTTTTTTGATGAATAATGAATCCAGAAGTCTTGGTAATTCCAAAGAGTTACACAGGTTGGCCCCAAAATTTATTGTTTGATCAGAACAAGTACATCTTGAGGCGGAGCACAAAGCAGTGAAATCAAACAACAAAAAGCCTGGTTTGGTACAGGGCTGCTGTTCTTCTTCATCCACAAATGTCCCCTGAAGACGAGAGAGAGAAGTTAGAGTTTATTTCAATGGGATCACTGAAAATTATGACTCAAAATGAAGTCATAACAGCTAATTGTACATTTGTAGGAAAGTTATTTTGATTTTCAGACACAAAACGTCAGCATCTGTGAAACAGACACAACCCGCTGACATCTGTCTCACAGATATATCCATACACCAGCAGCACTGATGCGATAATGAACTATAGAGTCAAACAAATGCTGCCCAGATATATTAACTTCACAGAGCACATGGGAAGTATGTGGAGCATGTGCTGATTTTACTAATGAATGCGCAAATCTTTAGTCAGCTGTATTTGTTGCTTCCTTTGTGACTTGGCTTGGTAAAGTGAGTATAAACTATCGTTGTCATTCATGTTTAATGTGGGTTAGGATAAAGACTTGTTGTCTGTGTAGACAAAGTTGTAACTGTGAAGCAAAAGAGTTTCCCTTCAAGCTTCAAGTCTGACATCAAAAAATCGTAATTTTTCACCTTAATTTATTAACTGTGGTTATGTCAGCTGGTGCCTGGTCTAGCATTAGGTTTATATTTTAGAAATGTAAACCCAAAATCTATAACTGTTTCTCAAAACACTGCTGATAGCTTTCCCTAATTTATCCGCCTCTATTGGTTTGGAAAATAATGCTAACTACATGGAAGTAATTAGTTTGTGGCCCTTGCAGGAGAATTAAAGGTGTTAAAAGGTACAGACAAAATTGCTGTATACAACCAATAAGAGCAACTGAATGATGGACCACCCCGTTGTATGAGTCTACAGCTTCAGTTTAGATCGATGGTTGTGATCAGCCCAACATGAACAAATCTGGAAAGTACACATTCTGTCAGAGCAAACATCAACATCCAGATTTGTCTTGTCTCCAGGCTGGTGAAACACTGAAGTAAAGCCAACTAATCAGCAAATAAACAGTTTTTGATTCAGATCTCATGACACGAACATTGCTCCTCCATAAGGTAATGAACAATTAGATTTGAGACTTTGGAGGCCAAGGTTCTTCATCTCCGGTCCTTGAGAGGGCCACAGACCTCCAGGTTTTAGATGTTAGTTCAAGATGTCCAACACTCTTGATTCAAATTAAAAGGATCACCTCAGTAGCTCATCCTGAAGTTCTCAACAAGCCTGCCAATGACCCATTTATTTTAACCAAAGTTGAAGCTGGGAAACTTCAAAACCTGAAGAGCAGTGGGCTTGATGACTGGAGTAGAAGAACCCTGTTTAATCGGTATATTTCTCCATGTCATGGATCACAAACTCTGATCCTCAAGGGCACATTCCTACAGGTTTTAGATGTTTCTCTGCTTCAAAGCACCTGACTCAAATTAATTATTGTGCAGAACTTGACAACAAGATTTGGATTCAGTTCATTTGAATCAGGCATGCTGGAGCAAGTAAGTCCTAAAACCTGCAGGACAGTGGCCCTCGTGGACCAGAGACTAGGATCCCTGCTCCATATAGAAGTTTGACATATAGCAGTAAGCTTCTCTGCCTCCACTGAACTATCGGGAAGTATCTTATTTTGTGTGTGTGTTACATCCTCTATCCAGCACAGGAATAATGATGCACATGAGTTTGCACATTAAAAAAAGAAAACATAACTTGAGCAAAATCTCCTATTGGCTTCATTGGCCCTCCTCTTACACATCTCTCCCAACATACTGCTTGTGCAAAGTCCAGTGGGGCTGCACGGTTCCTCATTGAAATATTGATGAGGGGACGGGAGTGTTGGTTCCTGGTGAATAATGCAACAGGTAGATTAGTTCTGGTTTCAGACAAAGCGAGTGGATGGATAAATTAATAATTATACTTCCATCTTGGTTTCAGTAAGAATAAATGAGAAAAAAGTTTTTCTTCAAAATAAGAAAAGATCCTTTGACAAAAGTTGCTTTAAATTACTTTGATATTACAGAAAT
This sequence comes from Atherinosoma microstoma, assembly GCA_037177055.1. NCBI lineage: Eukaryota > Metazoa > Chordata > Actinopteri > Atheriniformes > Atherinidae > Atherinosoma > Atherinosoma microstoma. The sequence goes on along the minus strand of JBBBVU010000020.1, from coordinate 14,448,854 downwards.
ACCATGAATAAGTAGCCTTATTTTCAAAGAAACTCCCTTTAAAAAAAAAAAAAAAAAAACAGTATTAAAGTCAAGATCTTTGGATTTGATACCTTATCTCCAAATGTATAAACATATGACAGTACAGCCATTATTAACATGTTTCTCCTCTCTCAGCAGATCTTGCCGGATCAAATATGATGTCTGTTGTCTCTCTTTCTGTCCTCTCCACCCCAACCAGTCCATGCAGATGGCCGCCCCCCCTGAGCCGGGTTCTGCTGGAGGTTTTTCCTTCCTGTTTAAAATGGAGTTTTCCTTTCCACCGTCACCTCAAGTATGCTCAGGATGGGGGATTGGATCGAAGACTAGATTCGAAGCAGTCTGTTGGTTTCCTTAGCTAGGCTATTTGTTATGAGTTGGCTTTTATGAATCAATGTATGACAATCAGATGGGCTCAAACTGATTGTCTGTGAAGCGCCCTGAGATGACATTGTTGTGAATTGGCGCTATACAAATAAAGATGAATTTAACTGAATTTGATACCAACTGCGGCCTTCCAGCTTCATCAGTCATCATAGGTAACATGATGTGTGTTTCTATAAGACTTCATGAATCTTATGGGCAGCCTGTTCCTAAATCTATTGCAGACTATTTTTTTTCACTCCTGACAATACATGTGTTCAATGTAATGTAACAAGTTAAGTGAGACCTTTTTACACGACTGTGATGAAGTTTGACATTCAGCATAAACTGGCGTATCTGTCACTGACCAGACCTGCACGTAGTTACAGAAAGAAAAAAAAAGTAAGAGGTGCATGAGATGAGTGAGGAGGAGGATTCTTGGAAAGGAAGAGAGAGGTAATTGTCTTTGATGACTGATGATTCTTGTGGCTTTCTTGTTTATTTTTGCTGGGCGGGAAGTTGAAAGCAGAGCAGGCCTACAACCAATCAGTGGGGTTCATTAAAAGGTGGGAAGAGAACCAGAACCAATCGAATGCAGCTCCAGTAAAAGGCGGGACAAGCGCAAGGCAGTCATATGGCCAAACAAACAGATGAGAGGTGTTTGTTAAGTCTGTAAAACTGCTTGTGTACAGTGTTTCCTGCATAATGAATATTTATTAGATGCAGCAGTATATATGTGCAGTGAATACCAGTTTTTAAAAGCACGAAATGAACATTTATTTTACTATCAAACCTCAAGAGAAGGCAAAAACCAATGAGGCCCACCACTCTATTTTTGATAAAAACACAAATTACATTAATCAACAGCATGAACATATTGTTGGATTGCCTTATGCCATGCAAGCCTTGTTCCAGCTGAAATCAGTATGTTTCCAATAATTTTATTTTTTTCCACTGTGGTTGGTTTCCGTTGTGTCAAACTCATGAGTTGCCAGCATCAGTTAAGCCATTCTGGCTTGACACAATTTTTTTTTTCACTGCACCACAGAAATCTAGCATTGTTTACCATCATAGCTGATGAAACAATCCTATTCTGTTATAAGAAGGTTACATCTCCTATAACTTCACCAAAATGAAAACATCTTGCAGGTCTGATGGCTTGACTCAGCTGCAGCAATTCATTCAATCAGTCATTTATTCAATCGTCTGTAAAGAAATCTTGTTTTGAGATCTATGCGAGACCTCTGTAATGAAATAGAGGGCATATTTAGTAAGCAAGTGTCCCCTCAGAGACCCTCGTCTAAAGAACCCATTCATCAGCTAAACTTGGAGAAATATCCATCCAATGTTGGTGGACTGTTGCATGCCACAGTTGACTGTACAGACATGTCGCTTTAATTGAGTATGAAAAAGGAGGATAATATCCACAGGATTACCAGACGGTCATTTTACCCCTGCATGAGCTGCCGCCTTATTGAAGTGGAAGGTTTTGCATGTCCCAATGATCCAAGTAGCTAAAATGTTGGGTGCTTCTTTTACAGGGTGGTTGGGCTATCCGTTTAAGATGGGGTAAGAAGCTCAGTCATCCGGAGTAATTTAAAGTATAACCACTGATCGTACGCATGGATACGAGCCAGATGAGGTGACTCTGGCATCTGGTTATGACTCCTGCTGGGCAAGACTTTATCTCCTCATAGTCTCCTTTATCACAGCAAGGTAAGCTGGTTGTTTTGGTGCAATATGTGGCACTTGATGTGGTGGTAGTAGGGGGATCAGTGGCTTTTCCCCCTAGCAGTTCTAGTTTACCATCTGATGGTGGCCTTGTATCTGACCACAATGACTTACTTGGCCAGTTCCACGTTGGGAGCTGTCAGGGCTGCTGAGACTGGGGCTAGGTTCTGTCTCACTTTGATCTGTGTCCTTCCTCTTTGCAAAAAAAATCCTGAAATGTTTCCCTTTCTCCTCATTCTTATATCTTCCTATATTAGTTAAGACTGGCTACAGACAATATCTCTCCACAATTTCATGTGTAGCTTACTTTAAAATCAACTATTAGCCTTGCTAGCCTCCTGTCGGAATGATACCAGATTATTTAGCTCTAGCTTAGTCATCACTAAGTAACTTAAATATTGAGGTGCTCCTTGAGCAATCTTTATAGTTTAGTTTCAGTTGATCAACTGAGTTGATGGGTGTTCCCTTAATACACCCACTGAAAACTAAATACGGCATGGTTTTCCCAGATTATTTAAAAAAATATATAGTGCTACAACTAGATTAGCATTGCTATGTAGCTTCAGGCTATGAAAGTTATCCTTTAATAACATTAATAGTTGTACTTGCACAGATACATAAAATATCTTCTAGAAATGTACAGTCTAATGTAAACATTTTTAAAGATGATTAAATAGGAAACTAATTAAAAATAGACTTCAAACTGGTGTAGTGACACTGGTGATCCATGTGTGTCTGACTGGGTACCTGTCCAGTCAGCTTTCAGACGTGGTCAGTGCCACCCCGGCCACCCCTCTAGCTCCGTCCCTGCTTCCCTGGTTAGGTGTTCCAGGAATGCCTCACTGGGAGGAGGCCCTGGGGAAGACACAGGACACACTCGAGGGATGATTGACTGGCCTCTGAACATCTTGGGATTTCCCTAGATGAACAGAAATGGCCAGAGAAAGGGAGGTCTGGGCTTCTCTGCTTAAGCTGCTACCCCCATGACCGTAGCTCAGAAAGGTGGCAGAAAATGCATGCATTGATGGATGGATGGTGATAATTGGTGTTAATTTTAAGTAGACACTTTAAAATAAAGCTTTTCAAAACTTCATCTGATTTTTTCACAAACAGTTGGCCTATCTAAAAGATTGGACAAAGTCCCTGTGGCATCAGAAAGTGGTTTCTTGAATGTATCCTGGGAGCCCCGAGTTTGTATCTGTGTGGACTAATGTCTATTGAATTATGGAGCTGTTGTCAGAAGTATCCGGAGCACTGTGATCAAAAGGAGTGAATCCAGCCACTGACACCAAAATGATATGTGGGGGAATTTTATCAACTTAGTTTTTGTAATGAAAGGTTCAATCTTGCTTATCAAAAATAACTGCGCAATATGTTTACTTAGTGGTGACATTTTTACCTAAAGGCCCTTTGATGCATTTCCAGAAGGAAAAGGATTGTCATGGGACACTTAATCTTGCTTTTTGGGATCATGTTGGTACATCAAGCCATGGTTTAAATCCAACCAATGCTAATGAAGAGTCCCTTGGGCCAGATTCTTACATATGTGTTTCGGGTGTCATGGTCTATCTTCTCATACATTCTGAATGTTGTGCTGTCGTGCGCTGGCAAATTGAATTCAAGGTCAATTTATTTGTTTAACTGGAGAATACAAGTACAAAAGGTGAGAAGGCTGAGAATAGTTAAACTTTTCCAAGCAGCATCGTAGGCCCCAGCCAATCAAATTCCCTGTGTAATTGTGCCTCATCTTATGACTGATTGTTGTTATAGATAGATAGATAGATAGATAGATAGATAGATAGATAGATAGATAGATAGATAGATAGATAGATAGATAGATA
>JBBBVU010000020.1:14413349-14424430 GCA_037177055.1 Atherinosoma microstoma | reverse complement strand
GGGAGAGGGAAGTCTGGGCTGCCCTGCTCAAGCTGCTGCCCCCGCGACCCGACCCCGGATAAGCGGAAGAGGACGACGGACGGACGGCACGGCACGGCACCTCAAAGAAGGACTGGATACCACGGTCAGAGATGGCACTTTTCTAAAGTTACTAAAGTTACTCTGGTATGCTGAAATCTATGGCATCAAACAGTGTGTGTATCCACTCTCCTGTCAACATGTGCATCTGAAACTTCTGCTGGCCAAGCTGCCTCACTTCCTGTTAGTTACCCATGTCCATGAAAAGGATAGAGAGAAGAAAAAAAGATCATGTGGCTCCTTTAAACTTTTCGAGTGAAAAAAGGAATGGATCAAATTAAGATAGTGAAATGAGTGAATTTTCTTTTGTAGTGCTCAGAAAAATGTGTTCAGCTTGCTTTTTGAGCCAACGTGCAACAAACTCAACATGAATGCACAAGTTGAAATGAAACGGTTTGCACATTGTGCCAAAATGACTGCATAGCCAAGTTCCATTATTTTGTTCTTGACTTTTATTGTAACTTAAGGAGAAATAATATGTTATCAACTGTAGATGCAGAAAACAGTTGTTTACGTGAAAATCAGACCAGCCCTGCATCACAAATACACACAAGTCCATGTGCTTCTAGAGACAAAGAACTCAAGTTTTCATCAATCAAACACTCGCATCAGAGTCCAGAGTTTAGCAGCTTTAAGAGCAAAGTCTGCTGAGGACTGAGTCAGATTGAGAGGATATTCCATATGCAAACACAGACATGCTGTTTGCCTATAATAACTTCCTCAGAAGCAATGGCAGCTCAGTGTTGAGCTATTTAAGACCAGCAAGCCTTTGAGAATGGAGGATTTTCCTTTCCCACATCTCTCTCCCTCCCTCCATCTCTTTCTTTCTGTCATTAATAATATGATATTGTCCCATCTGTCGGGAGAGCCAGGGTGGAGCACGTGTTTCCAGTTAGGCTCATCAAAACCTGATGTGGGGAGGTCAGAGCAAACGAGAGGGACTCAAACTGGGAAGCCCGTTCTGGAGTGGGAGCAGCAGCACAAGGCAAGGTAATTAAATGGTAGGATCTCCGCTATGTGCAGAGGTATACACAGAGGTGACACATGAAAATTCTGCTTGTACAACTAATTATTTGAAATATATTGCATAATTAAACCTCAACATATGAGACTCTTATGTGTTGTTTGTGTCTCCCAGTTGTCTATTTTTCACGATAATGTCTTGTATGATTGGGCTGAAAGTGTAGGTGCCTCAGGGATGTAAGTTGCTTAAATGTAAAATATAAACAAGAAAATAGGGCAGATCAAAGCCCATGTGCTGCCCCCTGTTGTAACCCCAGACTGTATTGTTGCAATCATTCTGCACTAAATCAGATTCAGAAATAAACAACTCTAGGCTTTGGATTCGTAGCCAAAACTCTTTCACATCAAGAATCTTATCCAACTATCCCACAATAATTACACAGGAAAACATGTTTTTGAGCAGAGAAATTTGGGGTAGAATATTGTCAATATTTGGATTTTACAAATAACTGGCTATCTTCTTTTCTCTGGTGCTAATTCTCATGTAGCTTCTGTGCTAAATCAGACACACCACTTGCAGTATTTCAGTACTGTAGAAGCTCTCTATAGTACGATGCTTTGCAGTCCAACAGAGTCATGAATGTAACTGTATCTCTGTGACCTGGGTTACTGCAGTAATAAGTGCTATGATGTCAGGGAGTATCATCGGCGTGTCCCAAAGTGGTGTGGCGGTTGTAGAGGGATACCACTTAGCTCAACAACTCACATCTGATATCATCACGGACTATGTAACGCCGTTAAATTTCCTCTTTAGAGAGGCAATATGCTTTCTTCCCAAAGCGAGAAACTATATAGCCATGTCTGTATTCTGTGATGTCATTCTGGATTGACAGTCAAGATGGGGCTGAATTTGTGAGGTTTCTTGTGGTCTTTGGGGGATGTTAGAACAGAGTCATAAAACGTACATTTTCCCACAGGAAATGTTCACGTGCATTGCAATTCAAGCTTTTCCAATCGATTCTCTATGGAAGCTTGTTCTGGTCACAGAATCCTTATCTTTTCTTGATAGGGGCCACATTTAATGCTCACTAAGCAGACCTGGAAATTAACCTATTTGTAATGGTGTAATTCGGAGCTCCCCTATCGTTTTGAGAAAGCTTTAAAATCTCTCTCCTGCCTTATTACTATCACATTTTTCCTAAGTGATGTTTCTCTGGCTTCTGCCAGGAGCCAGCTGAATATTCCAGGGAAATCATCTTTGCATTCATATTGTCTTTATTTTTTTCATTATACTCTGGTTCAAATGAAAAAGGAAGTACAAATTGTAGATTTTGAACCCCTTTGACTCCAAGTGGTTCTGAGCAGGGTTAATTTTCCCCATCAAAGAACATCATTTAGGCAAAAATCTTTTTTTTTTACCAGCAAACAAACAAACCATATCTGGGGGAAGAAAAAAAAAAACCTAGCCATGCTGTAATTTAGTAACATACTTGAAAACAGTTTGTGTTTTCCTTACTGCGTATACTATGCATGCACATTTGTGTGTTTGCATGCTTTTTTTTCCGAGTGTGTGTATGTGCATGTTCTCACACGCGTGAGTCGGTGTGAGTGTGTTTGTGGGTCGCAGTAGGCCGCAGGCGAGGTTACATCTTGCAGCAATTAAGCTGCATGCGTTTCTTACGCCCCCCCATTCGTCTACTGCAGGGTCTTATTTCAAGGCCCGCCTGGATTAGACAAACTGACAACATTTGATGTCTTGGTGACTTAACCCAGCAACAACATGTTGCACTCATCAGTTAATTACTTGAAAATAAAATGTGGTTTTATTAGCTGGAATGTGAGCATGTTTACAATGTCGACAAACCAAAGAGATCTGATGAAAAAGGGAGAAGGGAGAGGAGCTGGATGAGGGGCGGAGAAGATTGGTGAAGCAACATTCATTTGTTAACTAACTTTTATTTTAGACCTCCCATTAGAATGTAAATGTAAATATCGCTGTGGTCTCTCTGCTCTCCCAAAAAGAGGGCTGTGTGTGGATCAGTGGGAATCCTCCTTGATGACAACATGGCTGAGAAACAAGCAAAAAGTAATCAAGGAAGAATCATTTGACATGGCGAAACCTCAAGGAGCTTTAACGCCAAAAGTCAAGTGTCCCATGTATTCTTGAGAGGCACTTCCCACACCTGAAAATGTAAGTTTTGCCTAGTTAATGTGGGTATATTTCATGGCTAAAACTATGTGGACACCAAAACATTACACCTGTACATTTTTGCTAATATCTTGTCCTCTGATTATTAGGCACTGATGCACGCCAATAAGGTTTGTCTCCACAGACAGAAACATTTGTGAAATTCTTTTTTTTCCCTTAAGTTAAGGTAGAAGACTTGCAGAAAAAAAGGCTTCAAAAAGGATACGTTACTCCTGCCTTTAACTAATGCACGAATTAAAGAAGCTAGTTGTTATTTTGAAGAAGCACAAACCAAACTTTGGCAATTTACTGATACACAATGTTTCTGCTCCGGGGGGGAATTAATTTATCCAGATCATTCTCATGCATTAGAAGTTGTTTTGACAAGACATGATGTTGCCCGTGGATCTGACCAAAAAGAGAACAGGGGAAACAGCAGCAAACATCTGGCTTACAGTCAATATTCATCAAAGGCATGGTGATGGGGTGAAGGTCAGGAGTCTGCTGAGATCAGTCAAGTCATATAATTCCAGAGACTTGGACCAAAGGAACACAAAGTACAGACATGCTGATTAATTGGATTCATATTTATAACTTGATAAAGATTAAGTTTATCTTTCTTTAAACATTCATTGATATTAAAATATTATTGTAATTATCACGTTTAGAACAAATGCATGACGTGGATAAGACTATCAGGGGCGTAAAATTAAAATGAACCCCATCCCTCCAGTCAAACAGACAACACACCTTTCAGAACCCACAACAGTTTGCTTATCATTATGGGCTTGTGGTTAAAGATCCCATGATCTACCCACCCTCATCCAGCCAACACTGGCAGCATGGAGACGACCAAGTTCTTTAATTCAGCTTGCCCTGTTTTGTGAGAAGCACTAGAAGCTACAGGTGGATGAACCCACAACCACCTGGATTTATGACTACCTTACAAACAGACCACAGTTGGTCAGCAGCACAGGAGCACCCTTTGGGATTGTACTCGTACTATTTCTCTTCACACTGTACCTACACCTCAGACTTCCATTACAGTCCTGTCATACACACACAGAAATAAATACTCTGATTACTCTGCAGTTGTTGGCTGCATCAGTGATGGACAAAAAGCTGAGTACAGAAAAATTGATAGGGTGGTGTATAGATGATCACCTTATTTTGAACACAAACAAAACAAAAGAGATGGCTGTAGATTTTACAAGGAACAAGGGTAAACATTAAATTTATTGAGGATGTAAATTTACATCCTGGTAGAAGAGGAGGACGTGGTGGAAGACTTCAAATATCTTAGATTTCAGCTGGATAACAATCTAGACTGGGCTGTAGAAAGGACAGAATAGACTCTACTTCTTGAAAAACCTAAGATCCTTCAATGTCTGAACCAAGATGTTGCATATCTTCAACAAGTCAGTGAATGGTGTTGGGTCTTCTTATTAATCTGAGGGCTCATAGTGCTCGCGGACCCTGAGGTCCTCTGGTCCTGGCTTTTTAGTTGTTCCTAAAATCAGGACAAAAACTTATGGTGAGGCCTTGTTCCATTATCACGGCCCTCATCTATGGAACCTCAGGGCCGCAGAGACTGTTGAAGTTTTTAAAAAGAGGCTTAAGACCCAGCTTAGCTTTTAACTGAATATTATTTAATTTTGTACTTTTTTATTGCATTTTATTTTATTCTATTTCAGCATTTTCATGAACTCCTTTATGTGTATTTTTATTCCTGTTGTTTTTATCTGTTCTAATTGTTTTTAAGTTTATTTGATCTTGTACTTTTTACCTTCAGTGTTTTCCTCATGGGGATCCTCCACACAGGGTCGTTGCCACGGTGATCACCACTGTCTGGGTGGCTGGAAGTCCTCCACTGCAGCCGAACAGCTGTGATGTGGACTCCGGCCTGCCCTGATCTGGGTGGTTCCAGTGGCAGCACCCTCTGTGGTCCTGGGTGGGCTTCCGGTGTGGATGGATCCTCAAGCGATCATTTTCCTCACAGCAGCATCAAGCCAGATGTTGATTTCTATTGATATTTTTTAACCTACATTCAGTTAAGAGACAGTAACCAGGGATGGGAGTTAATATTTGTGTAGACTGGGGTGGAGGTGGAGGGGTGGGGGGAGTGTACATGTGCTTTTTTTTGTTTGTGTGTGTGAGTGTGCATGTATGATTGTGTGGGAAAGAGACTATAATGAGGTGTGTGTTGTTAAATTTCTGTTATACTGGTGTGTGAAGGTTTTAAAAAAAAAATTATATGTATAAATTGTTTTTACCAAGTAAAGCACTTTGTGTTGCTTCTCCACAAAAAGTGCTTTTAAAAGTAAAATTTGATTTGATATGAAATTACTGATTCAAATAAATAAATAAAAAACACCTACTATAACATTATGAATAAACACAATGTACTATATTGGGGTTGGCAAAAGAAAAAGAAAGAAATGACAAATACATGATCACATTGGTAAAGGGGCAATGATGCTATTTCGATGACAGACCTAAATGCTTCCTAAAAGAGTCTAAGGACAGATGTCTTCAACAGTTGCCAAATATATTCGGAAATACTTAATTAGCACAACAGCTGTAGCATGCACTCACAATTAGCTGATAGAAGTACCAGTACTTCAGCAGATGTAGCAGGCCAGCTCACTCAGAGCAAGCACACGGCCTATGACGCACATTGACAAGAGGCCATTCAACGATATTTACAAAGCACACAAACCCTGATTAGTCGGAAATACGTGGTCTAAACAAATAGTTCAAAAAGACACAGAGAGAACATGTAAAAAATATTCTAGCAGGTGCAGGATGGCAGCTGGAACTGCCTACTTTACTGCTGCCAAATTGAATCACAAAATAGCCACACTTGTACAACTTGTAAAAAGTTATTTTCTTTCTAAAAAACTATTTGGAATACCAGCCTCTTCATCAGCAGCTTCCTCCCCTCAGCCTGTTCTCCTCACATGCTCCTGGCAGTCAACGCAAGTTTACGGACGCTACTTCAGAAGAGTGTGTCGGTGGCAGATTAGTCATCCCTCCAGTGATTCAACATATACACTTGTCCCTCTCTCCTGATCTGCTGCTTTGGCTTCTCTTGAGTTTCTCTCTCTCTCTCTTTTTCTTATTTCCTCCCTGAATGAGCTCCTTCAGCCACAGCCTTCCTCTCCTGGGCTTTGACCCTCTGTCATGGCTTCTTCACAATGTCAAAACTCAGTCTCCACTCCTCTTTTTCTGATTCAATTTACTTATGCAGGATCATTCCTATATCTTTGGATATTTGTGGAGTTCAGAAAGGAGTATTACCTCTCCTTTTGCATGTATGTAATGTAAGCTTTCCTGTTCCTTTGTTGAGGATTCAGTCATAATGCAAGGCCCCAGTTCCCAAGAAACGGTGGGATACTGTGTAGAAAAATAATAAAAACAAAATGCAGTAATTTGCAAATCTCATAAACCAATATTTAATTCACAATAGAAAGCAGAAAACATGTGAAATGTGGAAAGTGAGACATTTCACAATTTCACAACAGATTTGGGCCTCATCTTGAATTTGATGGCAACAACATATCAAAAACGTTGAATCAGAGGCAACAAAAAGCTGAAAAAAATAAGTATTAGTAGAAAAGAAACAGCTGGAAAACATGTTGCAGCTAATTATGCTAACTGGCAACAGGTCATCAAGGTGATTGGGTACAGAAAGAACAACTTGGAAGAAAAGATGGGTTCAACAGTCTGCAGGAAAAATTGTGTCTAACAATGTGATGCTATGTCAGAATCTTCTATCTATAGAATATAATATCATTTAAAGACTCCAAAACTCTGGAGAGATCTCTGTGCACAAGGACAAGGCTGAAAATCAGTATTGGATGCCTTTGATGTTCAGGCCCTTAGGCAGCAGCACATTAAAACAGGCATTATTCTGGCTCAGGAACATTTACAGAAAGCCTTTTCTGTAAACACAGTTAACTGTGTCATCGGCAAGTGGAGGTTAAATCATGAAAAGAAGCCATATGTGAACGTGATCCAGAAACGCCGCCATCTTCTCTGACCCAAAGCTCGTACAGAAGACCCCATTGGGGAGGTCTGTATATCAGATGGCACAAGGCTGAATTAGTGTCCAAGGAACTGACAAATTGCAAATCTGGAAAGGCACCATGAGTAATGATACAGGTTTTAGACTAACATATCCTCCCATCAAGACAACATCTTTTTTACATTCAGCAAGACAAAGCTAAACTACATAGTGCAAATACATACAACAACATGATTTCATAATAGAAGCTTCTGAACTGACCTGCCTGCAGTCTAGACCTCTTACCAAATTAAAGCATTTGGCGAAAAAATATGACAGAGAAGACACAAGACTGTTGAGCAAACGGAATATCAGATAAGAATGAGACATCTCTCCCAAAGGCCCAGCTGTTTATACACTGTTGTTAAAAGAAGAATGCCACACAATGGTGAACATGGCCCTGCCCCAACTGTGAGATGTGGGACAAAATGGACTACTATTACTTTTAAATAGTCAAATATTTAACTTTAAACATTTGATTTGTTTTAAAGGTCTCATTGTAAATAAAGTACTGGGTTATGAGATGTGTGAATAATTGTATTTTGTTTTTATTTGCTTTTCATAACTTTTGGGGAATTGTGGTTGCACATGATGTTTGTTATGGGACTTCTTGGGCTTCAGCCCTTCATGATTTGCTATCTTTTGGCATCATATGGGCTAAATCCATTAACCCCGTAAACTTTACTATCTCAGCAATCATTTGTTATTAGAATGGTCTTTTTTTTTTTACTTCTTGTCAAAGCAAATGTGGAAACAGGAGAAATATGAATGGATCAGGAACACTGAATCAGAGGAGCATTGCTTCCAAGTAGCCCTGCAACTAATGATTAGATTTATCAAAAGGAATCCGCAAATAAAAAACAAAAAACAAAATCAATGATTTGTTTTGCCTGCAAATAGGCCAAAATCTTCAAACTTAAGATATACATTTTACTTTGGTTTCACTTGAGCCCAGTAGAGTTCACCCTGCCACTCACAGACTCCAGATTTGGAGAATTCACTGCAGCTCAGGATGCTCGACAAATATGGGCCCTTACTGGATTAGGATCACAGCACTGGATTTCTCTCCACTAACCCTCAAGGCCTAAGGGCACAACGTGTCGGTAAGCAAGATTGACAGGAAGTCATCGTGAAAAGGCAGAGGTGTGTGTATGGTTTCCCATGTACATATGCACGTGTGTGTCTTTGCCAGCGGGCAGAACACAGAGCCAGGGCAGGAAACGAAGTGGTTGTGCCACCGGAACAGAGCGAACAGAGTAGCAGAAAAATTACTCAAAATCAGCTTGGCAGGACTTTTGAGAAGCAAAGCTGAGTGGACATTGAAGGAGGACAGTGTTGACATGGATCATGGTGTGCCTAACCCAACAGGAAAACAAACAATGCATTTGATTATTTTTCTATCCGCAGAGCATTGAAACTCTGAAGTGTATACTTCCACTGTTGGTTTTGGAAAATAATTTTTGTTTAAAAATGCATGTAACGAATGATTTTTGGGCAATTTTAAAGAAAATCAATGTAACTTTGTGGTACCATGGGTTGCCAATACAGCTTCTCTGTGCCTTATCACTAGTTCTACATGACTAGAAGTTTTTTGGAGGGCTAAAACTTTACCCCAAAGGTTATCCCCTTGTTGGGCGTTTTAATGATTGTGTTTGAGAGTCTTTGGATCATACAATTAAATAGTAACTCATGTATGTCTTTTTCTTGCAATTTATCGCTCAAATAAAATTTATGAACAAGGACCAGTTGAAGTTGTTGGCAAAGACTGCCACCTGGTGGTCATTTATTGCTGGTGTAATTGGCTCCTTTACCAAATGCATCATATGTATGCATGTATGCATGTATGTATGTATGTATTCTTGGTCTGACATTATAGTATCTCAGTACTTTTTAGTAAAAGTGCAGTGGTGGCTGCTTACAAACTCTGTCTCAAATCCTAGAAAGACAGGCATCAGTGTCACTGTGTTGCTTTTAAAAGTCAGTACTGACCAGGATTATGAGTTCAGATGCTAAGCAGCTTTGCAATTAGTGGTATAATTTTATAAAAATCCATTGTTGTACTGCCACCTCTCACTCTCACAAAGCTAAATCTGACTGGTCATCAAAAGAAACCACCTATCTGCCCCCAAAAGTTACAGTGTCATGGAACATGCATGTACAGTATATACTTCTAACTTTACACAACCTTATGACAAAGTAAACTTTTGTCCTTTCCTTTTATTGTAGGCAAAACGGTGTTAACTCAATCACCTCTAATTTCCTGCTTGGGTATTGTTAAAATGTCAGATAAGATAACATCATGTTTAAGCAAGCAATAAATATTAAACACACAGATGATGGTACGGTATCTTGAAAATTTAATAAAGGGGGCAAAATGCAATTGGCAAACATTTTCTGTTTCTCGTCACTATAAAACTTGTCAGTAAAGAAACAACCAAGAGAAAAGCTGTTTCTTTGTTTTCCCTTTCTTGGTACAAAACATTTCAGTCAAGGCCTAGAGAAAAAAGTTTATATCTTACACATAACGATATAAAGACATGCAAGGGCTCTTTCCTGGGTCAAACACATTTCAGTCAGTGGCAAAAACACTCCTGTGTGACTCACTCGGATACAAATTAATCTAACGCGACTCCGACTAGTGTTAAAGTTGTGTGTATGCTGAACAGTTTGATGTTGTTTAGTAGAAAGGTGATCTATGGCTCGAAGCACAGTGCTAAGGCAAAGGAGTGTGGAGTGAAAACAGTGCAGAAACCTCAAGAAGACCCTTCCAGAGAAAATGCATTTAAAATGTGCACTCAAAAATCGTAGTGTATTTCTATACCTACGGAGGAGCACTGACAGAGACTAGAATATTACAAAGATAGAAAGACAACCATTTCTGGTAAATATAAATAAATTAGTGAGACGGTACAAGGGAGCCTGGTGAAAAAATGGTCTGATTACAGGCACATACCAGGAAAAATGTACCTCAGTTTTGATTTTATCCCATACATTTTGAATGCTTTTCAAGTATGAAGATGCTAACAAAAGAGCAAACTGCGAGAGAAGACTGAACTCTAAGTCGAACAGACAAATATACTGAGGGCATACTGTTAGGCTTTTCTTACAACTTCAATGCTTTTCTTTTTCACCACAGTAAACCATTAAAGCCACCCTCTGATATGAGTGGTAATCTGAAAAGAAACTAATTCAGGAGTCACTTGAACAAACAGTGCATTGGTATACGCAGGGAAGAGCTTCTTACTCACACACACGGCACATGAGGGAAACGACTATCAAACCTCTTCATTACAGTACAGCAACTTAGAAAACACAACATGGTAATACAGTTCAGTAATATTTATATAATTACTTTTTTTTGCCTAATAGTAAAAGACCATTAGAAACAGCATTTTGCTTTTTCCTTTAAAAAGTGCTGCCAAAAAACCCATATGTGGTTATAGAGGGCTGGGGTTCAGCAAAGTCACATGCGATGTTCAGAGGGTCCGATATAATCTAGAGTGTATCAGGAAACTGTGGACATCCATGACACATTTAGATTAAAGTTGTAACACTGCTTGTATCATCAAACAGATACTACTGATAGTACATGTTGTACCAGAAATAAACTTGCTGTTTACAGTTGTGCCACAGCGTGTAATTTAAGCAAACCGAGCAGCTTCAAAGTCTAATGTTAGTCTGTACAGACTGGGATCACAAATTTTGGCTGGTACGCACACACACACACACACACACACACACACACACACACACACACACACACACACACACACACACACACACACA
>JBBBVU010000020.1:14386190-14397702 GCA_037177055.1 Atherinosoma microstoma | reverse complement strand
ATATACTGGAGTACTTTTGTCAGTTGAACTGTTGTCAGAATAAAAAGTACAAAAACAACAAACATGTTTGTATCAAACTCATCTGCAACTCCGAACTCTAAAATGATGCAGTTTTAGTTCTTAAAATTTTGTAAAAAATGTTCACAAAACAGCTGTCTGTGTTTTCTTCTTGCTGGTGGGGAGTCTTTGAAAGCAAACTGCAAACTAAGTAAGTAACAGAAATTCTCCTTGAATGGAAATGGCAGCTCCTCAGATCCGTTCCTATGCATTTGAGACCAAATCTGGTCCACAATGTAAGAATGGACTACACAATAATCACATCACATACAGAAACACACAACTATGTCCACATGCCTCTCAATCGGGGTTTTATCACCATAGAGATACTGTAGACTCCTCCATTGTGCGTTCTGAAAAGATCAGAGAATTGCGATTCCAAACCACATTCATCACGATGCACAAAAGGTGTGAGTATGCATCCGTTTCTCTGTTTATTGGATCTAATTTTACCCAGAGAAAAGGTCAAGGATGAACTAGTGGTGAAAATAAAAAGGCTATTTGTTTGTTTCAGCATGTTAGAATCTACATACTTGTTTCTCACCGGATTTGATCCTGCATTTCAATCTACCTAGCTCTGTGTGAGCTGCTCAACACATTGAGGTCAGCAGGTGTTGTGTTTCAGAGCAGAAAGAGGTCAAATATTAACACTGAGCCTCTGTGTTATCGACTATCTCAACCAGTGAGGCAACAAGCTCCTCTGCAGAAACTTGCTCTCCAAACACTTAATGACGAGGGTAAATGATGCCTTCAAAAAAATTTTACATTTCAAGAACTGGGGAAAAAAAACAAAAAAACACTCTTATAATGGCCGTTTATTTTTAACAGTGTTATGGAGCATTGAAAATGGTTTCATAAGCTTTAGACTGTGAGAACACAGTATACTGAGTAGTGTTGAATCCTTGAACTGATCAGAGAACAGAAAGAAAATACAAAGATCAGAGGTTGTCTTGATTTTTATTTTTCCAGTCAAGTAATTTCTTATACAAGCCTGTGTTGTGTGCAAGCTTGTCAGATATTTCTAAAGCATGCTGAGCTTCATATTTTATTCCTCTCTTTCTTTTATACTACTGCCCTCATTTCCTGTTCATCCTTCATAAGTCGCTACAGAGTATTGTCTATTGCTGTGTTTATTAATTGCTCTACAGAAATTCTTTATTTTTTGTAGAAGAAAGATTGAGATTCCAGTGTATTTAATTAATCCCACAGGGAAATTGGCTCTACTGGTGTAATGGGATTCATGTATTATCATATAAAGAGATAAATATACAGCACACACACACATACACACACAACAAAAAAAAGAATCCTGGATACCAAATCTGTAGCTGGGGGGGGATACTTACGCTGATTTGCCCTCAATGCCCAGCTTAACAGCACTGGCTCCTTTCTTCGCAAGAAGTGGTGCAATTTTTTCCACATCGCCATGTTCCACTGCAGCAAGAAGGCGCTCATCGTTTTTGTTCCACTCGTTGACCTAAAGGGGAAGGCAAGAGAGGAACAAAAGAGATATCAGAGGAGTATATCAAAAGCAATAAACTGCAATACAGAGGGGAAAACAGTATAATGTAAATGTCCATCTATGCAAAATTGAATATCAACAAATGTACCTTCTGAAAGATGTGCTGCATTAGAATAATCTATGCTACAATATCAATAGATTATAAAATTTGACATAGCGGTCAAAGTGCACGCCTAAAATATGAGTACTGTTTCTTAGAGGAACAGATTGTTTTGGGGCTCTGCTACAGCCTGCACAAAACATTTGTTATCATATGTGAGTATGCACAAACACAAACCAAATGGCTCGACATTTGCATCACTGATAGGCTGCTCACATAGAAGTCTGCTATTGGACAGCTTCAAACATGATCTCATTCTGAGACTATCTTCCAACACAGCATTTTAGTGGTACAAGATACAACTGAGCAAGCTTTAAAAGCAGACCAGATTTATGAAGTAAGAGAGGCCTGGCAGGACAAAAGAAGACAATGCAATTTCCTAAAAACTTACGTATTTAAAACAAAATATTGAATGCATTTAAAGTAACTGCTGTGAAAGGAGCAGCTTGTAGAGGAGACAACGCAGATCCCCACCGAGTAGGCAACACAAGTTCATTAGTCATCTCTCCATGCGGCCAAATGTTCATATTAGCTTGCAGTACAGTATTATATTTGACCTGATAGCATACTGACCTACACGTGAGAAGAAGGTGAACTCTGTGACTCCATAAATACATGTGGTGGCAGATTGTACCCTTTTTTAGAGGGAGCAATAAGCCAACATAGCACTACAGGGTGTAAATAGCCTCTGTGGCAAACACTCAAGTGCAACCACTGCAATACATTTTGCACAGCTGGTGGAAAAATGCAGGGCTATAAAAATCCTCTCCATCACTTGAACAGCTAGGATGACCACAGAGCTCTGCAGCTTGAGCCTCAGCACCATCAGTGAGGGGGTGAAAAATACTTGACTGCTGTGGTGTTAAACATTTAATAAGACTAAGATTACTTAAGATAAAACAGTGTCCAGTGCCCACACACTCCATACCTCTGATTTCTTGTGATGCAGGCTTAAAAGCACCACGGTACGATGCAAGATGCTGGTTATTCAGTGATGAAGAACAAGAAACTCTTTTAACAGGTTGGAAATGACAGAAACAAGTACCTCTGCTGTAGGGCTTAGAGGACTTTCAACCATTGTGCTTTTCTCATTACAATTAAAAGATTATGACGAATCTAAAAAACAAAAGACAAACAATATTGGCCACGTAACACTAGGGTGTTTTGAATTCCATCAGAGCATTAACATTGTACAGTATTGAGTCACCTAACCTGAAACGTTAATTATTTTTATTTAAAAAGAAAAACTAAGCCTCGGGGAAAAGAGCAGAGAAACTTATGACACAGTAACTACTGGAAGTGCAAGTGTCTGTCACTTTGATTGGTGTGCAGTGAAACATGACAGCAGGAGAGAGCTGAAGTTATTAGGGCGCATCCCATATGGTGTGGTGGTTTGGATTTCTTGTTTTCAGAGAAATGAGCTGGATTTCCCTTTCTGTCTGTCTGTCTGTCTGTCGGGGGCTGAGGGAAGTCTCATGATTTTCTTAAAGACATGTGATGTTCAATCAGTATAAGGGGCACTGAGGCAGTCATTTACTAAAAATAGCAATACTTTAGAGATAGTATAAAAACAGAAAAAAAAAACAAATGAAGAAAAAAGGGAAAGTAGCATATATGAACATGTGGGGTTTTATCAAAATTACCATCCAAAATGTAGAAGGAACATCAAAGTTTCTTTTGTTTACATTTACCAACACATTTAGTTCAACAGTGACTAGCACTCTCTTTATCTTGTTTTGTGGATACCAGGAAGGGCAGAGCCAACTGCTGTAATTGAGTGCCTTTGAGGTCCGGAAGAAGCACCAAAACAAACCCACCCTTAGAAATGACAGACCAGCAGAAGCAGTCAGATATTAAAGATGATAACCTTAAACTCCTTTCTTAATACTTCCTACTATGGTCAAATTCAAGCTTGCACCTGAATAGCTGTGCACCCTATGAAAATATAAACAATGCTGAACTCCTTTAACATTCTGTACTGTTTCCATGAAGTTGTGCAGAAATACATCAGCCATAACCTTCTCATTCCCAATATCCAACCCTTCAAACTCTACTTTGTCAGTGTATGTGGAACCTTATGACTGACTAGGCACTCGTGAAGCTGATTTTTATCGGTTACATCCTGGGATGAGCTTCCCTGAGGCTCATTTCAGGGGGAAATTCAATTCTGCTTCAATGCCTAATACATGTAGGCAATCTCAATTCATCCATGTGAATTTTGCCTGTTCCAAGAGAGTTTTCTACATCTGGAGGAGGAAAATATTGTATAACCTCATCAAGCCTTTCATCGAAATATAATAATAATAATTATGGATTACATTTATATATAGCGCTTTTCAAGGCACCTGAAGCGCTTTACATTGCATCCATTATTGATTCACTCCACATTCATTCTCGGTGATGGTGAGCTTCATGTGTAGCCGCAGCTACATATCAATGCCAACGACCTCTCCGACTACCACTGAACTTTCATACACACTCATGCACCAATGATGTGGTCACTGGAGGCAAGGAAGGTGAAGTGACTGGGAAAGCAGGATTCGAACCGCCAACATTCCAATCATTGGACGACCCGCTCTACCGCCTGAGCCACTGCCACCCCAATATGTACATTTTACTCAAGCAGCAATTTTACTAACACGCAAATGTAAACTCCTGTTTAATGTGAAATACAGTTAAAGATGTTCACATGACACAGAAACTCACACAAAAAAAGAAAAAAATACTCCACACAAATCCAAAAGGAAATTCCCTCCATCAATCATCTACCTTCTTTCTTGGAAATACAATCCACTTCCCAGAGAACTGCAACTAAAATGTACTAAGAGGTTTACACAAAATCCAGAAGCGAGAAAACAAAGTTGGTGGTCAATTATACAAACGAAAGACAACCATGTGAGGCAGAACAACTTGGAACATTCGAGTAGGTGGAATGCTGTTTACCAGTGAGGAGAAGATACTATAAATGAATAAATAAGATGAGTGTTTTCAATTTTCTCGGTTCAGGGCCTTTCACTGTGAGGAAGAAGACCAGACAACCAGCTCCTTGTGTATTAGCCTCAGAAGAGATTTGTTCATGCTGTTGTTGGTTGTCGGTTTCAAGAAAGTGCAGACCATTTACAGCAAAGATAAAACTCTTCACCTCATCTGAGCTTCCTCTATGTGTACAATAAAATCAACAAGTAACAGAACACTAACAAAAGCAGCAAACGGTCCGTATATGGCCTTATTAACAAGGGCGACTGTATGTACATGTAAGAGGAAAAACTTGATTGGACCAAAACCAAATAAATGCTATATGGTAGCACTTAAAGAAGCAAATACAGAAAAAACACCAATGGACACTGTAGCATGACCATGCAATACTTTTGTCTGATTTCTATTGGCTTAACATGAACTGAAGGGCAGTAAGGACACAGCAGCATGGCATCGATAGTATTTAGACGCTATTGTAGTGGACAGGTTTAAGTGGAGCGGAATACACTGCTCCAGTTTTGGTCACATACAAAAGTAGTGTCATGGCAGGGAGGCTGATGAAATACTCATGTGCTGGCAGAGAGAATGCAAAATCAGCATGGACCTCAGGTCAGACAAAAGTGGCTGAACAGAGGGTCTTTAAAAGTTCAACACAAAGAGCATAGTAAAGAAGATGTTGCAAAGTGTATGAGCAAGGTGACCAAGTGTGTTTGCTAGCAGGTCACTAACAGTTCTTGGTGCTTACTTGTTTGAATAAGGACTTTACAATATTCTTTTTGGTGTTACATTTCCCTACATTTTGTTCTTACTCAGCTTAATTGAAAGTGAGGCTGCCATATTGGAGTATTTCCTAGTTAAATGAATTAATGAAAGAATCAATTCATCTGTGTGTAGGAAAGTAGGGTATATCAATGACTGGCAGGAAACTAAATATGCAGGTCCAGAGTGAATGACTTGGGTTTTTTGTACTGAGAAAGTACAGTACAAGTGGAGATAAGGAGATGATGGGGTCAGATTTCCAAGAATCTGACTCTACGAGCACAGAGAAGGTGCATTCAGGGGATTAATGAATTACTTTTTAATTTTAAAAAAATAAGAAAAATTTAAAAAAATAAGAATATATAAAAACACATGGTGGGTCATTGATCCTGAGATTTTAGCCAGTAAAACAATTGTTACGCCAGTTGAACTACACGGAAGTGAAACCCACTTCCTCTTTTGCTGTGAGTTCTGCTTCCTCTGGCTCTGACTCTCTGCCTGCTTCTTCTTCAAGTTGTCCCACTCTTTCTGTTTCTTGTGCTGCAGTAAGAGTGTTTACAGTGAAATCAGGGTGTGTGTTCCTTTTCTGTCTATGGTCTAACACTCATTAAGACACACAAAGAGTGCACTGATAACACTAAGTGTTTCCTGTTTGTCCAGGCCTGAAGCTTTCTGAAATGACAAGGGAGCATGCAACCACAGTGCTAAGAATTAATTAATGAGTTTATAAACGCACGCTGAGAGGCTTTAATCACACATTGTATTTTTTCTTGCCTTAAGTTTAATTTCACTGATTTTTCCTACCCCGACATTAGTAGTATGCCTTTCAGACATCAGTTTTTCTATTTGTAAAGCATTGAAAACATGTTAAAGAATCTAAATTTAGCATCTAGTAATTGTTTATATTTTACAATAATATACAAAAAGATTCCCAAGTGTGTGTGTGTGTGTTTAACCTAAGGATTTTTGCGTAAGCACATTTCCCTAAAATATCCCTTCTTTTTTTGGGGGGAAAATAAACTAAGCTCAGGAAATAGTAAGACCTACATTAATATCAGACGTCTGTATTAAAACCACCAAGTGAAGATTGAGTTAAAAAGCAAAACATTTACTTTCAGTATTTTCCTTTCAGAAAAAGGCAAAATAAAGAGATGAAACCCTCCAAGTTTAGTTTTCATCTTTATGATAGTGTACAATACCAAGTAACATGAAGAGGCTGTTTTGGTTCAACAGCTTTAGTTGCACAAACAAAGCTAAACTGATTATCAAAAAGTCCAGGAGGTTTCATGTCTTCTGTTTATTATCATTGCTTATCCAATCTGTACACTCGGTGAATGCAGATGGAAAAATGAAACAAAGGCAAAGAAAATAAACAAATCTTTTCCGAGGAGGTTTAATATAAATCCATGACAAATTTTAGGGAATTAAAGAGTTGTGTTGGGGAACAGTGTTACAGCACTTTGAGTTTTTTTGGTACACAAAATGTGCCATACAAATAAACCTGACATGCCTTACCTTACAAAAACGCCAGTTGAAATAAAGAAAAAAAACCAGATCATCAGAAAAAAATATTTCATGTAAATTTTGCAAGTCCGGAAATCTTGTTCTTCTTGTTAAAAGAACACCCAAAATATCCAGGGAGAGCTGTTGGCCAGCCAAGGAAAACAAAACAAGTTCTTAACCTAACCCTAAAAAACCGCATAAGAGAACTACTGATTGTGTTAAGGAGTATTATTTATAACGATAGAGTCAATGGCTGATAAAAAAGGGCGGGAAAAATTTCAAAAAGACAGGCCAGTTTATGTCAGACAGATAAGCATAAAACAACCAAAGCCATACAAGATTAGGATGCCAACTCTATATCCTAATAATCTTTTCTCAGAGAACATGAGCACATAACACAATCCTCTATTCCAAATCACATACTAACCCACATTTGTCTTTTGTGCAGAAACAAATGATGGTGTCTATGGGATTTAATGCAAAAGTAAAGTAGGTTAGACAGGAGCTAGGAAAGAAACACAACAAGATTTAACTCCAGGGGGGAACAACATCTACACAGGGTGAATAATTCATTGTTTGAGAGACAGAGAAGGGAGCACAGACAGGAAGGTGGGAAAAAGACAGATGAGTGCATACGGTACAGAATAAAAAGGGAAACATGAAAAGACGGCATAGATTGACACATGTACAATATCTCTGCCCTTTGATCAGTAGTGGCTGTTAACTTCAAACTCCTTATCTCCTGCAATGCTGATGCTCAAATGTCCTCTAACAATACATCCTTTCTCTTGGGCCACAGCTGAAACCGCTTACTGCCCTCTGTAGTGCAAACATGCAAAAGCACACACACAGAGACACACACCACAATAGTTTAGACTCTAAAAGAATAAAAGAGTAAGTATGCAGAGCAGTTAAACAAAGACCAGATGGTTACTCTTATAATGAAAGATGCTGCCATATATTTCACAATACTGCCAAATGGGAGCCTCCTATTGAGATTATGAAACACTTTTAGATCATGGGAACACTTTTATCCATTTTGACCATGATGATTATATCTTACTTGAAACTTCTGTGGGTTTTACACTATAATAATGCACTCTATACAAAAGTCATCCAAAATTATAACAAAAACGGCAAATTAACATTATATCCCTGTAACACTTAGACTCATAACTCTTTATTCCACATATTCCTCCTCTTTGTTTGAGCCTTGTCTCAACAAGGCAACTCAACCTTAGTAATTAGATAAGAGATTCGGATTTGTCATATTGATTGGCAAAGATATATCAACGTTAAGGTGATATAAGGAGAAAAGTAGCTTTTTCTAACTTAACGCTCACAGATTTATTTATTTATTTTTCTGAACTGATAAACTTTATGTGTGACCAATCCAGGCTAAAGAGATGTGCGGCTCTCTTTGGAGCCAGTGCAGCTTTATACTTCTTTTTTGTTTGTGTTTCACATATGTTGTAGTACTCCCTTGTAGACAGGCTACTGGAGTTCCACTACACCAGTAAAAACCAAGTAAAACATCACTCCTATTAGCATTGAGTGTTTGCCAAGAAGGCTTTTTTTGCAACAACTTTGCGAAGAACTGAGAATGCCAAGAACTCTATTTGTGTCTTGGATGCACTGATAAGAAATTATTCTCAAATGTATCACATTATGTTAACCTCAAAGTTAAACAGTGCGTGGCCTCCTTTAATCATGGTTTCAAAGCTAAAAGTCATTTAAGTATTACACATTCTAATAAAATTTACAATCCCATTAGAATAACACCATATATTGTGCATAAATAAACTGTCTAAAGTAATTTAAACCCTATAGTTATAGTAAGTTATTCTTCTGTTTTACCACTTTAATCTTTTTCACCAAAATGAACTCATATTTCAATTTAAAGCTGAAGGATTAATGTACGTCCAAAATGGGACAATAATGGGTGCAAGAAGACCTCTAGTAAAAAATAGCTCTCGTGCAAACTTCCTCTAGATACAAATAGCCTTTCCTGCCCTATAAATAAACACTGCTGGGGTTGGAAAGCAACCAGCCTCATTACACCCAGGGACTGCTCATAAAGTCAGCAGAGTAGGGAAAAAAATACACGGCATCTTTCACTTAAGTCAAGATAACACAGGCAGTTTAAACACACACATAACGAGTCAAGTGGAGTACTGCAGCATCCAATTTAAAAAGAATACATTAGATGGCTTCATTGTTCATTTTGTTAAGTTCCAAGGAAAAACATTTAAATGATCTTAAGCAGGAAAAAGTATGTGTCTGGCCAAACAACTCCAAAGTTGTGACCATAAACCTGCCAGTCACCCCTACCACTTAAATCATTAGGCAGAACTAAAAACACACCTTGTAAACATTTGTGAACAGATCTCAAAGGTAGCAGCGAGCCAAGCAACAAGCCTTTCATGAGGAAAAGTTTTTTCAGGTGAACTGAATCTAACTTTCCCTCCCTCCATGCATCTCCTGGTGTGAATATTGTTCCAGTTGTTCAGAGTAGGCCAAACTAAACAACTGGTCTGAACCGAACTCGGGGCCCAGAGACTGTTCTTCTTATTCTCTCTATACTTTCTCCCCCCATCATTTCCCAGTTCTCCTTCTATGACTGACTTATTATTGCTTCATTGTAGCATCGCATTAGTCTTACAACATCCCCCCCTCCCCCCCGTCAACCTTTCAACTTAACTCCCCTCACTCATCTTATCTCCTTCTGTCACTTTTTTCTGGTGCACTATCAGTGATTAGTTGTGTCTTTAGCCATTACCTCGTCTACATGTTATGCAGATTAAAATTTTCACTGCTGTGTCAGCAAAGACAGTCACGCTACATTGTACTGTATAAGCTACATACACTTTTCTACAGAGGTTTAAAATCACTCCAACAAATATATCTCCTCAAAAAAATTTCTTAAACACAGGCAGGCTTGCTCAAGGACTTGCACAAACAAGCTCCCAAGCATCACCACTGATGTCTTTATATCAGACAAACTACCCCATGTACAAAGGCACACATGCACATAAATCTGAATACACACATACGCAGACACCAGGATCACATTGCCTCTCTGTAGCATACACAGCATTTCATAAATTCGCTGACAAGCAAGTTTCCTGTAAGTGTATCTGTAGTTCATGTACACAGCTGATAATGAATCAAGAAATCCCAGAGGCAGTTCCTGCTTTAATTGGATCCCTCTTTAAACAGGCCCGAAGCCATTTTCCTCCATCTTTCCTTTGATTGATTTAAACTTGTTCAACGCTGTATTTTTTGGATTCTTCAAGGTTAATATGTGTGCAAAAACAAGACTAAATCTAAAACATTGCAAGTGTAATGATAAGGGCTCATTAAACTAGCAGTGGCTGTAAGTGGCATAAAAAAAATACTTTAAGCAAGAGAATTACTTATAAAAGATTCCTGATAATTTAGACTTCATAAGACTAAATATAATAACACGATGAGATAGGGAATCAAATAATTGACTAGTCATTTCAGTTCTTAATGTTGTCACGAATGGGCTGCTTAGTTTCTAAAGCTCTTAATTGTCATGATTAAGATAAAGTGGTAATTACATTGAGTGTGAACCTATATAAATTTTACATAGAACTGATATAAAAAAGTAAACTGACTATTGCAAAATACAATCTGTCATCTGGATCTACATATAGTCTGAAATACTGTATGAAGTAAGTCAGAATAAGTTCATAATCATCCCCCTGCCTGCTGGTATTTCCCCCTGCTTACAGCTAATAATACATATGCACACAACCACCCTTCCTCCACCTCCTCTCCCAGATTAATGCCAGGCTATCGCTAAGGTTTTACTGTCTCTTCCAATATTAATACCCTTTCACTGCACTCAGCCAGTACAAATCAAACCAGAATTGGCCAAAGTAAACATAGGCAAGTGGGGATACTTTAAGCTGCAGTTGATTCAAAAGGAAATCTTTTGCAATTGAACACTTACAATCTAATGAATAAAATGTTGTGTCATTTTCATCTTTACTGGAAAAGGTGGGGGTTGTTCTTATGTTTTGTTTTTTCTTCTTCTGATGACTCTTTTAAATGTTGCAATAAAAGTAATGGGAAACATTGTGGTTGATCTTTTTTTTTACTGATGTTTTCAGATGATCAGCATGTGATTTTCTCTGCAGTTCTGCTCCAGTTAATACAGCAGCCACATTTCATAACTGTTGATAAGAAGGACCCTTCTCCTCCAATCAAGATTGCATACATTCTGGAGGTGAGGAAAAACACAACACAAAGTGAATGTACAGGTTAGTTTTCGATGTCTCAGATTTATTGAAGCTATGAAACAGCTGTGAGGGATGACAGGAGACAGCATAATCCACACATCAATTAGACACAGAGAGGCTGGGTGATAAGGGGAGGGTGCAAGTGTCTGCCGTGCATACTGGTCTATCCACATGATTGTGTGTGTAGGTGTGTGTGGTGTGTGTGTAAGCTTTGAGTAATCCTGCTTAGTCTAGCAGCTGGGGGAGCAGGTTTAAGGCAAGGCAAGGCAAGGCAAGTTTATTTGTATAGCACATTTTCAGGTTCAAGACAATTCAAAGTGCTTTACA
>JBBBVU010000020.1:14333302-14379732 GCA_037177055.1 Atherinosoma microstoma | reverse complement strand
TTTAATGTTTTATGTAAAGCACTTTGAATTGTCTTGAACCTGAAAATGTGCTATACAAATAAACTTGCCTTGCCTTTCCTATTATACTCCCCTACATAGCTGACTGAATTTGCAATAATTTGCTAATTTTAGGCTGAAGGGGTATGTGGATCTACAGTTCGCCTGTATGTTCCACAGGCTGGTCTCTGGGGTTTTTAATTTGCCCTCCACCAGGAGACATCTAGCTTTCTACACACTAATCCAAACTCTCATATTGCCTTGCAGTGCGTTGTGGGGATAACTAAATAAATCAAGGGTGTACTCCACCAATCTCTTCCTCTCCGGTACAGTCTCTTCCCCCGTTCAGCAAAACAGGCCATTTAACCAGAGCTTACCATCCTACCCCACCACATACTCTTAATCTCTGGGAAACTGTCAACATAAACCAAATGTCTCATTCAGTCAGCATTCCTCGCTCCGCTTGCTGACTCCCCTACTTCTGACACACCCTCCATTCCCCCAAAACTTGTCTCATTCATCAAACAACCCTCCAGACTTTTCCTGTCTGCCGATTTGCTCTGTGTCATTAAGGTCACTGTGACAACAGATGAGTCAGACGTTGTGGAGACGCCTCACTTCCTGTGAGTGCAGAGCATCTCAGACTGAGACCAAATGAATGAGTGTACCAACATGGAGAAAATTCCTCTCTTAAGAGGGATTCATAATCAGAGGGATCAGTTCCTCATGTGGAGTAAAGCACGGTCAGAGTATCTGAGGATATTTGTGGTCTTTGTGGTATTGATAAAAAATAATTCACATTACATTGTGAAGTCACTTTCCAAAGTTACTCAATATGAAAAGTATACAGTTTCTATGCCGTCTGTTTGTTTAAAAGTCTGTGCCATATCACTTACACCACGAATAATAGTTTCACAGTGCCAGCATGTCAATTTTGGGTCTGTCTGGTTGAGAGCTGATTTGTTTAAAAAATAAGATCATCTGTGGTCTACTTTTTCTGTTTACGAAAGCTCTGAAGGGAGCTCTTTCATTTTTCAAACTTATTTATATTTTCTTGAAAAGCTATCAACAAGCCATGAGCTGAAAGATTCTGACAAAAATCATTCACAACTGCTCAAGCCATACATGCGCAGCCAGTGACTCACCCACGTAGACACACACACACACACTGGCACAGTCTACACCGCTATCAACATATGTTATAATACTTACATCAGTTTTACGAAACTTGGCTTTAAAGCTCTTCATGTTCAGCCTGATCCATGCAGTCACCCACTCAATCGCTCAGTTGAAGCTGTAGAGAATAAACCACAGATGCTTAAACTCAGCCTCAAAGATGTTCAGCCCCATTTCAATGGGATTCTGCAGAGTTCTGACATATCGTGTGTTTTAGACAGGTAGCACTCAATACAAGTTCAATAGAGTGTAACAACAGTGAGTTAAACCGCTACAGTGTCTAGCCTGAAAATATTAAAGTTTTCCTTATTGAGAAAGTGAAAACCTGTTCATCAGGTCTCCTTAACAGCATGCGAGTAAAGACATTCTGTACTTAAAATGCAACAAATCTGAAGTTATTTTACAATCAACTATTCCTCCTTAGTTTATAAGCAATTTGGAGAATTGACAACACGTTTAATGGGATCTAAGCCTGTTGCAGAAAATGGTATGTGGTTTTGTATTGTTTCCTCGAAGGATGTTATAAATCAACAGAGATCCCTTTGGGATGTCTGGTGAATAACTTTTTGCACTCAAACTCCCTTGAGCAGTTTCCAGTTTTTTCAGCCTGATGTGACCTTGTCAATGAGTGAACCCCAAAATATCATTTAGAGCAATCCAGCCACACATTGGCTTTTTAATCATTATTTGCAAGATCCTCTGTGTCTGTTTGTATTTCAATTCAGAGGCGTATGAAAGTAATTTCAGATTCCTTGCAGTAATTATAAGCAGTTTGCTTGGAAGGAAAGGTCTAACACTATGGGAGAAAGTTACACAAATATCAACCCTATTAAGTGAGATAATAGTGGGTGTATAAATCAAGGCATGTCTTGTATCTGGCAACATTAAGTCTATTCCGGTTTAATATTGATTTACCTACATTCATGGAGCAAAAGGCAGCCTGATTTAAAAGCAGCACATCAGTGATTCTCTGTAAAATCTAAATCAAGAACATTTAGCTGTACATTGATGATCGTTGGCGAAATGACCACAAAATATAATAGAAACTTGCGTCTAAAGCACAACCAAATCCACTTTCAAACATCTAGTATTAATGCACAAATAGACAACAAACAGCCCGGGCGATTGTTTACCACGCTTTGCATATGTGCATACAGCTCATCAAATTAGGGGTTTGCATGAATACCTTGAGTATTTGAACAAACGTGTATAAAACTGCAACTCGTTTTGGCACCAAAACTATCTAAATGTATACGACATGCATCACTTTACAGCAAATATCAGATTAAACGCTTTGTATATGCGCCGAGGGACTGCACGGGAGCTGTGCTTTTTTAATGTACCACTGGGACTCACAAGCTGTCAGTTGTGAGGTTTTTCATTTTTAAAAGAAAACTCATTTCAACCCAAATGAACTTAAATTATATGAAATAACTGGACACTTACCCTGCTGTGTGTTGGAGTCGTTGGACGGCTGAACATACAAAAGAAACAACCGCTTTTTTCCCCCTTTTTTTTTTTAAAGACAAAACC
The DNA here is from genome assembly GCA_037177055.1 of Atherinosoma microstoma. Lineage (NCBI taxonomy): Eukaryota > Metazoa > Chordata > Actinopteri > Atheriniformes > Atherinidae > Atherinosoma > Atherinosoma microstoma. The sequence continues at coordinate 14,377,026 of JBBBVU010000020.1, read as the reverse complement.
AGATTAGCTACTGAAACGAGGAGAAAACAGCGAGCTGTTGAGCCGCTAAGTCAGCCAGGAGGATGCACAAAGAGGACGAACACGGTACGGTACGGCGCTAAACGGCGACCCGACTCGGCCCGCTTACATTAAAAGTTGAGCTGTTCTCGGACTCCTGCTTGTATCTCGCTCGGGACTCAACTCAACGGCTGCTTGCTGCCCGGTTTAGGAAAGTGACGTCACAGCCCCAGTGCTCTCGTGACCGCAGCGAGCGAGCCCTCTTCTGTTCTCCCTTGTGTCCCATTCATGTTGTGGTTAAAGGGGTATTTCCCTTAAAACCAATCACAGCTCCAACAGAAAATGGTACTGTTCTGTAAGATTAAAAAAAAAAAAAAAGATAATTATAGATTTGTGTTTGAGGTTTTAGAATGAAGCATTTATGAAGGGCTCTTTTAAAAAACAAAGAAAGAAAAGTTTGACTTACCCAGTTACAAACACTTGAAGGTTTATCAACTCCTTGACATTTCCCACAAACTTTGTCAACTTAGAAGTGGAATATGTAGCATAGCTGTTATATATGACTACTTTTTGTTTATATTGAATCTAATAAAGTGACCATTCTTGTGCATGTGGATATGAGTTTTCTGATTGTGCAGCCATTTAGTATGATTATTATAAGGAGTAACTGGGAACAGGGTAACTGGGCTAGAGAAATGTAATTTAAATTACAAAGCCAAAAAGGTTTGGCTCCAAATTGGAACAAATCCAGCAAACTAGAAAAAATACACCCAAGTCGCTACAGCATGAATGTCACCTCAGGACCAAAATGCAGCCGAAAACTGAGCCAGTTTAATAAAAGAATTCCAAATTCAGGCCACTTTACATTATCTTTTGTTAGTTCAAATCCAGTTGAATGTGTTGATTCTGTACTCAAACCGGAAACAACACTCCTAAAACCTGAGCAAGTTGGATAACCATTACTGGACAAGAACTGGCCTGCCAAAGGTAAGCCAAACCCAGAACACAGCTGACCTCAATTCACCCAGTACCTGTTATTCACTAACATTAATCAAGCTCCACAAATCTGATTCTTTCATTTCCAGCAATGCATCTCAGACTTGGTAAAGCTTGTCCAGATCATTGGGAGATATTGATTGTTTGTTAAACCTGTGCAGTACTCCCCATGCCCTATCTGATCTTATGAAATACAGTATGCCTCCGTTCATAGGTTTTGAGACTCTGCAAGTCAAACAAATCATGTTGATGTCATGGTCCCATGTCGCAACAGCATCACAATGAATCGTATTAATGCAAGTAGGAACATGCCTGTGTTGTAAGGCTGTAAATGTTGATACCTTTTGGAAAGATGAGATCATGTATCATAATGTAACTGAGTTTCTGTGTGTTGTTTCTGTGTGTCATACCAAAGCCATTAATTCGAGGCTAACGTCAAATGTTCCACTTTTTGAACTGTGACTAGACTGTTGACTAATATGAGCAGCGTCTCTCAGATAATGAAGATTTGTAAATTACATTGTAAACAATCAGCAAAAGCAAGCAGTATGAAAGACAGCGTCAGAGTGACACAGATGCCTGCTCATAGGGGAGTCTGCTTAGCTACTTTTATGTTTTTTTGACTCAACAACCTCAACAATTCCAGTCTCTTGGCAACAGAAGAGGTAGGCCATGGCTTTTCAGCAAAGGCAGTGACATCTAGTGGAGAGACTGTTTAATATGTTGCCATGTATATAGGGCCACTTACTCACTTTGAAAAAGTGATAGTGGTAAATTTGAGAGGAAGCAGTTGAATATGTGATAGAAAATATGACACATTTCCAAGAAGCTAAGTTCTTGCCTGTACCCATCAGACGGATCTACATAGAAGACAGGGGGAAAAAAAATTCTGAAACCTTTTTCAGATGAACATTTATGTAACAAGAACATAGTCGTATATTATAAATTGCTATGCTAATAATCAACCTGCTGGTTCACTAAAGTTTCTGATTTGATTACCGTGGCAGAATGCAGAGGTCAGATCTCATGGATGCTTCTGGTGATGTTGCAGCTCTCAGAGTGAGGAACCAGCTGACTAAAGGCATTAATGGGGCCAAGAACTCAAATGCTTGGAGAATCCAGGAGTACTTCTCCACCAATGACTCCCAGAGCATGTGGAGGGGTATCAAGGGCATCACAGACTACACCAAAGCCCGAGAGACCCTGCCTTCCCGATGCACTTAATAACTTATGTGCCTGGTTCGAGTTCCAGCACTAGACTCACTTTGCCACCAGTCCTGAATGACAATCGGCCTGTGGCTCTCACCCTGATAGTGCCTCGAGAGACTAGTCATGTCTCCCATTAAAGAGTCCATCAGTGTCTCTGTGGATCCCCAACAGTATGCTTACTAGCAGATGATGACGCAGATGATCCACTGATGACGCTGCCTCATCAGTGGTCCACGCAGCCCTCAGCCATTCAAAGGACTCCTATTTGCGCCTTCTCTTCATTGATTTCACTCATGCATTAAATACCATCATTGCACAGACCTTGGTGCAGAAACTCCACACACTGGGACTGAACCCATCCTTCTGCAACTGGGTGTTAGACTTCCTAACCAACCGACCACAGACTGTCAGAATCCACAACATCTCCTCCTCCCACTATCACTCTCAGCAATGGCTCCCCTCAGGGCTGTGTGCTGAAAAACAGCTTCTTTCCACTAGCGGTGAGACTGATGAAGATTGGTACCGGTGCTGCTCTGTAGGCTTCTGCGACAGGAAGCTGGTCTCTAAATGTGCAATAACTTATGAAACTGAACTACAGAACTAACTCACTGCACCCTAATGAAGCCTTACACTGATTTACTCTGCTGCTCTGTACTATTGGGTTTACTATGCCTTGATTATGTGACATGTACATGTATTGATATTCTTGTTTTTATTCCTATTTATTTTTGGGCTATTTTTATCTTTCCATTGGCTTTTTACTGGAACCTCAGAAAAAATATTTGTTCCAACCCCATGTAAGTGCAGACTGGAATAACAAATAAAGTTCTTCTAATCTTTGATTAATCAATATGCTGGTCTTTTGCTTCAGATCTACTGAACCTACATTTATATGACAGGGCAACATTTCTCTAGATTTAGAAGAAACTTTAGTGTGGCATTCACTTTTTGCAATGACCACATTTTAGCCAGGTTTGCTTATTTTGGTGTGTACTGCTCTGTAGCAAAAGAAGGAGATGAAGAAAAACATCCTTGATCTTGAGTCTCAAACAAAAAATTGTAACTATACAGAATCCCATATCAGATATTTTGTGTCTATAAATATATTTAATAAAAATAAGTAAAGAAAAAATAGCAATGATCAATTATAATAAATATGGTATCTTTATGTTATTTTATTAACTGCTAAATATTGTACTTATATATTTATTTACATTGTATGTCCATTTTATGTATACCCTTTTCATGCAGTAAAAACAAGATATGCACAAGTGATGAGCAGTCTGCATATCACTTGTGTTTAGAAAAAAGAAACAGAAAACATACTGAATGTTCTGGCTGAGGATGTTTTCTTTGAGAGATCAAAAACAAAGAGTCTTATCTTCAAGATAGATAACTACCCTGTAGTTTGGTTTTAAAACCCAACCAATGTTGGTAAATATAAAAAAAAAAAAAAAAAATATATTGTCTGTAATCTGTCGCCATCACTGTAGGTGTAACTTAAAGTTTGCATTAAAAGAGCTGTTTTAAACGTATTCGTCACAGTTGAATTCTCCAGACCGAGTAGAAACCGGAAGTGGTGACGGATGATTATTTCATACCGGATATGGGTCTTTGCCTCATCGAGCAAGTTCTTGGGAAAAGGGATCTTACCAAAACATAAACAGCTCAGTGTCAGTGACAGTCCAGAGAACCCTGTTGCTTCTGTATAATCATGGTTCTGAAATCATGTTGCATTTACAGCATCGGAGTGTTTTCTATATTAATGTTGATTCTCGGCATTTCTTTGGTTTTGTCTGATGTGTTCCCACATTTTATCCAGTCGGCAGTTAAAAAGGTAAGCATCTAATTTTATATTTAGCGTTAACGCAAGATAAGCTAACGATAGCTTACGTAGCTCGATCTGTCAAAGAAGCTAATGCAAACTGGTCAGGGTTAGCTTGTGAGTTTATTAGTGAAAATGTTGGTGAATCATGATGCAGCAGTTAAGCTTATTTATGTAGCTGACAAAACTAATTGTGGCAGTACTGCTCTTGATACATGCATTTAGCCAGTTTCAGATATCTATGTGTGTAGCTATTAAGGACACTATTGTTATGTGCGTCAGTTTAGCGTGAACATTTTATGTAGCATTTAATGACATTTGACTGCAACCAGCGTTAACTTGACTGCAATACATTTTTTGGTAACATTCACGTGTTACTAAACATATTTCACTACTTGTTTTTCTTTGGGAATTATGCACTCATTCTTTAATCTTCCCTTCAGAGTGAACTGGCGATTTCGCAGCTAGCTTGTCATGTCATGTGAAACAGGTTATAGTCAGCAGATGATTCACCTCTGTCATACATTTTTAACCCACTACCCTTTGTCCCCCATAGGAAGTAGTTTTGAAAAATGGAACAGAAGCTTTTGAGGCTTGGGCAGATCCACCGGCACCTATCTACATGCAGTTTTACTTCTTCAATCTGACAAATCCCCAAGAGGTGCTGGAAGGCGATAGACCGGCTGTGGTGGAGATCGGACCGTATACATATAGGTGAGAGACTTTTGTGAACATCCTGCATCTACAAAATTGATAGGCCAAAGTTATTATTATGAAAAAAAAAAGTGAAAAGCCACCAACATATAATTGTAAGGCTGTTAAAAGAAGCCAAAACATTTGGGCTATCTTTATTGAAATATTGCAGTGGCATATAAAACATTGAAATTATGGAAATTAAGTTTGCCATCTGTCAAAGCTGAAAGGTGGATAGATGCTGATTATTAGATTAAAGCTGAATGAAGGAAATTAGAGAGTAATCTTTTTTTGAAAAAGCCTTTATGCTCTTCTTTGCGTAGGAAAGAGGAAACAGTGGTACAAATATGACATTTTTTTCTTGTAAAAACTGATGGTGGCAAAGCAAAGAGGTGCCTTCAAACAGGGTTAACCACTTCTTCAACCGCATGTTGTCCGCTAATGGTAGGGAGTCATATTACAGATGATAAATAGTATGCAGCAAATGCTCTTCTAAAAGACATTACCCACAGAATATTGTAATAGAAGCCGTCCTCCTTGATTACAAACAAGGTTACTGAAAAACTGTTTAGTTCATCTTTCAAAGTCCATTCTCTGAATTTGTCAAGCAGGTTGAAAGAACTAACCATTTTAGTAAACCTAGTAATATTACAGTAAATCCCAGATACAATGGAAAAGCCACAAACTGATAACATCAAAGCAAGCTGGCTATACTGTAGTTCTGTTTATCTGTTAAGGATTTCACTGAGATGTTTCAAGTGAAGTGAAAACACTATCAGTACAGATCCAGTCTGGTTCTTTCAGAAAGGACTAACAGTCTTTAGATGTGCAAATAAAAGAGATATTGGTATATTTATGTGATTGTTTTTCTTTAAGCATCACAATCTAATACAGTTACAGTTTGTTGGATTAGCTTAACAGCAATATTTGTAATTTTTTTTCTTATTTTACTGGGGTTGTTCAGCATTAATGTGCTTGCAAGACCCTCTGATCCATTTATTTACTCCGTCCATACCATTTGCCTTATTATCCTACAAGCCCAGCTCTGTATGCACTTATTTACAGTATTACTTGAAGGTAATTACTGACTCGGTTACACTTTGAGTTCTAGGAACCTCATGTGAAGTTGTTTCTCCTCAAGTTGTTAACAACTTCAAATAACAACAAGTTATTTGAAGCTAAGTTGTTAATAAAAACTCTTAAACAACAGGTACTCACTTCTCTGACCTAGTCTTTCAGATTTTTACGTGTCAAAATGTAAGAAAATAATGATAAGATGAATTGTGATTCACCTTTTAGGATTTGTTGTTTTGTTTTGTTTTAATATACAGTCATGGAAAAAATTATTAAACCACCCTAGTTGTCTCATTTCCTTGTTCATTTTAAATGCCTGGTACAACTAAAGGTACATTTGTTTGGACAGACATAATGATAACAGCAAAAAATAGCTGGTAAAAGTTTAATTTAAGAGCTGATATCTAGCCATTTTTCCTGGTTTTCTAAATCATGGAAGTTTTTAAATCAGTAGCTATGACATTGTACTGCCAAAAACAGTGCTTTTACGCATTCACAGTACTCATCGCCATCTGCAAATCCCTAAGATGTTCACAGGTGTGTAATATTAAGTTGAGAAGTAAAATAACCTAGGTGTAAACATTGGCAAAAATGTTTTAATGTCCACCTGTTACCTTAAAGTGACTGATCTTTCCACGCAGAGAGTATCGGCCCATGGAGCAAGTGGCTTTCCAAGACAATGGCACCAAAATAGCAGCTGTCAACACTAAAACCTACATCTTCCAGCGTAACATGTCCCGAGGTCCGGAGAGCGACCTCATCAGAACAGCTAACATCCCTGCCATGGTGAGCCAAAGAAACCCATAGTTTGTTCTGCTGAAACATAAAATCTCCTGTAGTTTTTTATATGCTGATAAATTTTATGGGTTATTTCACACCTACACAGTTGAATGTTTTTAACAACATCAATGCCGTTTTTTTCCCCTGGTAGACGGTGATGGAAATGTTCAAGAATTCCCCCATTGAGGCCAATCTGATCTCTGCCTACATGAAATCCTCCGGTGAAGGCCTGTTCAGCACCCACACTGTGGGAGAACTACTGTGGGGATATGAAGATCGCCTCCTCAAAGCCCTTAAAGTTTTAAGACCTGAGCTGGATGATGTTTTTGGACTCTTCTATAAGGTCTCATTTAAGCATTGAATGTTATTCTACACTTTGTGAAAAACTGAATTCTCAAATATTCATAAACTTGTACAAAAGGCTGTATACTTTCTTAAATAATGCATACTCAAACGTTTGAGATACATTTAGATATACTAATTTATTGTTTATTTTGGATTTGTAGCTCCAATTGACTTGCCATGTTTCCTTGCAGACTAATGCTTCCAATGATGGAGAATATGTGTTCTTCACTGGCCAGCAGAACTACAAGGACTTTGCTAAAGTAGACACCTGGAACGGCAAAAGGTAGTTTCCTTCTTTCAACTCCGCCAGAAAATGTTAGTGTTATCTATTATACTGTAAAGAAAATCACATACAACATGTGATTGCATTAGTTCTGATATCATTAAAGACTAGAATAACCTTAGTTCTTTTTTATGCTTTTTGCTGGGCGTTTAAGCAAATCTGACACACTCTTTTAGAAAGGAAGAACAAAAGAAAACAAAAATGTAATCAGTTTGTTTACTTCAAATCAGTCATTTAAATGTGTCTAGGTTATCTAGTGTCACCAGATGGCAGTGGTACAAGCTACAATGTGTGTAGCCTGTTCTGCTGCTGGCAACTGTCAAGATATAGTTGTCCTGACTAAAACCTAAAACTCTGGGAAAGAAATACAAGAATTTCTGCAACAGATATCCTCAACAGGAAAATACAAAGAGCTCTTTTAGAGGAATTACTTTCCTCTCTGTAAATATGTGGGGCATTATCTGGAAAAACATCAGTTAGTCATGTGAGTTTGTTTGCTGGCTTATACCAGAAACAACAGATTAGTCACGTCATTTTAATCTTTGAAATGTCAGAAGTGATTTGAAAGGATTCCCCCTTAATGTCTGTCAAGTCTTCTCCAAAACACACCAAAAAGCTCCTTAAGTGAGTTTATGCTTCTTTTTGTCCTAACAAAAACAAAATCATGAAGTGTTTAGATGCTGAGTGATCAAAATGCCTAAAATGGCCAATTTTTAGAAAAGAAATATTATTGATGAATTAACTTATTTCTTTATTGAATTTTATAATAGTTTTTTCTTACATTTCAAGACACATGTTGGCAACAAAGACATAGAATAGCATGTAAATGCATAATAATGTATCAAATCTTTGGTTTATTCTTGCAGCTCTTTGAACTGGTGGACGTCTGATGAGTGCAATATGATTAATGGAACCAATGGAGCATCTTTCCATCCAGTCGTCACCAAGAATGAGATGCTCTACATGTTCTCCTCTGACCTGTGCAGGTGAGGTGCTGAGGTCCATGCCTCAAAGGAAAAAATATACACCTTTTTTTTTTTTGTCTTGGTCAATGTCCAGTCTTGAACTATATTCATGTATTTACGTCTAATTGAGGTGCAATAACTTGGAGATTAATGTACCTTCAGCACACAGTTTATCAGGGTTTGTAAACACTCATTTCTATGCAAACTGGACTTTCAATAAGTTTTTAATTCATTCTGTAAAATATTACTTTACTTTCTCTGCAGGACTCTGCAATTGTCGACACCTGTGTTTAAAAAGAATTCCTACTAAGTTTCGTGCTCTCTTTTGCTGACACAGCTTTTGTGGTTTTACCCCCCCCCCCAATTACCTTGAGCCTTCTATTGTAAAGGCTCCCCTTTTAGACTTCCTAAGCCTTTCCCTCAGCATTATCCAGGTCTGGAAATTGGATTAAGGATACCTATTTAGCCTGGCTGGTTACATTTCAGTATAGCATTAGCTTTAGGAACTGATATTTTTTTCTTCACTTTAAATACAAAAAAGTACAATATGCACAGGTCAACTAACTATTTTAACTATATTTTTAAGACTATTAACCAAGGTGTAATGAGGCAGTAACATGTTAACACAACCTTTGTTCTCCTTCATTAAAACCTGCCTGTGCTGCGCAAGTTTTCAGTAAATCAGCTTACTATGGAGCTTGTGCACAAAATAAATGCAAATTTTTCCTCCCTCTTACACTTTTCACCTTTGCATAATTATCTCTCCTTCCAAAGATTAACCAGCGTGTGGTTCTGTTTCCAAGGTCTTTGTACGCTCTGTATGAGGACGATGTGGCAGTGAGGGGGATCCCTGGGTATCGTTTTGTTCCCCCCAGTGAGGTCTTTGCCAATCTGTCTGTGAACCCGGCCAACGCAGGCTTTTGTGTCCCTGCTGGTAACTGCCTCGGCTCTGGCCTGCTCAACGTCAGTGCTTGTAAACAAGGTGGGAAATCCTCCAGTAGCCGGGCTGTATCAAACACAACACAATGCTTCATTGTGTCACACAGGCATCTGCTGTAATATGAGTGAATTATAGTGTTGGATCTTTCCTAAAGCCAACTTTTAGAATCTATTTGGGTTGATACGCTGTATAATATTAGTTGTATTTAATCTTGTGTTTAGGAGCTCCCATCATAATGTCCTCGCCACACTTCTACCAGGCAGATGAGAAATTTGTCCAGGATGTATTTGGCATGAAGCCTAAAAAGGAGCAGCATCAGACTGCTATTGATATCAATCCGGTAAGAATCGCAACTTTCTTGACTGAATATCTGTTTTGTTTAGTTTTTTCCCTTTACTATGTGTGTTATTCATTTACCTTCTGCTTCCATATTATTTATATGAAGGATTGATTGATTGATTTTTTTTAAATTCAATTCATCCTCAGCTGTGCTATAAATCTGTACCACTAGATGGTGAACTATCTCAGCTTTGTGACTGCTTACCAACGGTGAGCCAGGAAACCGTGCCTATTATAAATCGTGGTTAAAAATTAAAGCAGAAGTGCTTGGTACGGAGCTGTCACCAATGATAAGCTCTGCAGCTTCTTATCACAAGTAATGCCGTAATAACTGGGTTGAGCTTGAGGCAAATCCTTGATAAGGAGGCACAGACAAAAAAGCACTCTAAACCAGCACAAGGTACTTCTGCACATCCGTACACCCAGAAATACACGTAGTTAATGGACTTGTTGTCGTTTGGTTCCATTAAAGTGAGGGAGAGGTATCCTGAATATGTGAGGAACCTGTAACAATAAAATGGGAACTGTTTTATTTATTAGAGATTGTAAGATTGTAAGTTGTAAGATTTGTTTTTGTTTTTTTTGTTTCGTTTGAGGATATGTTGCATTATCCATTTTAAAAATTGTATACAAAAACAATCAATTGCATGAGTAATACATAAGTTGTTCACAGTAATTTACACATACACTGCAGGGCAAACAAATAAAAGAAAGGAATTCATGTTTAGTAATAGCTCTTCTAAAAAAAGATATTGCCCAACACTTCTAAAAATAAGAGCTTATAGTGTATGACCCCAGGTTACAAAATGTGTACTTTTGTCTAGTGACACTAAAACTGTGTTACATTTTATCGATTGAGGTCTATTTTCTAGACTGGATTCAGCTGAGTCTATTTTCTCTGGAAGCCATTCTTTGCTTCCTTTTATAAAAATCAAAAAGCATTTTTTTATACACTAAAGTTTTTCTACAGTACAGACAAGAATATGTCATCATGAATAGGTGTTTAGCTTTCACATGGTCAGATTTAAAATTGCATTGTCATGCTGGAGCATTAAAGGAAGGAAGACAAGCTTTCATTTCAGTGACATGATTAACTCCGAAGGCATCTTTGAAGCCTGTAAACAAGCGACTATTTCTTTCTTTCCCCTCCTTCCTGTATTGCAGTCATCTCTGTGCAACTGCATGAAATTACTGAGACTGATCAAAGTCCTTTGATCTAAGTTAACCACTGTATTACGATGCAGGGTTTCACCACTCGATCACCTCTGTAGCTGTCTGCACAGCTTTGAAGCTTTTTCTTTTTTTACCTACAGTAAAATTTTTAATGCACTCGCATCCCTGTTTCATGAATACTGAACAAGGTTTTTATGCATTACAAGCAATATAAGATCTCATTAATAGTGCTGTGAGTTTTTTTCTAATTGACCAGACCAGATGGTTTTATGTAATAAATGAGAATCTGCATGCCTTTAGATTTTCTTAGTAATGCGAGTTTGTGTTTCGACTTCATTTCTTTTTCACCAGCCTCATAAAATACTTCAAAGGTTTGAACATGATGCAAATTCTGTTGACGACGCGTTAACGGTGCTGAATACTGTATAAATGTATAAAAAGTGCATTAGGAGTGATGGGTGTACACACACAGCTCCTCTACAAGCTTCTGATGATGTTTAATTCTGTTTTGCAGCTAACAGGAATTATCCTCCAAGCAGCCAAACGCCTCCAGATTAACGTCTATGTAGAGAAAATTTCTACTTTCAGGTAATAAGTTCATAACCTCTGTCTGTCCTTTATTACTCACTCGTAGTTAGAAAATACGACGTAGTTCAATGTCACTGGCTTCAACTGAAGCTGTAAAAGCTGTATGATTAGGCATGTGCGGGAACAGTAGTCAGAAAGATAAAAAGCTTTTTTGCCATCGTCATCACTATTAGTGGACTTTTAGACAGTCTTGGCTCACTTGTTTGTGCATCTACGTATAATCTCAAAGAACAATCGGTGTGATCGTTTTGGCTCAAACTCTTTACTTTAGCCCGTCTATTAAAAGTTTAGGAGGAAATGGAGTATTAAAGACACCAAATGAAGCCGACGAGGAAGCGGATTGCAGAGAACGCAAACATGTCAAAACTTGATGTACTTGAGAAAGTACTTGCTGAAGTACTTTTTTCAACTATTAGCCATCTCTGATTCTGAGGGGGAATATATCCCTCCTGAGGATGACGATTGGTCATCTAGCGATAGTGAAAGGGATGTTTCTGTAAGAAATCATGGTGTGTCCTTCCACAATGATAACTTACCTGAAGCAACACTTGGGGGATGACAATGCTGCGGTTTTATCTGACCGAGGTAGGGGAGGAAGAATTTGAATAGTCAGGTTTCTGGACGTGGTAGAGGCAGCAGGGGTGGAAAATGTTGTTCTGAATAATCTTTGGGAGCAGCATAGGTCCAAATAGCACTATAAATATCAACATTGATGGCTGGATGTATTTGAACAATAAAGAAGTGCATCACAGGTGGATCAGACAGTTTGATGAGAAAACTGGGTATTTTGGAAACTTAAGATTTGATGAATCCTCAACCCACAGATTAGTTCATAGTGAAAGTTATGTGATCTAATACGGCTGCCAACTCGTGATGCCACAATATGAAATTAGATGAGTAATTTTACTCCCATCATTTATGGTATCCCTTAACATTAAATAACATTTTCTTTTCAAAACTCCAGCACCTAAAGCAGGGATCCTCAATCCTGGTCCTTGAGGGCCGGTGTCCTGCAGGTTTTTGTTGTGTCCCTGCTGCAACACACCTGACACTCAGACAAGCTCTGCTCAAGTCTGCTAATTACCCACTGATTTGAGTTGGGTGTGTTTCAGCAAGGACACTTCAAAAACCTGCATGCACACCTGCCCTCGAGGAACAGGATTGAGGATCCATGACCTAAAGGGTTATTACCTTATAAGTCTTGAGATATTAAAGAAGGAATATCTTAAGACAGCACATGTTCCAGGTGCTGGAACACACGCTGTGTTGCAGGTATGGAAGGTAAAAGAACCTTCCATACCTGCAACATATGTAAAAGAACACATATGTTACATCAGGTCGTAGATTGGGAATGTTAGAAAGGACTTGAATAGTGCTAAATTGCCATATTACATTGCGTCCCTCAGACAGAAAGAGCTAAATTTATAGAGACAAACCCCAAGAGACCCACACCTACACCTGTAGCTGTAGCTATCATTTTCAGCAAAATATGGACTTTGATGGGGTAAATACTTGTGCAAATTCAATGTTGACAAATAAAAAATCAATTTCTATTCCAGTTTGTAAAGTATAAACAACAGGCCCACTGTGATAGGCCTTTAAATACTTAATGTAGCGCCTTTAGTATTGAGACATTAACATACTATGACCCACTTACCTCTTCAGAAGGTCACTATCCTGACTGTCACTGGACAAGAGGTGAAGGCAAGGTACACCAGCGGAAGGATGCTGCTTAAAATGGCTGTTGATTTTGGCAACCTATCTTGTCCTTTGAATCGAGTTAAACATTTTTTGTCATCTACTTTGCATGCTGACTTCTTTGGCTCATCCTGATGGAGAATTCTGCCTCAATCTAAATGGAAACCACTGTCCACTCAGTCATTCATGTATCTGCTTGTTAATGCAAAAACAAACAAGGTCACAATACAAAACTGACCAAGGATCATAAGCAGTATTTGCAGGAGACACACAGTTGTTCTCATATTGACAAAAACATGCTCAAAATCTGACCAGCGACACTTCAGTTTTGGATCCATAATTTTCTATCAAATTAAACATGTCAATTCAGAGCTAGATGAACAATATGAATCTGTTAGTTTTGAATGTATTTATTACCTCAGACAAATGTTGAAAAGACTAACAGCAGAAAAAAATGTGATTGTCTTCATTTTTATTTCAGTCAAACTGGAAATGTGAGGACAGTGGTCATGCCTGTGGTTTATCTCAATGAGGTACAAACACACTCATACACACACACACAAACACTCACACACCACCTGTATCATGGTAACACTCAGTGCTGGTTTGCATGCACGTCAGAAATCCGTATTAGTAATCGAAATGGACCTAATCTAAATTTCTTCTGACCATGTCAAACTTGTTGGGTAAATTTAACTGGAGGTTAAATTTATCTTCCACTTGCCGCTAATTATTTATTGTATCATGTTCCTAATTCGACACCACAGAGAAAAGTAAAGTGACAAAACTATGAAACAAATCTGAAACTTAAACATTTGATTTGCAGAATACTTGTAGTTTAAAACCTGAAGTTTTAAAGTTGAGCAGTTTAAAGGTACAGTGCGTAAGAATCACTGATATAAAAATTACTTCAAATGCAAAACACAGTTGCGAATGGACGGTGGCTGTCGGTAGCCAAAGTTTTTCCAGACAAACATGTTTCATCTGTGAGTGGATGCAGTGGCCTCAGGTGCAGCGATAACTGCACTCTAAAAAAATTGTGTAAATGTATACTGTCTTCTTCTATGGTTCTTTTCAGGCGTTACTTATCCCAAACGGTTCTTTAGTATCTGTCAAAAAAAATCTGCTGTTTTAAAGCTCAGAGGGTTTTCACTTCTCACAGTGTTGTTTGTCCATTCAGAGACACCGTAGTTAAAATGGTGGAACACATATGGCAGCTGCCATCTATGTGGACCCACGGCAAGTAGATATAAATGCCTCATCCTGAGAGCATAACACCACAAGTTATTTTAGTAAAGGGATTAGACACAAATAGAAATAGTTTTTAATGACATATTACATTTTTGTCTTTGAGACATTGATCTTGTTACACACTGCACCTTTAAACAGTGATATGTTTTTGTAAATGTTCTGATTGTGTAAAGTTTAACAATCTCTATTTCTATTGTTTCACTTCACCACCAGAGCGTTGTCATCGACGAAACATCAGCCAAGAAGCTGAAAGAGATTGTCATGGGTAAGGATGTTGTGGAGAACATCCCGTTCATGCTGATCGGTCTCGGCATCATTTTCGGAGGAATCTTCATGTTCTTGATGTGTCGACAGAAAGTCCCCGAGGTGAGCGCCTGACACAGACATAACCAGTGAGATCAGTCTTGTCAGTGTTGGTAAATCTGTTGATTGATTAATTCATTAATCTGTGAAATGAAATCTTGATTTGACTGAGTGTAAAATGTTTTGTTTTTCAGAGCACTGCTGCTGAACGACAGCCCCTGCTCTCATCATAGCACTTAACAGGACGTTTGAGAAGGATGATTGCCACGTGTGCAGTATAATTTCAATGGCTCAGCCTATCTGCTGTTTCAACCAATTGTTCTCATAACCTCTGATAACCAGAACGCCATGTTTTAATCCATTTTTGACTTAATGGTTTTAGGAAACCGATTGAGGAGGACTATCTTTGTATTTGGCACTGGAGTTACTGACTTCATTACAGGTTGTAATGATGAATCCCTTGTTTTTTATTTCCCTCTCAAACTGGTCATATTTTTCTTTTACCACTAAATATTGGCTTTTGGATTGAGCTAAGTGGAACTGAACAGGATGAAACTTTACTTTTTTGTGCGAGGGAGCTACATTTCCTATGAGTGTGTTTTGTACGAGTGTGTTTATAAGATGGTTGGCTACAGCTACCAAAGTATGTGAGAGATTGTTTTAAATAGAAGGAAAGGTATTTGTATCGACTAAAAGCTTACGCAAATAAGACGAGTTGTGCACACTGACTGCTGGCAGGATGTTTTATTCTTAATGCAATGAATATTATTTGCGTAGCCTTGAATGTGGCGCTCATGGGGGGAACAACACTTTACAAGTCACAGATATTACATGAAATGAGTTTGAATCATTCTCTGTCTTGTTTTCAAAAGTCATGACAATATCGACCATTTTTATTTTAAAGTAATAAAGTTTTGTTGTTGCAAATCCCGGTGATCCGCCATATGTGAGATAAAGGCTAACCGGTTCTACCTACAAAGGATAAAGGGAAGGTTTTTGTCTGTTGAATGTCATGGGGGTGTGAACCAAACTGAAATGTTTTCTCTCTCTCTCGTATTCAGTATTTTTTCTCATTAACCTGTGACTTTAATTCTTGCAAAAATCAGTGCATCAACAGATCTATGCTTGTGTCTTAACTTTTTTTTTTTTAAATTTATTTGGTTTTTATGGTTGAATTTGGAGTTATAAACAGTGTTATTATAACTAAGATGAAACATTTGAGCTGTGACTGTTTAGATCCTTCAATCCTGATTTTAGGAATTTTATGACAGAAAACATTTATATACGTATAATTAAGATCCACTACTCACTGATAGATGTCTTGTGTTCATTGTTTGTGTTGTACACATATTTGATAACATTGTTTACACTAATACTTTATTGGATAATCCGTATTGAACATACAGAATAATCTGTGGTTGCACTTTCAAGATAATTCATATAATATATGTATCTAACAGTTTCAGCGTTGTCTCGTCATTTGTCATGGCTTAATAAATTGTCTGTGTTAATCTCTTAAAGTGTGGACTTTCATTGCACATAACACAATTATTATACGTATTTAACTCCCTGAAAAACAAAACGTTGTTGTATTTGCAGCTATTAGCGAACCTTTCTTTCTCCTGAATTAAGCCAGGTCAGCTGGTTTCACTTGCTTTTTATTCAGGCAGAGCCTGATTTCTGGAAAACCTCAAAGTGACCCACTAAAACCTTTTATTTGCTTGTCACTAAAAGAAAGTATAAATGTGAAATCAAACCATTTAGACCTTTGGTCTGTTAGATGATGGTTTATCAGTTTGATTCAGTTTAACTTTATTTGCATAGCACTAATTCACAACAAAGTCATCTCAAGGCACTTGCACAGTCAAATTCAATACAACACATTGTAGTTAAATTTATAATCCAATTAAAACAAATCCATTATATGATCCACATTAGTCCAGTTAGTAATAACTGAGCTGTCTACCTAAAAATAACTGCCTACCTAAGAAAACTATTAGTTGTTCAGGTACCTTGTTCATTATGCTAAGCAGAAGGTCTTGATGGATAGGTCTTGAGACCAATGTATAGCTTCCTGGAGCAGCATGACATGAATATTTAACATACCAACACCGATAGTCTCAACACTTATCGTTGATGTCATGCTTCAAAATACAAGAGTGTTGTTGGACTTAAATGTGGCCTTCAATTTTCTGGATACACACTAAATAAATAATTGTTTTACTCAATTTCTTCATTCTTTAACATGGGACAATTCTGTGATTGTTTTTATTGTATTGTGATATCATGCTGCATAATTTATGTTGCTTAACTGTGACAGGGTAAAATGTCTTAACTGAAAAGTGCAAGGGGTGGTATATTCACTCATTAAAACACAATAACAACAAAGCATGAAAAATAATGCCAAGAAACTGACCAAAGAAAGCAGTGGTAGACAAGTAGCTCCATTGTTTTCCATCTATACATCTATTTTCTACGCCTGATTAGGACTAGCCTTGTAGGATACTGATTGAAGTAGTCCTATGGATAGAGACTCCAACCTCTCTACACTTCATAATACCCCATACAACCCTATTTGACCCCACTTGAAAGAAACTTCACTTTCTCTTTAAAGTTTCCAGTTCTTCTGACGTGGAATTGTCCTCAATTTCCAGGTTAAAGTGTACTTTGGATCCATTGAGATAAACTCTGACTTTGGTTGTGACTGTAAAACTGATAAGTACTACATCACAGACATTGTCTTGGGCAGCTCAGTCTCAGTCATTACAGTAACAAATACAGTGAATTTGTCAGAGATTGACTCCTCCCCAGTCCAATTAAGGCCTTTAATACAAATAGCACTGGAAGCCACACCAGCCTTGTACCCGACCAACATCTCTCACAAACTCCATCCGCTAACAGCATGACGACACTTCAGCAAAAAATCATCCTTCTCTCTGTTTTTCTATCCCTGATATGTATCACTCAGGTGAGTTAATAACTGTCGTGGTTGATGAAGTTTGCTTTATTCTTTTTTTTTTTAATGACATTTATTGGAGTAACAGCTTAAATCCTTACAAACATTATTTCATCAAAGCACTCAGTGAGTTTGATATTTGTCTTTACAGGTCAATGCTCTGCCTGTTCCTGAGGACTGGAACGGTTTGATCCAGCGGACAAAGCGATCCCTGCTCTGGCGTTGGAACAGTCTGAAGCCTGTTGGTGCCAGCTGTAGAGATCCTTTAGAGTGTGGCACAAAATACTGCAGGTAGGGTAGAGATTTCCTCTCAAATTAAAGCCTTAACATTTGAGACACAGAGAGTCTTCCTGATGCATTTCATTTACCACTTTAAGGACACTTAATAATATTGAATACGTGCATATTTTGTTGTGTCTTTTGAAATTGATATCAAGCTAGAAACAACATTCATGGCATTAAATAGACTTAAATTCCTTCACATAGTTGTTATATGCTCTAAAATGTGATATTTCTCTACTGTTTCCTTGCCGCTGTATGAACATGCATTTTCATTCAGGACACTGTAATAAAGTTGCTCTTTATCTCTACAGGAAAAATATCTGTTCCTTCTGATACTCCATCAGAAGACAAAAAACTCTATCAGGGTGGCTACAAAACACACGTAGACTTCATGGACCAAACCCACCTGTCGGTTATTGCTTCTCTGGCATTCCGGGCTTGTTCTGCAGACGTATTGGAAGCTTATCAGACCCTGAAGTGATCGTTCCTGCAGAAAAACAGAGCTGTAAAAGCTGGGTACACACAACTAGTCAAATGGCATCATCTGGAGTGATCTTGTTTGCTACAACATCAGCAAGGCTGTGTAATCTGAATGTGTTTTTGATAAGAAAATATAAATATTCATGCAAAGTTTGTGAGGTGCTCTGAGTTTATTGGTTCATGTTATTGTTATGTATTTATTTGTAAATATTGTACACTGTGAATATTCAAATATACAGTATATATTTTTTAAAGAAGTTGTATTGCTCACATTTAATTTTTTTTTCCTTTTTCCTATAAAACAAATTAAAATATTCTTAATACTTATGGAAAAAATAAGCTTAGCTGCTCTCTGCTGTTATTTTGTACATCAAAAACAAGAACTGACTTGGGGAAAAAAGGAATCTGACCTCAATTGTCTGTACACAGCAGTACAGAAATTTGTCAATCAGACAGTTACACACAGAGAGGCATCCTGTTTCTCTCCCTCTTGGATTAAAGGTTATACTCACAGGCAGTGAGGTTGAAGCTCTGGATTATACAGCACATTGTGCAATCAGTTTGCACAGGGCTTTTTTTCAAACATCCTTTTAACATCCAACTGATCTATGTTCAAAGGGAAGGAAGCCAGTAATATTTCCTGGGTTATATAACAGGCACAAGCAGGTAATTTTTTTAAAAAAAAAGAAAGAGAGAGAGAGAATAACATTTACATGGGCATCCATTTGAAATACATCTTTTGGGGTGGAATGTCCTAAAGAGTTTCAGCTCCTCTGCTGTGGAAAAGAGATAAACCACGTTATTTAACCAACAAGAATTCCCTTATTAACCACAGCAGATAGCAACAGAACCTTATGGACTTTAGTTTTGATGCATCAAAAGTTAAGCACTTATTTCGACCACTAGATGACGCCCTTATCGAGGTTAGTGAGGTAAATATAGCACCAGCACGTCTGAGGGTAAGGTCTAGTAACAGGCTAAATAAATGTTATCAAATGATAATCGCAGAAACGCTTGCTAAGACTGCTCAATTTTTGCTTATCTCTTTCCTTTTATTGAACTTTAAAATTCAAATAGTTTTGAGCAATGATATGATAACAATAACAAACGTGCTCGTTATAAAATCAGTTTTATAATAAGTGGAGTCATTAACTAGACTTGAAGTTCTAAACATAGCTATTCGTTTGTTTCTAATTCTTCGGAGAGAAAAAAAACCACCCCATATTTTTTAGGCTGTCTGTTTTTTCCACCCGGTGTCTCAGATAGGCCTACGTTGAGTTGCTGAGACTTCTCTCTCCTCTCATTGGCTGAAGCAGTCGTGACGCAATATGTCAGCCAGCCTGAGCGGTGCTGAAGCCGCGGCGCGGGGACTGATGCTCTGTTCTGTCCGGACCTCAATGACAGACCGGTCTCATGCAGCGTCCCACCAGAGTTATAAATCCCTGGGATAAAATCCAGATTTGATCCAGTAATGTAGAGATAAATATCAGTTATCTGATTACCTGCAAGCCTTTGAAAAATTGATATGTTTGCGAGGTTTTGGACTTCATGAGGAACCTACAAGAAGAGGATGGATATCATCTCTGATTGTTGACTGTTTTCTGGTAGGTTTTCCAAGAGATAAGCCCGTTTTCAGCTACTTTAGTTTGAGATCAGCTAAATATTCATGCTGTAAAACTGCTGTATGTGCTATTTGTAGACTCTGTCATGGATTTTTTTTTGTCTGCTTGTTTGATTCAGCTTATTTTTGGGAGCATGTATGTCTGCTCTCTGTCTCTCTTTTTGTCTGGCATGCTGTTCTCATTAAGCCAGTTTGAATATCTCTTCAATTCTGATAACCAACACACATACACAGACATACGGCTACCTACCTGGCTGTAAGTTAACATGTAGATCAAACATCTCCTCTGATCATGTCTAGTTTTTTGAGTTCAACCTTAAATGTTTCCTCGCATAATGCAAATGCAGATCTATTTGAGCTATAATGATGTCTTGTTACAGAGAAACATCTGAGTTAACAAGCAGCATCAAGCAACACTGCTTAGGAGTTCATGTTAGATGGCTGACACGAACTGACAGACATTTCCAGAGAAATTGTTCAGTTAATCACGAGCATCTCTGCGTGCTCCAGCGGATTGATGCTAGAGATTAGATTTTCTTTCTTTCTTTTTTTTTTTTCTCCAGTTGTGAGTTTAGAAGACTTCCAGCATGTACAGCAAACTACCAGTCTCTCACATAGACTCCTACTATTATATTGGCTGATACATTAATCTAAATGATAGTGGTTCGGTTAATTCAATCTCACTGTTGAAGGATAGAAATATCTATGCACATTATGTTGCATTCCCTGGAGAAATAGTTTTGTCTGATTGTTTGAAGGCAAATGATCAATATTTTTGAGTTTTTTATTGTTATTTCTGACCCATATTTTGCAGAGTTGCAAATTGTTTTTGTCCCTCTAGGAAAGGATGCTGCAGATGCTTGGGGTGTACTTGGTGGGCAGTGTGTGTGTCACAGTAGCATCCACAGGATAACCTTCACAGTGTCAGAACAGAACCTTTCATCATGCATGTCTGTGTAATATAGTTAAGCTTAAAGAATTTGGTGTAATTCAAGTGCGAAATCAAATTCTAATTTACCTTTTGGTTGTACTGTTTGGAATTAAAACTGCACCATAAATGGCTTAACCCGAATTATTACTGCTGGTTTTTGATATTAAATGGTAAGGGTTGTTGAACATAGAACTCATGTTTGCTGTTGCAAGGGGCTTGTTTAACAGTTGCATCATGATAGAAAACATTATCACATTGTCTTTGGCTGCAGATGTGATTGAGGCTGTTACAGTTTCTGTAGAAATCTGTAGTTCTTTAAGCAGGGTTTCATTTCGAGCTCTCTACACAGCACCCAGATTAATGCTTCTCCTCTTTATAACAGTATGTCAATAAGTTTACAAGCATATGCACATGCTTTATAATTATTTTCGAGGACCAATATCATTATGCAGGTGTATTTCAAGCCAAGTACTCTGCATATCGTTATGACAGAACACTTTAAATTAACTAAAGTGATGTGATAGAGTATTTACTCTTAGCAGTGCCAGCGGAGCATCTCTGCAGTGCAGCTGCCCTAGTTACAGAGCAGCTGAGTAACTGTGAGGTATCGTGGTTGGCCTGAGCCAAGAGGAGGGGGTTTGTTAATGGTTGAGTGAATCGTGGAGTGTATTCTGCGCTGGGGACCAGAGGCACACAACACGGTCGGACTTTGAGGACTGGTGTCGCAGAGTGTGACAGCAGTAGCCTGCAGTTGTGCTTTTTGTTCTTGCTTTATTCTGTTCTGTTTTGATGCTTCGACTCCACATATAAAGCTGTGTTTTACATTCTCTACTCAGCACTGAAATGTCTAATTAGGTCCCAGAGGTACCGGGTCTGTTTCAGATCTATAGCTAGAAAATAACATTCTTTACACCAACTGGTGCAATATTTACATATTTACTCTGTTTTTTTGTAATAAAGCCTGAATCACAAAGATCTCTGAGGGCTAACAGATCTACAGGGATCAGCCTACACACCCGATATGCAGACAGGGGTGCCATTAGGAATAGTTCTCAACTCAACATTATTATTTACCTTGCGACTGCTGTTAATTGCAGTGTTTCTCCTACCATTATATTAAGGGGTGCCCCCCACCCCCAGCCCCAATGGCCTCCCAAGAAGGTCAAGTTAATTTAATCCTCTGTAAATTGTGCATGGTGGTGATACCCCCTTGCACCATTTCATCATTGCACACATTGGCTTATACTGTTCTCTTTCCCTCTTTCAAGGTTTAATTTCAGAAACATGGAGCCAGCTTCTCTGATCCAGCCTTGCAGAGCAGCATGATTGGAGCATCCAGTCTCTCAGGGCACACTTTGGTAGCTTGCCACTTCCCCGTGGTTCAACTTCCCACATGGCAGCTTCCGGTCCAGGCCCTGTGCAACTCGGCCAAGAGGCCCAGCCGGCTGTGCTCAGTCGGCCTGACCCGGGCCGTGTCCCTCCCAGAGCAAGACACTCGCAACCGAGAGCATGCCTTCACAGGCATCCAAAGACATTTTTCCAGCAGCTACTGTAGTCTTAATGAGGACCGGACAGAGGAGGAGGGGACCAGTGACAGCAGTGGGAGGTATGACTCCACCTCATCGCCAGAAGAGACAAGTTCCCACCTGAAGAAGGAAAGCCCAGAGGCTAGAGGCAGCCAGCGCTCACACAACTCATTCCTTCCCAACACGGAGCTAGATGACGATGAGGAAGATGAGGACAGTGATGGCGACAATCTCCACAGATATCATGAGGATTCATCTTTTGTTTTGCATGGAAACTCAAACTGGTCAATAAATAATGGAGTCATAACCGAAACATTACCCCATGGGGACCTGGACAGTGAATGGGGAAATGAAGGGACAACACTGGGAACAAGGAGTGACCGAGAGTGGCTTTCTAATCAGATGGACTCGCTGCAGCCTGATTGTCAGTGCTTTCATGGGAACAGATCTGGCGTCGCAGCGTCCCCTTGTTTGGAGCAGGACTCCGACAGATTGCAGGATAACATGTCCTGCTGCATCCACAGCCAGCCCAAGTGTTCCCCAGAGCTGCAGTCCAACAGTCACACAGATTCTTCCTGTAACAGTTCTGATGGCATCTTGGTTAACTTCTGCACCATCTATAACAGGAGCAATAATCCCGCCACCCCTCATGATCTCAGCAGTCCCGCATTTCATCCCTCTCACTCTTCTGAAGGATCTGTGTTCCTCAATCTCCAACCTGTTCCTCAAAGTCCATCTGAGCATGTGCGCCATGATGATAGGACGGTTTACTCTCCACCGAAAGAAGAGGCTGACGTGGGCCTCTCTGGTTCCCGCTGGTCTCCTCAGGGCCTCGACTCTAACTGCAACCTTTACTCTCTGGAGCCGCTACCTCCAGGTCTCACCTCTCTGGAGGTATCGGACCTGGCTGCCTGTCTTCAAAGCCAGTCAATGTTGGCTATGGGAACTAACCAGAAATACTACAAGCTTGTGTCTTGTGACCTCTCCTCCCAGTCACCAAGCCCAGCCTGGTCTAGCCTGACAAGCTGCCCTGAGGGTCAGGGCAGAAGCAGCCCCTTCCTTCCCCCTGCCAAACACAAGAGTGAAGGGCAACTAAATGAAATTAAGAAGGTATGTTTAAAAAAGAGTCTTATATATATGTATATTATCTTAGCTGTTTATGGTTGTTTATGCCTTTAGTTTGTCTTCAGAAAATGAATTTCTGGGCTGCATCCGTAGTGAGCCACTGGAAGCCCGTTCCTTCACTGTGTTACCACCTTTTACAGAGGATTGGATTCAGACTATGAACCATTCCCAACCTTCTCCAGGCTTTTTTTCTTCTTGTCACAATGTTAAAGGTTGGAGTTAGTGTTATCTGTCCAAAGAAGGCTGTTCCAGAGCCGCTCGAGCTTTATAAAGTGTTTTTATAGCAGAGTCAAATCCAAATTGTTTTTGTTTTTGAGTTTTTAATTGCTTTCACCTTGTGGTGAACCTGCAGGTTTTTAGTCTCAGAAACTCTTCTCCTTGTGGTAGACATGGATAATTATATGTCTGCTTCCTGGAGAGTGTTCCTGTCTGGATCTTGTGTAGGTCCTTTTTCTTCCTAGGAAAAGAATCCTGCAAATATTCTTTTGTGTATGTTCAGGACTTTTTCTGTTCATCTGAGAGCCTGCATTTGAAATCAATATCATTTGGATAAACAGCTTAACTTTGATAAATGAAACTGTATGTGGAGTTTGAGCTTTGCTCTTCTTACATGCTTTGCAAAGGTTTGTACCTCATTCTCTTACTGAACCTTTATGGATGATCTATTTGCCTTTTATAGAAGTGCAATCTCTTTTCTGTGTATTTAGCTCATCACTGATACAACAGCTTATGGACAACCCCTCCAAACCAATATAAATCGTTTTTAAAAACATTTAATGTTAACTTTAACCAAAGACTTGCTGAGTTTCTGTGATGACGAAAACTGAGTAAACTATTGGTTGATAAAATCTAAGCAGTTCTGTTTTGTCTTGTGTATCCTCATCAGGACAGAGAGGAACAGCATCAAGAAAAAAGACTGACCTCTGCACGGTGCAGCTCTGGGTTTGACTCTTTCCACTTTCAGACCACTGATTACCAGGTTGCCACCACCTCCACTGACAAAGCCCTCTGCGGGGCGCAACATACAGACAGCATCCAGAACGTCTCCCACACACCATGTTCATCCTGCCCCAGCCGACGTATCTCACATAGCAGTAAATGCCAAGATACAAGAGCTGCATCCACCCTACCATCTACGGTTCAGGACCAAGAGCACAATCATACTGATCCTTCTGAGATGGGTAAAAGAGAAATCTCCGAAAATTGTTTTTTGTTGCTTGGGTTCATGAGTGTGAGAGCGAAATGGCCTTTAGTTTCGCAAAGTGAATTAAGTATTGCTTATATCCATTTCTTCCTCTTTTTCAGGAGCTTGTTCACTGGAAAAACAAATGGTGCACAGCAGTAAGCCCCAAAGACCAACCTCACTACCAATCCAGCCATTTGTTCTGCTGCCTGCAGGAAAACCGCAGTCCCAGGCCCAGCATCTGGGCTGTCTTCTGGAGCAGTACATAAATCAAAAGAGCAACAAGCCCGGGAGCTCCCAGCCAGGCTTTGAGTTCAAGGTGAAGAGAAGCCAATGCATATCTAACCTTCAGTCATCACTACTGGAGAGCCGCTGCCCCATCTTCCTGGAGGCTCCTTCTACCTCCGACAGCTGCTCCACTTGCACCCCAAGTCCAGAGTGGTTCGGTCACAGAAACATGTGGAACCAATCTTTCAAGAGTGAAAAGTGTCCGAGTGCTTCAAAAGGCGGCCTGGATGCACATCACACCAGTTTAAAGCCCAGAATGGTTCAAGTCCAAGATAACTCGGGTCCAAACTGTGGCAAAACCCAAACTAACACTCAACCCAACCTGGTTAAGGTTCCCAACTATCAGGACCTGATCACTCTCAACATGGAGCAGAGCCATGCCAGTCCTGAGCCCAGAAGCCCCAGTCAGTCTCTGACCCAAACCTCCTACCATCTAGAATCCTCCCACACACCACCCACGTTGCCCCTAACAGCTGACACCCATCACCCTAACCTGCAAGTCACCCTGTCGCCTCCCACAACCTCGCAGTCACAGCAGAAGACTGATTCTAGCTTTCTCCACAGTAGTTTCACAGCCGCCCTCTCCTCAGTAGCTTCTCTTTCCTCTTTGAGCTCTCTCCTCTCCTTGGCTGCTTCCGGTCTGCATCCTCAGCACATTCAGGACTCTGCCAGGCTCGTTTCAAAGCCGAGTCAACACAGCGAATCTCTGATCCTGAGTGACAGACCACCCACAGAGTTCTTTCTCTCGCCTGATACGTCTTATGAGTCCATGTCTATCAGCCATCTTCAGAGAAGAGGTAAAGGTCAATTTATAACTGACATATGAATATATATTCAAATAATGGGAAGCACATTTGATAAATTTCAGTCTGAAAGCAGGAAAAGTGAACTGGTCGCTGTGATGACTGGATCCTTCTTACTTGGATTGTCACACCAGTGATTAGCTATTGAGAATAAACTCACTGTACTGCAGCAGTGCCTTCAATACCCTGAAGGGGCTTCCTCTCAGACATGACCTATTTTTAACTCTCCCTGCACGGGATTGGTTGAGCCTTCTGCTCTGTAGCCTATGTGTTTGAAGCTGCGAGCTCCAAGAGATGATGAGAGAAAGAGTGATGCAGTGGTGCCAATAAGTGAAATTGCACCTAATCATTTAGTGTAAACGCTAATATATGGGCTACTTGTAAAGTGAATTATATTATTTATAATTAGATGTACATTTTTTACGGGATATTATCATCGACGGAGGCACTGCAGCAGCACTGAAGAGTCAGTGTGGTGAGGCGCTGCAGGCAGCATCAACATGCATAAAGAATTTACCGTGACATTTGCAGAGGCTGGCTTATATGAGATGTACAAAGTGAGGCAGAGGATCACGGCTGAAATGGAAAAGTCACTCTTGTGTCTTCAGTTTCCCTTCATATTTGCATTCCTGCAGTATGATAATGATTTCTCTTTAAGTACCCTTTAAAAGATGTGCAGATGCTCCGCCTCAAAAGCTGAAACATCATGAAATAAGACGATTAGTATCAGAAATAAGCTAAACTCAACATGTGTGACGTTTCCAGGTTTGCTGAGGAATGTAAGCAGTGCAGTTGATTTGATCATGGCCCATTTTGACAGCAGCAGAGACCCTGAAGAAAAGGTATGAATATGCAGAGCTAAGCAACATAACTGATGTACTCCAATGGAAAAGTGTCAAACTGGTGTTATAGGAAAGGAGTCAAATAACTTGTGTCAGCAGAACATACAGGACAGGACACTATGTGAGTTTTCTTTCCTGGTGGCATAGATGCGTCTGGGTAACAGCTCTTACAGCCCCACAATTGCTGGCCTTGTCCTGGAGCACTTGTGTCCTGCACTCCAGAAGATTTTAGAGGATGGTTTGAGGGATCACAAACTGGATTTCATAATCGGGCAGCGCCGCAACCACTCCTGGAGCGTGGTGGAGATTTCCACGGCAATCGGTATGTTTAAATATCGTATAACAGTTCAGTTTGCTCAGCAGTGCTGTTAGCATAGTGTTGTGGGAAGCAATATTGTTACAATTTGTTCCGGTTTCTGTCCAACTCTACTGCAGGTCCATCCACCAAGGTCCTTCACAGTCTGGTCTCCAAAATCAGACAATGCCCCCAGCTCACCAGCCACTGCATGAGACTGAGAGCCTTCATCATGGGCCTTCTTAAGTAAGAACTAAAACTACAAAAGCAAATTATGGAAATTTTACATAAAACCAGTTACACTGTTGCTGATTTTTATTCTCTTACAGCTTGAGGGCTTTGGAGTTTTGGCTAAGTCACCTACAGAGTCAAAACGGTAAGTGCATGGGTAATTTGCCACAGTAACTCTAGGTAGGTGTAGCTTAGCTTATAACCCTTTTGACCCGTTTTCAGGCATGCATTAATGAGTTATCTGAGTTGATTTGCAGTCAGACCCACAAAGTAGGCAGCAGGTTTCTATGTCATTGTGTTGAGTTTGGAAGCAGAAGTCAATAAACCTATAATCAAGCCTCATACAACTACAGCCTTTTGCACAGACGCTTATATGTACATGTTAACAGAGCACACCCAGCAGACAAGTCACACTTGTTTTCATCTTTGTGTGTGCTTTACAGATGTGGTGGCAACACACTACCACTCTTGGGGGTTTCTGTTCATGTCACTGGGTCGCTGCCAGCCCTTGTTTCAGGAGCTGCTCCTTCTGCTGCAGCCGCTTTCTGTGCTGCCCTTTGACCTTAACTTGCTCTTGGAGCCGCGACTGTTACGTCATAGAGTGTGTTCAGAGGTGTCGACAGCTTCTCCTCCTCAGCCATGCTCAGCCCTGCTGGTGACCAGCTGGCCAAAGCTACAAGTCGATAGAAGGGTACAGAACAGTTACGGCACCCAGAAAACTAAGATTTCCCCCCACAGAGGCCAAGAGATTCTCAGCTCACAGAATTCAGGCTGCTACAAGCAGCAACTCGGAGGCATCAGGAGCTCATTGGCTCCTATTCCAGAGTTCTTGCCAAAGGAGCCTGATCTTGAGGATGGTGTGGCTGAAGCGGGAGATTTTAGCCAAAATCAAACAGACAATTGGTTTCAGATAAGTATGTACAGCAGGCAAGAAGAGAGGAGAGTGGAGCAAGACTGTGGGACCCCAAAAGCATCAACGTTTGTCCAGGCAGAGAGTCCTCATCAGGGCAGCCTGCGCTGGGCCAAACTGTTTGGAGCAACTGATGCTCCCAAAAAAGCAGAGAAAAGTTCTCAGCATCACAGTGGAGTGCAAACCAGAAGGTAAGAACCAGTAAGCTTTAAAACAAGAGCAGATTTTCTCGCAATCACCTGTTTCTTCTTAATCCTGAGATATTGTTTTTTTTTTTCATATTTTCATTAGCTTTAGCTTAATGAAAAGACCATCTTCATCTCGCCACATGAATAATGTTATTCATGATTTTTTTTTTTCCACGTGCACAGGCTTCCATCGCAGTGGCTACATTTGGACAGATCACAGCTTGGACTGTTGGCTCAATCCATCAGGTCTCTGAAGCCAGGAAGAGCTCAGCCACACAAGGAGTGCTGAAATGTAAATCCTCTGTGAGGGGAGGACAGAGTGGGGACTATTTACTGTTCTAACAAAAGAGTCTTAAGTGCATGAAAAGAAAATACACAGAGCTCAACTGCACTGCTGTTGATCTTGTGCTCCACAAAAAAAGCACAAGATCAGCCGCTCCTGGCCTGTATACAGCAAGCTTTACACTGCAGAGCTGAGCTCCATAATCATCATTAGCTACTGTAGTTACAAACAAAAATATTCAAACTTTTTATATTTGAAATGTTTAAGGAAACATCTGTTGCACTTTGTACATTCAAAAACAATTACCTGTGTGAGCAAGAAGTTATTTAACTTCACAAACTGTAGCATGACAGCTAAAAGAAAAAAAGAAATAGGAAATGTCAGTCACAACATTAAAGTCGCACCAGGAAGTGTGGCAGGTTTTTGCTCTCTGGCTCTCCTTATAGTTGTGTGATGTAACACCACAACCATAAAAACACATTTTTCACTTACTTATGGACAGCCATACACATGAATTTGTTGTCATGCTGAAGAAGCCAACATCATCACAAAGGCACTAAAAAAAAGGTAAAAAACAAGAGACAAAGATGATGATGGTCACGTCAGAACTTACACTTCCATCTCTAACAAATAACATAGCAAGGATCAACACATTGCTGTTGTAATGTGTATTATCTATCTGCTGTAATACACAACTCTAAAGTAATTATGTTATATCAATCATGTTGCTGAGCTGAATTTGCTATGAAATAATGGACATGAACATTGCATAAGAGAGTTTGACTTTTACAAAGTTTCTTTAAGTTCATCAATTGCGTGAATCAACCACACACTAAATAGTGACATGCTAGTCCAACAATCACTAAAGCAGACACAATATGCTGCAAAGCTAACGTCTGAAAACAGTGAAACATATCAAGACGAGGGGGCAAAGCAAATAAGACACGTCCAACAAAGATGAAAAGTCAAGCCAGTGTGGGATTGTAGCCCAGGTAGCAATGCTGCAACTTAGGTATCAACTTTACAAACATGGCCTCTAAGGTTTTTA
The DNA here is from genome assembly GCA_037177055.1 of Atherinosoma microstoma. NCBI lineage: Eukaryota > Metazoa > Chordata > Actinopteri > Atheriniformes > Atherinidae > Atherinosoma > Atherinosoma microstoma. The sequence goes on along the minus strand of JBBBVU010000020.1, from coordinate 14,347,575 downwards.
AAAAGCAGCTAAAATACTGTTGAAGTGATCGTAATCTTTACCTGATTATGAACTCACATGTCAACAACTTTCCTGACAGAGCCGAGCACATTAAACGCAACACAAAGTAAGCTAGTTAATTGTTTAACAATGACAACTCTGTGACAAGAAATGTCAACCGTCAAACTTTTTTTTCTCTCTGAGCTTCCCAGAGATTAAAAGCCAGTCTGATGTTTACTCTTCTCCATTTCTTTCTCTCTTTCACTTTCTCACTTCCTTGCTAGCATTGTTTTTGGTCTCTTTGTTCCATCTGCTGTGGTGTGTGTCTCCAGTATTAGAGACACTTCTTTAGTGTTGCTTTAAAACCCGGCAGGTCAAGTGAAGAACATGGATGGTACTCATCCTAGACTAAACACGTGAAACAATCCTGATCCACAGAGGTCCTAACCTGTAGTTACATGCTTATATGCATAAATATGTTGGTTTTTTTTTAGTCATACATGTTCAGAGTGGAAACTGATCTAAGACATGTTTTACTGAAGCACAAATTTCGACTTTGTAAACGTTCACTTTCATCATAACTCGACTCAGACTGAACTTTTAAACTTAAAACATCCCTGTACTTCAGTTGTTTGTACTCATATTAGCTATGAGATAATCTTTAATGATGCATCAAGACCTTAATTGTTTTCCCAGCATTACTTAGACAAATAAAGCCCAATGACCCTAATTGCCTCCACACTCTGAAGTAATTAAGATCGGGGGCTTATGTTTCTTTCCTTTGTATTTCCTGTTGTTGGATATCAGTCATGAAATGTGACTATTTATCTACTGTAGACTGTTGGACAATCTTGGGGATCAAAACTATACATTTCTAATACTGAGCGTCACTATCACCCTCTGCATAGCCCTATCTTTTCCTCTCATTTAAATGTAAAACAAAACCAACACCTTAACCAGCACCAAACAGTCCACACACCAGCATCTTGTAGTAGATTGTCAGTAAGGTTTTTTTATTTGACTAACTCGAATTATTTCAGCTTATTCCCTGCATGGATTCACTGTAGGTGCATGAGTTTACAAACATATGATAAGCGATCCTGCCTTTACGCCATCCAAGAACTTTCTTACAGGTTCACGTTACAGTTTTGGAACGTTTTCTGCCATTGGTTGTTTTTTTTAAATAATATGTCTCCCAAGTGTTGATGCTCAGTTGCACAAGTCCAAGCCATCTTGTGGCTGCTTCAGGTATTGAACTGTGTATCAGGTCTACATTGGTGGATGACTGGGCAGGGAAAAGTTAAGGAAAACATGTTCTTTGCTTTTGCTGAGCAGTAAATTTTTGATGTGTGAATTTCGTGAAACTGTTCCACTTTGTTGTATTTTCTCTCTTCTCTTGATGCTTCCTCTAATGCCCAGTGACAATCAGCCCCTGTCAATAAAGACTCAACACATTGATCTTTCGTCCCTTTTTTTCTGTCATGCTGAATATTTATGCAACCCAAACTGTTTACGATGAATACATGAGGCCTATACTGATAAGCTCTTGAATCTGACTTGTGTTGCAACATCATTATGCTGGCAGTGGTGCTTTTATTGGGTACATGAGTTGCTTTTATGACTTTTCCAAAAGGATCTTTTTCTTGCTCTTTAGATAACTGACCAAAGGTAAGTTTATACAAGAGTTTGCACCTTTTTGAATGGCATAAAGTTAAACATGTTTGGACTCATACGGTAATTGTTCAGCTTTTAGCTTCAATGATAGGCTATAACTGATCCACAGGCTTTGTTCTGTGAAATGTATCGCTAGTATGAACACAGACCTGGTAAATTAATCCATAGAATGCCCTAGGGGATAAAAAAGGCCCGAACAGATTGATTGACATTGCTGAAAAGAGCCAACAGCGACCCCTAGTGATGTTCAGCTCGAGAGAGCAGCAGGTCTGAAATGCAGCTGTAAACTGCAGAATTTTAGGAATGCACACACTGAGCAAGGCTTCAGAGAAGGGTTCTAAATGAACAATTAAAATGACAAAGTGTTGGTAAATGTTTTGATACTTGGTGTACTTAAAACCAAATCAGATCGAATATGAGTTATTTTCTCAATGGGGAATTTTTTCATGAAATGTTACATCGGCTACAAGACAGTGCCTTATGTAAAGGAAAAAAGCACAAAATCTACACCAAGATATATACGATATATAGCTGAAAAAATAAAGACAAAAATTGCATTTAACCTTACAAAAAGATAAAAAACTAAAAGAAAATTCTTACTTGAAAGAACAGAACTCATTAAAAATCCACAAACCAGAGTGCAAAATATGCCAAACTCAGTGCAGAGGTTATTGATTTATAGACAAGATTTACTATTATCAAAAGGCTCAAAATAGACTGCTTAAAAAATTGTAGTATCATTTATTTGCCAAAAAGAAAAAGAAACCCCCAGAATATTCACATCTAGTAATAATCCCAATTCCCGTGTTCTTCAGCTGCCAGAGAAATGACATGAGAGGTTTCTTTCTGTCTGTCTGCAAGGTTATGAATGAGCCTGTTCATCAGCTCAGATGGCCCGAGCTGAGCGGGAAAATGACGATCCTGTCAGCAGACAGGAGTGTCCGCTCAACACATTCTTACAGTCTCAGATAAATCCTGGTTTGTTTGGTTTGTTGTGATGAAACAGCTTGCACTGTTTCAGTCTTTCTGCAGCTCCGGTTTTCACACGCATACCTAAACACAGTCTCCCCACTAAGAAAAACTTCTCCCATATTATATGTCTGTTATGTTGAGGCATGTAGGTCACAGCCATGAGTTTTCTCTCCATCCCAGCTTGTGGGAAACATGTAGGAGGCAATTGTCAAAGTTTTCCTTTCATTTTTGATGTCTGTACTCCGTTGTTTCTAACTATTTTTCTGAAAAACACAAAGTAATTTATTAAATAGTTTAAATACTATTCTTTTTAAAAACAATAAAGATATGCAAAGTATGAGGTAAAATCCATGTGACTGTGTCAAGGCTTGTTGATGTTATGTTCTGGATTTCTAGTAGGTGTGGGGATGAATCAGTCTTCAAATAACGTTGCAAATGAGTCACCTTTTTCCCAGTATTTAGTGACAGGAAAGAGCAGGTATCAACACGCATCTCCATGCTGTGATGAGAGGCGTGTCGAAGGAATGGAGGCGGATCAAAAGGGATGTTTTCAACTCTACATCATCAGCTCACCTGTTTAGGTTGCATAAACTGGTGTCTTTCTCTTTTTCCTTTTGCAGTTCGCAAGCAGAGGTGTGAGAGGCAGAGCTGTGGCTTTTAGGAGATGAATCTATACAGGAGCTTTGGAAACCTCATGGAGGCTTGGGTAAACGAAGCTAGAACTAGTACAGAGAATGAGTGGATTGGAAGTAACGCTGAAGACTCCCTAACATCTTCTGACATGGGAGCAAACCCCCGTTCAGAATCCGTGGACTCTGGAGTGGAGACAGCCAGCTTCGACACACCATGTCCCACTACGTCCTGCTCCGTCTCAACAAATAATGCAGAAGTGGATTTGTTTACGGACCAAAATGAAGAACTCACTCCAGGATTAACATCCCAGTCTCCCATCCCGTCCTTTTCTGTGACATCCTCCTCTTCCTCTTCTTCCCCTCAACTGTGTGCCAGCAGAGCTAAAGAAGTTTCCGTCGCCTTGCATCTGAAAGTGGAAAAAGCTCTACAAAGGGTGAACGCTGGACATTTAAAGCGTGAAGATGAGCTGCACTGCCAACTGCCCCATGCACCTTTTCCATCAAAACAGCACACACCAAAGTCAGAGAGATGTCAAAGGTCAGAGAGTTTGGGCCCGAGGAGGAGGGTCGCCAAGCAGATGTCAGAAAGACGTCCACTTTCTGTAGGTTGTTACAAACAGGGATCAGAGGTGAGATACTTTTGAAGTTGTTAACCAGTTTTTTTTTTTTTTAAGGAATTTAATATCTTTGTTGGATAGATTGTGGTACACTTAAATAGGATATTTTAAATCCTTTTTTTTGTGTGTGTGTTTCTCTTGGACAAGTTTCAGCATTTACATGTTTGTGACTCACAGTCACATGTTTGGTCTTGCACAGCTCCAGCTTGTGAACGTTTAAGGAAAGTCTGATAGAGAGTTCTTAGTTAAAGGGTTGCAACACCCACACACAAAACTGCTCTCAAATTTAAAGACAGGCATGTCATTACCCATGCAGAATCTCTTTCATGCTCACAACTTGTCCTGATTCCATCTCCAGTCAAAGACATCACAAACCAGTCTGGCAAGGTGACAAGCATGAGAGGAATCAATGGAAACATGAGGGGGAAGTTAATCAGTCTGTGGGGTGTTGATAGTTATGACTGATAGGCCGTGAAACAGAAAGCAGAGAAAATGTATTTCGATTCTGAATTTGATTTTTAACCCTTGACTTAAATGACCAGCATCAAATTCAGCTCATCCTGAAGGTACATGGTGTTGAAACAACAGGATTAAGTCTTTGCATTTAAGTAGCTCTTAAAGGTTCAGTTTTGGGTGTGTGTGTGTGTGTTTGTGTATAGGTATTTCTTTGTATTGCTGTGGTCAAGGATAAATGACTGAGAGGAACGCATCAAAAGGTCTTGAGAAAGGACAAGTTCAGAAATTAATGTTGCATTTTCCCTAATTTATGGATGTCCCGATATCATTAGCAGCTATGCTTTTGTGATCATATTGACTTATCAATCAGCAGCCTGTCTGCTTGCTAATGTTAGCAAGCAGACAGGCTGCTGATTTAGCATGAAATACAAGTTAACCTTCTATCCGCAGTCAAAGGTGATCATGCTAATGTGTTAACAAGCCTTAAAAACAAAGAATGGCACTAATAAAAATGTTTTTCATGTGATTAGTCAGAAAACAATACAGAAAATGTGCTGATTAAGTTTCACGTTTCAAGTCAGAAGTTTACAGTCAATGTTAATTAAGAGATTAATAATCAAACCTTTGGATGAAAATTGATATCTGTTGCTTGTTCCAAGGGAATCCACAAAAATACAATATACACCATGTCACTGTTCAATGTCTGAGTCGTTCCGATGTATATTTCTGTCATTATGTGTCTCAAAATAGTCACATTTCAGTTATAGGTTGTTGAATATATTATCCATCCTTGTAAACATAGAGCACTTTTTGAACAGGTGTATTTATTTCTGAGAGGCAGCATAGGCCGCTGAGAGTTAATTATCTCAAAATACCATAAAGAACATAAAAACAGTGAATCTTTGCAATTAAATTATGTGGATTTGCATATCTTTGTTGTGCTCATTTTAATGTTTTTCTTGCTTATGCAGAAACTTTGTGTGGGGGAGAAGAAGGAACTGAGTCCTGGGCTCTACTACTTAGAGCAGGTATGTCAAATGCTGGAGGAAATCGCCAGACAGCAAATGGAGACAAATGCCCTCAGGGAACGTCAAGACACGCAGGTGAGCCATTTGATGACACTTATGCGTGACAACTTCAGAAGGCATGTAATCATTTCACAAGGTGCCCAGAGTTTAGGAATGTGGCATGCATTTACCAGATCAGTGATGATGAGCGTCCTTCTTACAGTAGCAACACTTTCCCTTTCACCTCTTAATTTTTCTTTAAGGCTCCTGAGACTTGTCAGAGTAACCCTCCAGCTGCTGATCAGGAAGAAACTACTAGTCATAGGCTTGAAAATGCAGAGAATGCAGAGAGCATTTCTATTGAACCTCAGCAGTGGAAATGCGGACATTTTCGGCAAAGATCTGTCTCAGACACAACTGTTGCAACAATGCATTTAAGTGAGTCACCCACTGTGTCCCCGCTTTCTTTCCTCTTTACCTTTTGTTGCATTTTTTTTTCTTTTTGTATAGTTGTTCTTGATTGGTAATAGATCACTTGTTTGACTATGTGTGCGCTTGGTCTAGGAAAGAAAAATGCAAACTGCAGAGGGCAGCAACTGAGCACACATGACCTACTAGAAACCATAGAGGAAGGCTGTAAAATGCAGGTGAGGTACATTCATAAGCAGCACATATCACACACAATAACAATAAACACAAAATAATGGCTAAATTATTTATCATTTCATGTATTATTGCAAGGTTTTCAGTACATACATTTTCTTTTATCTCTTTCATATTTTCAGCTTTTATTAACTTTTTTTTTTATCTTTTCAGGACTTGACAAAGGAGGAGCTGAAAAAGACAAAAAAAACGTGGAAGCTAAAACTTGGGTCTTTGAGAAGGGAGGAGTCTTCTGTGTCACACACAAAAGGGTGAGATATAGTATTTATAACTCTGTAACCTCTAAGGGAGCGGTATTATTAATACGATGGAAATGTGCTGCTCCAACATGGCAGCCAGCCTCACTGGAAGCAGTGGCTCAGAGCTGAGGCACAGTAAATGTCGAGGCTTTGGTTAAGAGTTCATTTTCAGACTGTGTATCTGTTCCGCTTGAATACTCCGTCCTTATTTTTTCATGAAATCTAGCTCACACAGTGCCTCCAGTTTTCCTCCACAACTTCTTTGCATGATGAATTTTTTATCTCTAAAGCCAACAGATGCACTCATCCGAGAGAAACTCAACCCGCCGACGGTTAAGCCAGCTGTTCAGGGGAAGGAGGAAAACTCTGCCTGTATAAATGCACTGCAGTGTCTGTCTGTATGTTTGGACATTTTTGTTTCTGAAGAAGAGAAAAGAACTGCCTTCAAAATGTCGTATAGTCTCATGATGCAGCAACTTCTGTCCATCCATCCTTTTTCTATGCCCTCTTATTCCAGTTCAGGGTTATGAGGGAGCTGGAGCCTACCCCAGCTGCTCTCAGGCGAGAGGCAGGGTACACCCTGGACAGGATCATCACTGGGCCAACACAAGAGAAACAAACGACCACCATAACTTGGATTTCTTTATGTTTTTATAAAACATTGACTGATGTCAGAACAAGTAAAAAACATGTATTTGTCATTGAGTGCAATTCATGGCAGTGAAAAGCTGAACTAGATCTTTATGTGTATATATTTTTCACAAAGCTGCAGCTCTGTAAATAATACTGGATATAATGTAAATATAAGTTATTGTTTTTCACCAATTTCTTTTGATGGAATTCCGCAATAGAAACAACAGCATGACTTGTATATTGTTCTATGTGTATTCTCTGATGCAGTTCTCCTTAATATGAATATTTTGATTTTAGACATCCTTTTCAGGCATAAGGATATTTACTTTTTATAATTTTTAATCATTTTATTTATTTAATTCTCTTGACCTTTTTTGTGCTTTAAACCAGACCTACATAAAACACGCAATGTGCAGAAAAGCCAGAACAATGATTTATTTGGCTTTTTTGTTTGTTTTGTTTTGTAAATGATTTAAACAACTGTCTATAAATTTTGTCTTGCCATTGGCTTTAAATGAATCAACCCCAGGAGTATACAGTGTTAGTATTTCCTCAATCATAACTTTAGAAATCAATCAAAACATTAAAAATGACCAAATTTGATGATGCCATTAAGCAGCATTGGATCTTGGGAATATTGTTTCACCACCATCAGTACTGAAAATCTATTCAATGCCATAGATATCAGGTTCTGAAACATAAAACCAATGAAGAAGTATTTTACAGAAGATCGCTTTACAAACTTTCACGGAATACTAATTACACTATTTATCCTTCTAATCCCTGCAATGGTGACTGATATTAATCCTTAAATATATGTATTTTGTCCAATCAGGCGTTATATATTTTACATTCTTCTTGTTTGAATGTTTTCACGTCAGGCTCCAACAATGACTGTAGACAAATGCCAAACTCAACACATCAAAACAGATGTCCACAAAAGAATAAGTGGCTTTGTCAATAATTTGAATCAAGCTGAAACGGTCGATGTTCATGGAAAAGGTCATATTTGAGATAATGTAAAATAATTTTTTTGCTTGTTTTTAAAATAGCCATATGTAATGTTAGTTAATGTTATGTTTATTACTGCCTATTAGATCAAGGGACTACTCACAGCTGTTATAGCTAAGATTACAATGTGAATTTAATGGAGCAGGCTCGCACTGTTACCTGTGGTCTAGACACATATAGAATAGATATTTGTGTGCCTGATGATTGGGAATAATGGTATAGTATAACTATGCATTAGCTTGATGGGTGGCATTGTAAGCTAAATAGATATTGAGGCCTAGCAATGATGAGCTCCCAGTTGGATTGCTGTAATGCAAAATGGTATGCAGTTAATAAGAAATTCATGCTCTGGTGCAGAAACAATTCTGTATATTGGCACAGGTATATTGGTATAGATTCTCAGTCATCCAAGTCATCCTAAGAGCTTGAATAAATGCAATTGGACTCCTTTTTCTTGTTTCTTGAAAACATTTCACCCCTTACCCAAAAGGCTTTGTCAGTTCTGACAAGTCATGGGAAGTCTCAGCTTATAGGTGTAAAAGAAACATTTATATGTTAAGGGTCCATAAGGTCACATGTGTCACCTGAGCATAGTCTGGGTCGTTCAATTAATTGTTATCTGTGAGTTGTGACCAAAATTGTTTTGGTCACAAAGTCCAACACAAAAGGGCCGCTGTTACCTTCATCAGTAGTTGTTCTGCTTCTGCCTCGGATATGTTGTTATTCCTCATCACAGATTCAGCGGCTCTGTTGAGGTCCACCATTGGTAGCTGTTGTGGAGACGTGGCAAAGTTGTGTCTTTTGGTTAACACATCTTTTCCTGGTTGTGTGAGATCCATATCCCAGGGCCGGCATAAGCAAACTAGGCGGTCCTTGGGGCCCCCACCTAATCAGGATCCCCCCCCAAGAGAACTTGAAATGTCAAGATAACTTAATTAAAGTAATAAATAGATAAATAATTGCAAACATGTAGTTAAATGATAAAATAACAGTCAAATAATGAATAAAAATTAATCTAGACAAAAAACTTGATTTTTATACTATTAACATGGCTTTGTGCCAACCATGAAAATTTCCTTTTCTCACAAAAATTGTACTGGTTTTATCAACTTCTGGGGAGGTGTGCTACTGCTGTCATACAGTGCATGCACAACTATAAGTTCAGTATACAACATTAATATATAACTCTAAAAACATTGATTTTTGACCATTTTTCTGAATTTTCCACCCTAGTAATGTTAAAAACCACAGCCAGAATGACACAAGTGTGATGTAAGCCAACCACAAATAATGCAAATGAATGAGTTTGTAACATTTACATTGTATGTTATGATTACTGGTAGTACTGCGGTGGTGGTGGTGGGGGGCTCCCAAAACAAATTCTGCTTAAGTCCCCATAAAGGCTTGCGTTGGCCCAATATGTCAAACAGTTTCGGTCATTCAGGATAACAACTCTGCTTTTGCACAAGTATAATTCCGTCACTACTTGGGGACAAAGAGTTAACGTACAAGTCAGAAAAGTAAGTGACAAAAAGTAAACAAATGTTATATTTCTTGGAGTTTGATCACGGCTGGAATAAATTGGGATTATGTAAAAACATAAAACAACTAAATATATAACACCGGTCTTGTCATTTTCTCACATTTTAACTGGATTTGATTTGTATAAGAGAACGAATGCAGCCACAAAGATGTACTTGTTTAATTTATTTAATCTTTTTTCACCTAGGTTGGGGGGACAGACTTCCCCTGGCATTCCCATGTAAAGAGTCATGACAAACACGTCCAACCAAACAAGAGAGGGTGAATAGGTTTCCAGTCCATACATAAAATACATTTATTTACTATATACTGAACCACCAGCATCCATTAGTCCCACACAGCATCCATCTGTGCTATTAAATATAGAGAGATAACATCTATGGAAGGATTTATTTACTGTATGTGTGAGAGAAAGGAGTTGGCAGAAAGGGTTTAGCTTATAGACGAGAAGAGTGGTGGTGGTGGGGAGCAGAGTCGAGTCATGCCTGCAGTAGCCCCCCCTTGTCTACATGATACCACAGGAGGACAAGGGGTTGGCGATCTGGCAGGTGCAGGCTGACTGGCAGTATTGACGCACAGTCTGATAGCAGCTGCGATCGGCGTCCCCGCCCCACTGCACAGGTCCATTAGGGTCAGAGGGCAAGCGGCTCAGAATGCTGGTGTTGATGGCCAGAGCAGCCAGGCCATAGTCAGTGAACAGCACCGTCTCACGCCGACACGTGGGGCAAGAGATGAACTTGTACTTGGGACAGGATTCGTAGAGGATCTGCAGGCACTCCTCACACACCGAGTGCAGGCAGGAGAGGATGCGCGGACGTTTTCCAGCAAAGTTATAAGTGTGACCACAGGTGGGGCAGTCCAAGGGCTCGCAGGGCATGACAGGCCCAGAGGAGGAGGACGAAGAAGTGGAGGAGGAGGTGGAGGAGGAGCGCAGCACATATTGGTTGACTATGACGTCTTCCATCTTGTAATGGAACTGGTGGTAGCAGATTTCATTGGCACTGGTTTTGCGCTGCGCCAGGAAGCTCTCCTCCCTGCGTGTCATGGGGGCCGGGGGCGACACCATTGGCCTGGGAGACCCCGCTATGTCCAGTGTCAAGTCGCTGCAGGCCTGATTAACAATAATTTCCCCTTCACCGCCGCCGTCCCATGCCACTCTGGGCGGCGGGGCATAGCGGGGCTGGGTGACGGGCATAGGGCACTCTCTGGGAAACTTCTCCGATTGGATAATCTTGACGGTGTCCATGGGGATGGCGATGGGCTGACGCCTGAGGCAGGACATTCGCACTCTTTTGGAGGTGTTAGAGAGAGGGGCTGTTGCTTTAATCAGCACTGTACACCCCTGCCTGGTACTGGACGAGAAGATTAGACTCCTTCTTTAAAATCAGCCATTAGAGGGGACGTGAGGACGGATGGTTGCCTCCATGTTTTCTTCAAAGATCCCCCCGGTGGGTAACACAGTCAGCCTGAGTCTTTGTGAGGGGGGAACTGATAGAAGAGCTCAGCCAGAGCAATGCAGTCTTTAGGTCTTATTTTGCTACAGCTAATTTATACTGATAATTTAACAGTCCAGTTTACACTATCTATCCAGTGTTGACTATCTGAAGGTAGATTTTGTTATTTTGACTTGCTTGTGTTGATGCGCCTGTGCTTTCTCTGACAGCAATCCAGAGAGCACACAGGGGTCTGTAATACTTTAGCACTAAGATATGTTCTCACTCAGTGTTATCAATGTAACACTAAATTTATAAATCAATATAGCCTATTGTCTTGTGTGCACACAAATTTTCACATATATACATACAGTACAGGTTGTTGGATTTCTGAATTCACAGAGTGTGATTACAGGCAGTTAAGAAAGGTCCAAGAGGTATTGTCTGAGACTATATCCGTTGCCCTGCTTGGGTGTTACTCACCCAAACAACCACTTAACTTCCTGTTTTTGGCTGTGGCTGTGTTCTATATTGACTTGAGAGTGTGAGAAAGAAAGAAAACTCTTCAGTATTTCTCTCTCGTCTTGGTCCAGTTTAGTCAGGAGACCTTGTGTGACCCCTTTCCTTGGCTTGTTAATAAGAAGGAGGGAGGAGGTCTTTTGAGCCGAATTATAATGCTCAGGAGAGTTGGTGCAAAGTCTCCTTCAAAGACTCCTTGAATTCCTCAGATGTGGGAGTGAAGTGTGTTTTATATATCTTTACTTTTTCAGACTTTCAGACGGTCCTCAAACTAGGCAGAGGGAGTAATAGCAGTTGGATAGATGCCTCTGTGCTTGTCTCCCCTTTTCAGCATCTCAAATCTACGACTTTCTTCAGAATACCTTTGGCGACTTTCTTCAGAATACCTTTGGTCCATTTACCTATAAAAAAAAAGAAGAAATTTAGCTTTTTTTAAATAAAGAAAATTATAAAGTTGCATCCTGTTTTTTTGATGTGAGAAAACAATTGGGCTGTTTTTTGCAATGACATTTTAAACCCTGCTTCAGAAAGACTGATTGGAATTCACTCAGATTTATCTGTATAGACATCAGTTTCTTTTTAGTCTTATCTGATGGTTAAAGATGCCAGGGTAGTTCACATGGGGGGAAAAAATGTCCCATTTCCTGCTGCATCTTGGATATGCCATGTCTCTTCAAAGACTGACATAATCATCATGTTGCCACTTGCTGTCAGCCACAACATGGGGAGGATTCCTCTCTTTAGACTTCCTTTTGAAGTCCAAACATTTAGATACAACATGCCCAATGTTCATCTCAAGTCAGGAGAATTATTTATTTATTTAACTAAATGTTCAGTCTATAAAACTGCAGCAAATATGAGCAAATGGCAGTTTCTGGAGCAGTTGTCCTCTGAAATGAAAATTGCAGGATCACTGACTTTCATATGTATATTTGGCACTAAATAGCTAATTTACTTAAAGCATTTGGTGACAAGTAAAGTGTTAACGGTGTTATAACTGTGAGCAAGCATCTATTTCAGTAACTTTTTCTACACCTTTCTTGTGTACGTTATTGCGTTTGTTTAGTTTGTTTGTTTCCATCCAGTGTTGCATTCATTTTTTGTTAAGATCTTGCATTGATGATGTGAGAGTCCAACCACAGCGCAAAGCCTTCTCCAGCACATCCCAAAGATTCTCAATGGAGTTCAGGTCTGGACTCTGAGGTGGCCAATCCATGTGTGAAAATTAAGTTTCATGCTCCCTGAACCACTCTTTCACAATTTGAGCCGAATGTATCCTGCATTTGTCATCTTGGAATATGGAATTCCCCACGAAATCCATTGATGCAATAACCTGGTCATTCAGTATTTTCAGGTAGTCAGCTGACCTCGTTCTTTGGGCTCATAATGTTACTGAGCGTAAACCTGACCAAGTGCAGGAACCCCAGATCAGTCTTCCCCCACAGGCTTGTACGATAGGCACTAGGCATGATGACTGCATCACTTCATCTGCCTCTCTTCTTACTCTGATCAGTCTGGAACAGCATTAATCTGGACTCATCAGACCACATGACCTTCCATTGCTCAAGAATCCAATCTTTGTGCTTCCTGGCAAACTGAAGCCTTTTTCTCTGGTTAGCCTCAATGACTAATGGTTTTCTTATGGTGTAGATATATTTTAATGTAGTGTAGATATTTTAATGAAGTATAAACATATATAAGCACACAACTAGTTTTCTACACAGCTTTTCAGTCCCAATCCCTTGAGTTCCTTTAACATTGTGCATGTAGAAATGCTCTTACTTTCACTATTAAACATAGCCCTGAGTTTTTTTTCTTTAGTTTGATATCACCAAATGCTTAAGTGATTGCCGATCATGATCATTCAGGATTTTTTTCCAACCACATTATTTCTGGAAGACGATGGCTCCTAACTATCCTTTCAATTTTTGATAATGTGTTGGACAGTTCTTAACCAAAATTTAGTGGTTTCTTCAACCTCTTTATATGTTTTTTTCTTTTTGAAGCACACCAATGTTTTGATCCTTCTTAAACAGACTTTTCCATGACCACGGGATGTGTCTTTCCACATGGTTGTTTGAGAAATGAGAAGCTACTCATTGCATCAGTTGGGATTAAACAAGTTGTTGCCAGCTGAAAGATAATCGCCTGTACAGTAATCATCCAAAAGGAGGCTCCTACCTATTTGCTTAGTTAAATCCAGGGGGCAGAATCTGGATCTTACATTTTCTTACATCATGTACATAAATAGGAGGGAAAAAACATTGTAATATACCTCTCAGTATAATATAAAAAAATATGTTTTATGCTCACAGGATCCTTTAATCCTTTAAGAGTCAAATTGAACCTGGATGCAGTTGACAGAATCTGAGAACATAGCTCTTCTCTCAAAAGCATGGATAATTTTGACTGGACAACTTAATTAAAAACTCACACAAAGTAGAATATTCCTAAAAACAACAACATCAAAACCAATTTTTCATTTTCATTTTTCTTGATTATATCCAATGACCCAATAGAAGTGTGTGTTGGTGTGTTTCTCAGCAGCGATACAACCATCAGCTCATACTTCCTTCATTTCCTCCTATTTCGTTGTGTCCATAACATTTGGGGGATGCAGTTATTGAACAAAGGGTGTTTAGACTCCATGCAATGAAAGCATGCATATGTGAGGGCTAAAAAACATAGCTGTCATTCACATTCACTCAAACACACATACACAAGCGTCTTCAGTAAAACTTGATTTTCTCATAAAGGCCCGGTCACACTGCGTTTTGCGGGCGTATCGCGGCTGAATCAAGGGCAGAAATGTCTGCCCGTGAAGCAGACGCTGTTGGACGCTTTGAGATCGCGATACAGACGCGATACAGCCGTGCTTTACCCGTCGTTACACGCG
>JBBBVU010000020.1:14307327-14324100 GCA_037177055.1 Atherinosoma microstoma | reverse complement strand
GCGCCCTGAGATGACATTGTCGTGAATTGGCGCTATACAAATAAAGATGAATTGAATTGAATTGAATTGAATTGTTTATTCAGTCATTACCTAAGGGGCAGTGGTTCCCAAACTTTTTCTGCAGGGCCCCCTTTACATTGACAACAATAATGTCTGGTGTCTTCAGTTTTTTGGCTCCTTCTTCCGTTAAAACTATATCAGTGGAGGAGCGAAATATTAATCCCTCTGCTATAGTGTGAGGCCTTTTAGACCAGTAAACTCTGCAAGCTACTTTATATGAGGTGAGTTGAGTATTTAATGAGACAGATACTGCTTTAGTAAAACTATTTACAACAGTTAGTTTATTTCTGAAGGAAACAGGCTTTTCTTTGTGTTCAGGATTAGAAGTTCCCAAGTGGCACTATAACTTGTTTGGCTTCATAATGTCAGATGCAAATATTTTGAGACATAAGATAATACACTGTGGTCTCTCTTCATTACCCACCATTGTACTGTTCAAGACCAGGGCATGGATGTCTTGTCATATTTACTTGTCTTTCTTTTATTTGTTGTAATGTTTTCTTTTGTTGATTCATCATCCTTTGTCCATTAGCACTTTCATAAATGTGTTCATATTTTGCTAGAAGTTCCAGAACTATACATTTTACTTAGTCTAGCTGGGTCTCCCCAGTCATAGCTCTTGGCCCTCCAGTTTGGGAACTACTGACCTAAGGTAACATGCAAGATTTTTTTTCCCCACTGTGGGATTAAACTGGAAAACCTGGAAAGCCTTCTGCAGAATTATTCATTGAGAATATTGATCTAAAACATTGGAGCTGCAATCATTACATTGACAAGAACTCATGCTATTGTTGGTTTTAAGCATTAATCAGTAATTCAAATTCCATTAACTGCACAATCAGTGGAAAATCTATAGATTTTCACTGTATTAGACATGAACAATGCATTTTCAACATATCATTCAAGGATCAGGCAAAACCAAAAAATTTAATATGATAAACTGGTTTCAAATGTCAATGAACCAAAACATCTTGAACATATCTGCTGGGGGTTTATAGCAAAGTGAAGACAGGCAGTCAGCTTTTTTGTAAGCTAGTGAAGTGTAATTTAAAGATATACTATTGTTGTTCAGATGAGTTTCTCACAGCAGACATTTGAATTCATCACAGCATGAGAAGCACAGATGTAATGAATAACATTAAAGACGGCTAAGTTCCTTTTAATGGCTCGTTGAATGACAATGAACCAAGACATGCAAACCATACAACCATCCCTCAGCGGGATGCAGCCAATACTGATACACCTGTGCGATTCCAGCTGTGACAAAGTCTGCTGGGCCCCTTCACTTTACTATCCCCAAATTGCATATTGGGTGATCAGTTTGACTCACTCTCCTCTGACAAACAAGTCAATATCTCTTTGTTCTGTGTCTTTTTCTTGCTACTGTGATGGAAATACACAATACTGCTGTGAAATTAAGTCAGATCCTGACAATGAAATAGAAGATCTATTAAAAGTTGAGCCAAACAGAACTGCTGAGCAATCATTGAAAGTTAAGGTACAGAAAATGTCTTTTGGAATATTTTATTGTTTTAAAGAAAAATGCCATCATTAATCAGACACACTGTTCTGCTGGGCTGTGTAAAGCCAACTAAGGCCGTCAACCTACACTCCTATGAGCATTCATACTTGTGCAATGTGTTGCATCGGCCTTGTTGGTGGCAGAGTAGGAGGTTCTGTGAGAATGTGGTGAGCTAATAAATGCTGAAGGAAGGTCTTTGTGACTGAGACTGGTGCAGAACACAAAAGAAGAAAGTTGTTGAGCTAAGATTTTACACGGAATGGTGAAGCTTTTAAAACAAGAAAATACCTGCAGACATTAAACTGGTTATTGTGTGTTAGCATTACGTGCAAACCTTATTTAATCGCAGATTTTTTCTCTTTGTGTTCTGCATCTGTGTTACATATAAACAAGGCAATGTGCCTTGCAAACACATTCCAAGTGGACAGATATGTCATTTTGAGCTGCATGTATGTGACATGTAGTTACATGTTTAGCGACATGATGCCATCCCTGAAAAAAAGGATCTGAGTTGTAGCTGTTGAGTGGAAAAAAGAGTCTCATTACTGGCAAGAGTGAGACAATTATCCATGGTGAACTTTGACCAACAGCCTTTCTTTGTTATGATGTAAATCAGCAGAACCACTGCCAAGCACATGATCCAAACAGATATAGAGTCATTTACAGTAACAAATTGGGTTGGATTTAAGAGATAAAACAGCAGACAACAAATAAAACACAGATAACTCAGAAATTATGACACATTCAACAGCAGCACATCTATTGCTGTCATTCCACCAGTGTACATTAACCAAGGACTTGGTGATAAAACCAAGATAGTGCCATAAGTGCATCTTAATGAGAGACAAAAGTCTTATGGGAAATTAAAGAATGATCATGTACAATTCTCATTCAGCATCTTTTTATTAACTAGATAAAAAAAATGATTTACCTTGGCATGATTAAATCTGAGCAGAGATGTTTGACATGCTGAACACAAACAACAGCGGACCACTAGAGGGAAGCAAAGAGAGCCCAAGCGCTTTAATTAATGGACAAGCCCTTGTCTCTGAGATTTCCTTACTCATTAACACCTTTAACAACATACAGAAAGGTGCATGGATGTAAGAAATGACAGCACTCATGGACTTTGAGCTCACAGCTGAAGTGGAATGAGGTAGCACACGCATACATAATGAAAGAATTTACAACCTTCTCTCTTGTCCTTCCTCGGTTACATATTACAGGCATCTTGCAGACAATTTATGTGATGTTGACCCTCTTTTTTCATGACTTCATGAAGCATCTTGGATTGAATTAACTTTTGCCTCACACACATGTAAACAGTGAAGAGGCATGTATATTTCCAGTATTAAAAAAGATTAATCGCTGTAGTGGGAATGAATCAGCATCAAATATGCATCTGTTATTTAACAAAATGATCTTAATGTTGAATTACATCCTTAATTTTCAACTAGTACAAAAATATGTACATTGATGTACATCACTACTGTGTCATGTTTCCATTCATAAAATTAAAAAATTAACTATAAAGATGGGAAGAAAATGTAGAGTTTGACCCAGGAATATCCTCAAATATCAGAGAAAATGTGAGAAAATTCATGGAGCATTTTAACATGATTGATATTTATAAGTTACTGAATGGTTTACTGGTTTACCTCAAGTGACAAATACCAGGAAATGTTGACAGGAAAGTCCATATCCTTGTAGAAAAATACATTTTATATCCTGGATAAGAGCAGTAGTTATTATGGAGTATGCAGAGTAGAGAGGTATGTCTTTTCTTATTCAAGAATATTAAAGGCTACTGAGTGCTTTGTTTTGGTTATAGATTGAATAAATTATAGTATCGAGGAGTGAATGAAGCCACTTGAGTCTCTCTAACCGAAGAAGCCATGACAGAACACAGCCACACACAGGAGGATGATGGCGTTAGCGTTGACAATGTTCTTCCATAGAGGTTTCTCCGATGTGTCTGTGAGCTGCCTCTTCAACTCTGCCTCTTCTTCTGGACTAAGTTTTGGTCCTTTCTTCTCCTCCAGTCCACAGAAGCACATCACTGCTTTCTTACAGAAGCCTGGTTCCTCCTCAGGTTCTGTTAGGCAAAGAAGAGAATCATATTACATCTGTGTATATGCACGAATGCATCTTTGATTAATATGTCAACTCGCTAATTACCCTCTATATCCATGCTGCCATCGTCATTGTCGACCCAGTCGTCTTGTTCGAGGTCCACCCTTTCCTCTGTACGGTTCCTCAGGCTCCAGCACAGACGATACAGCTAGTCACATCACAACACATTATGTAAAAAAAATAGTCACAGCTGGATGCAAATGTTTGAACGCTCCAGCAAAAAATGACACTTTTTCTTGACTTGGTTGGACTGTAGGCTGATAATAAACCTGCTTGCAAACACACACATATGACGCTTCAATAAAACATGGAATACACAAGGCAGCAGCGATAATGACGCATGTGTCATTAAAAACAAATATCAGCCTTTGGCAGATCAAGAATGTCATTAATCTTTTCATTGGATGAAAATGCCGCAGTTTATATTTTCTCAGTCTTCAGATTTTGATGTAACAGTTGAGAACGTTTTCACTTTTCAACTGATTGGTTGTTTAACAGCTAATAATGACTCCAAACCATCTCATTGCCAATGTGACAGATATCAAGGGAATACTGGTGGGGAATCTCTGTAGTCTGAGTTATTGTGAAGAAGTCACAGGCAGTTGTGAAAGTCAAGACAAAATGTAGAAAAGTGATAAACCGCTTGCATGCAGGGCAGAAAGACAAAGCAAAACCTCAGCTTGACAAAAAGGGACACTTATGCACCTATGTTCTAGTGAATGATGAAGTGAATTATCTATTTAGCCTTATTTCAAAGCAGTCACGTACATGCTTGTCGTCAATTGGCTTGGTAATGAGGGAGACTCCAACTATGATGATGCAGGAGATGATGAACAGGAGGATGGCGAAGTAGAGGTAGTGGACTCCACATATGATAGTGGGACAGTCACTTGGGTTTGCACAGCTTCCTGTCCCATAAATAAACTCAGCAATCATCCTGGACAGGCCTATTAGCAGTCCACTTGTGAGTCCATAAAAGGCACCCTGAGGAAAGGAAGAAAAAGCGAGACGAAGAGAAAGACATCAGACTGAATCACTGTATCGAAACAATAGATGTATCAATGCAGTAGATACATTATACATGTTGAGAGTTAAATCTCCATCACTGTGTTATATAAATGAGAAAGGACATTCGCTTTAAAGAGATATATTTAAACTCTTTTTTTTAATGTGGGGTTAAGTTAGGTACAAATGAATTGTCAAAGACACAATACAGAACTTTTGCCATTTTCTTATTGACGTGCCCCCTATCAATGGCTGATTCAACATCCATCTTGCATCCTACCTGTACCAGTAAAAGACAGTCTCATCTTGGCTCTTGTCTTATCTCTAGCTCTTTCTTTGACTCTTACTGTTTCCTCTCTTCCTCCAATAAAGTCTTCTAATGTTTCTTTGCTGAATCAGCCATGGTGCTCGTTCAAAATGGCCAGCGTGTTTATATCTGGGAGCTAGCGTCAGGCGCGTGTACAAAGCACAACTCTGCTGCAATGTCACGCAGCGTCCCGGATGAAAACTGGGCTGCGACGCCTCTAGAAATGCACACATAAGATGCCACTGCGCCATCAAACACGTCTGGAATGCAGAGTTTTATGGTCGAAAAGTTACAGAGTGCGTCTTTAATGTCTTACCTACAGTAGAGAGCAGTCACAGGGTCTAATCATAACAAAGTTTTTTGATTAGACTCTGATTTAAAATATCAAAAACAACTAAAAGCTGAAAAATTGCACAGCAGTCTGAGAACTTTTTCAGATTTTTCTTTTTTTTACACAGCATAATGCACTTCTATCTGTGTTACATTGGCTGGAGACTGTTGCAACCCAGTTTACAGATAAGTACATAACCATCCAATGCAATAGTTATGCTATTTGATACTTAATAAAAAAAAAGTGCTCACTCAAACTAGTATGTAAGTTATTTAATTATTTATTTTTTTAGGTTGAGTCACTTAAAGAATGTGAAAAGCATTTTGACTTGCATACCATGAATCCTGCCTGATTCTAATTCTGTCCAGGTCAAACACTAGGCTAATTTCTTGGTAAAAACAAACAAACAAACAAAAAAACTTTTTTTTTTATTAGTGTCACATCAAATTACTCCCCAGAGAATTTATTTTTCTTCCTTTTTTTAAGTTCATAGACCCATAAACAAAGCTAAAGTTTTTCTACTTTCCTTACTAGCTAACAGCTAAATAACAGCTAAATGCTAACAGCATTAACAGCTAGCAACTTTATGGCACAAAAATGAAACCCGTGTGCATCTCTTGGAACGCAGCAAGAAAGTATTGATGCAATTTTTTACTAAAACTCTGAGGTGGCTCTTTATCTTATTTTCTCAAATAATTTCCAATGTGGGGGAAAGATTCTGCCAGGCTACAATATCACCAAATAGACATATAGAGAAAGCCATATGTCTATTTGGTGATATTGTAAACCCCTAAACCATTGCATATATTTTGAATATATACAGAATGATTAATATATTCTAATATCTTTAATCAATCTTCAAGATATGAATAATAACAATCAAAAACAAATAAAAACACAACAAATCTGAATTAGAAAGGCAACTCACGGGCTCATTGACACGTTTGCAAAAGACTGCAAGCATGAAGACAGCTGCAACGGGAGGAGCGAGGTAGCTGGTAATAGACTGGATGTAGTCAAAGAGCTGACCACTCTGGGCACTCTGTACCACAGGGATCCATGCTATGCTCACACCAATGAGGGCCAAGATAAACACTCTGTAGATCGTTGAACACACACACAGTATCAGTAGTACTCAACAATTTTAACGCTGTCATACTAAAAATGAGGCAAACAAGTTTTTTGTTTTTTTTTAACCTGCCAACAAGCATGAGTTCCCTCTCTTTAGCCGAGGGACGGATCTTTGTGTAGACATCCATGGTGAAGAGTGTACTGGCACTGTTGAAGATGGAGGTAAGGGAGCTCATCAGAGAAGCCAGCATCACAGACAACATCAGACCTCGCAAACCTAAAACAGAATAATAGATTCAGAGGAAGCGTTGAAAAAGATACTGGAATTTGTATTAAATTCTGAAGACAAAGATCTTAATACACCCACCATTGGGCATAAGATCCACCACCAGTTTGGGATAAGCAATGTTGGTGCATCCCACACTTGTGCCACAGTGTCTTTGACATTCTTCTGGGTCCACACATGCCACTACATCTAGAGGAAAGTTAACAAAATTAGCATTGTGTTAAGAAATATTTTGAATTCACCGGGATTTCTAAGATATCAGCTAGCTATAACAGTACTTGTACTCGCCATGTCAAAAGGAGCGGACCTCAAACGCCAAAATGTACTCACCAGGATACAGGATCCTGCTGATCATTCCAGGGAAAACGATGAGAAACATGGGCAACAGTTTCAAGTAGCCACATAAAATGCAACCTCCTTTAACATGAGAAAGATTCTTGGCTGAGAGGCAGCGCTGGACAATCACCTGCAAGAAAAGATCCATGCATTTAATGATTAACCACTTAAAATCTTTCAATTTTCATTTAAAACATGTTTTTTTCGTACAAAAGACTTACTGGACAACTTATTGGACCCTGGCTGATGTGACATGACTGTTTTATGTTGCGGTGTGATCTGCTACTGGAGTACAGTATGGCTTCAAAGATAAACTACTTGAGCGACTGGTCAGAAAGTGTTTTACTGAATCTAGTTATGATTGTAGCCTGCAATACATCATTCAAATCTCAAGAATCTCAGCTTTTCAATGGTGAATCACATGTGGAGGTAGATTGAGTAAAATACATATTTATTTGTCACATCCTGCATACTGGTACCAACTGGTTAAATGATTGGTCACAAAGTTATTCATACTGTCTCTTTGAATGAATGACTACTGACACTAAATGAATAAATGGATAAAAAGATGATTGCATTGTCTTTCATATCAAGTCAAAGTGTGTCTTGTATTTCAGATCATTTTCACAGTGATGACCAGTACTTTGTCTCATTGATCGTAATTTGGGGCACTGTGGGCTTTTGAGAGTATTCCTACAGATTGTGCTGGACAAATATTCCTGGTTTACAAAAAACAAAGCCATCATTACAAGCATGATTAGCGATGACATTGCATTCGGTTATGTGCAGCACTTTGTTTCAGCTTTGCTTGTTTTAAAGTGCTTTATAAATAAAGATGGTAAGGTATGGTATGGTATGGTATGGTATGGTATGGTATGGTATGGTATGGTATGGTATGGTATTGGTATGGTATGGTATGGTATGGTATGGTATGGTATGGTATGGTATGGTATTGGTATGGTATTGGTATGGTATGGTATGACAGTGGGATGAAGCTCATTAAATAATTGACATGTCTTTTGTAAACAGAAAACAGCATGGTAGATGGGTAGATGATCTACTTGCAGAGTATGCAGCAATACACGTCTCATGGCATAGATCAGTTTATTGTACAACCCTTATCTAAACCTCACACTACCCTAAAGTAATGCGAGCACTAACCTTGACCTAGACATAGCCTTAAAGTTATGTCTTGAATTTAAGATCTTATTGACTTACGTGAAGTGGCTGTGTCAGTTACATTATATTAATTGGCATTGAGCACGCAGACAATAGAAAAAAAATCAAAGCGGAAGAGATACAAATAACAAATGATACACCATGCTCAGCTGAAAAGACCCAGCAGCTATTTGCACAGCTATACAAACTTGTAAGCCTCTGAGTTTAAGGAAATGTGCAGGGAGAATTCTGATTCAGATCCAATGGTTTTCACATTTCCCATTGACACACCCTACCTATAAATCTAATCTCAGAGTGACCGCTTGAATGATTCTGGCCAAAACAGGAAGATAAATGAGCATAAATGTGTGTACCAATCATTTGTATGCCTCTCTGTTTATGACCACGGATCGTTATTGGTTGTGTAAGCTGGCAAGAGACAGTAGGAGTAACGCATCCTCACAACTTTCAATTGCTTTACTGACCTGATCAGTGCACCAGTACCAGGTAGCCTGAATGGTGAGCCCAAACACCAGGCCAGGCCACGGCAGGTCTCCTGTAATCGGATCCCTAAAAATATGGAAGGAGTCTGGCCGAGGCTCGTAGCAGCTTGGGTCAATGTCACTTGTGATTGAGGGGACTGCCAACATGTACTTCCTCTGGAAGTTTTCATATCCCCCAACTTCAGTGAAAGCTGATGATATGAGCAGGTTACAACATCTTAGTTTTTTGCCCTTCAAGAACCAGGCATCACAAGCAGTCATAGTTGAAAGCAAAAGAATTAAAAAAGAAATTAGATTACCAAAGCCCATGAGAATGAAGGATCCGACAATCATAATGACGGTCTGTAGGGTGTCTGTGTAAATCACTGCAGCAAGTCCACCTAAGATACAACATGTGATGTTATCACACAGTCTGTGACAGTTGCATTTAAAAAGAAACATCATCAGTATTGTATTTACTGGAGAGAAAAATTTTGTTATTATGCATCTATATGCACTTTAAATGAACGCTTTATAAAACCTACATTCAGGTGTGTATGCATTATTACAGAGCAGCAACAGAGACCCATTTAATGCTTGTCAGAGTCCATGGGTAATCAACCACAATAACACACAGATAAACTAGCCAGGAAAGACAGATTGTGTGTGCACGTGTCTCTATGCCTTGAGAAGACTTTACCCCCAGTCATAGTGCAATTAACATAGATAAGCCTTCTTTCTAGCTTTAATGTACAAGGAAAATGTCAGTCTGTGGAAAAGGAAGTGGATTCACTCTGTGGACAGACCTGTGACAGTGAACACCGCTGTAATTGCTAGAAGTGCAATAACAGCAATATATATATTAAGTCCTATAGCCTGCTGGATGAAAATGGCACCAGAGAACATGTCTGCCTGGGTAGAGAAAAAAACAAAAACAAAGATGCATTTCTTCAGTCAGTTAGTCTAATGTTGAAATAAAAAAGTAACCGTCCTAGTAGCTTACAGAGATCTTAGTGAAGACATAGAGGATCAGGGAGAGCACAGAGAGATAGATGCGGATGCGGTTTCCTCCGAACCTCTTCTTCAGGTACTCAGGCATCGTGACTACCTACACACACCCATTCATCAGAGTTCACTTTTTCATTGCTCAAAATACTGTTCTGAATGTGCATTTTGAATAAGAAACAGAAAAATGGGAACATATGTAGATTGCTTGTCTTATTTACCCCAGCTTTGATGTAGATTGGCACAAAAAGCCATCCCAGAATGACGACAACAATAAGAGCCTGAAACACACAAATGTTTAAAAAAAAATGGGAAAAAAAAAACAAGCCTCAAATTTGAAAAACAAACAGTTTTCTTTCAATAATCTGGACACAGAAATTTTCACAGTAACCTACAGACAATCAAACCCCCTGACAAATGTAACTCAAACATCGACAATAATGGCATAAATATTGTTACTCACATTCCATTCAAATCCACCAGTGGCTATTCCAGAGGCTGCAGCAGTACCAGCGATCCCCACAAAGTGGCCACTGCCAATGTTGCTGGCAAAGAGTGATGCTCCAATCTTTGAAAGGCATAGTTAAATAGAAAAGTGTCACTTCAGGCTTATTCAAAATGTAATAATCAAAATAAAAAGGTTTCAGGTTGATGAATAGAAGGAATTATTGGGTGCATTGAGGAACAGAGCTGATTATGGATTTATGGTGCCATAACAATGAATAATTGCTAAATGATTCATACACTCGGTAAACATCAATAAAATATGACGTTACTTAAGACAGTTTGATAATGACAAACAGCATTTTATAGTTCTCATTGATGCAAAACAGTCACCATGGTGACAGTTGTAGGAAGGTCAGTAGGAGAGCAAGACAGAACTTAATCTCTATAAGGATTAAAGTTGAGGGTAAAATACCCACCGGCCACCACACCATACTCCTTCCTGCAAGGAAGAAGCCACCCACAGTGGACCGATTGGTGCGTACCATAGCCTGCAGCAGGACAAGAGCATATTTGAGAAACATCCACAAATCTGCACACCACACTCCTAAGTGCTAACTCAACCATGAATTAGTGAACCCATGTGCATTATAATCCATTTCATTTGGACTCAAATTTGCTCACAAATAAGAAATGATCACACTACCTATACAGCTCATGAATGCACCTAGTTTAAGGTAATGTATGCCAAAGTATGTCACAGAATAATTGGTTGCTGGTTAAGATGTTGTAATAAGACAATATCAGTCCACTCCTTTTATCTCATTTACATAACAGTGCCGTTGTGGGAAAGCTGAAAATAGCAATTATTTTACTTTAAAAAGCCCTAACATAATCCCAAAATTCCCTGTTGTCTTATATAACTCATATGGTAAATGATCTTTACATTTCATTCTTGTCTGCTTCCAGAAAAAAAATCCTAAATTTCAAAAGATAAATAAAACTTCATGGAGCGCTACAACTGTTGATGAATTACAAAGGCACATTTTGAGAACAGGCTGCTGATGGATTGAATAACTCACCCATATTCCCACAGCCAAGACCACAACAAAATAAATCACAATAACAGAGATATCTGCTGGATTGTTAAGGACCACTGTGTTTGTTCCTGTGTCGTTTCTTATATTCCTTTGTATAAAGGAGAATCCAAAATAATCACGAGCCATTTTGCCGAGGAGGTGATAGCAGATCAGAAGAGCTCCTGGAGTCAGTCCCCTTTGACTGAAGCGTTGAGCCAACACCTTTATACGTTGTGTGTGTGTGCATGAGACTAAATAATAAAGAGAGAGAAAGGGAGGGGGAGGAGACAATAAGTAAGTCTCCAGATTTATACATGAAATCATGTTTGGTTATGTGGATTCGCAAACAAAGCTTTGTGGCACATTAATGTGATGAAATGAAAATGATTGTTTTAAGTAGTGAGACCTTTCGACACATTATGTTGTTAATTTTTAACTAACAAGGACATTCCAAAAGAAAAGCCACTGCTATTCCTTTACAGCCTGGAATGGTGTATATCAGTCATATCTCATGAATCTATAGCTTCCCAATGGTGTATAACGTGTGGAAGTACTTGGATCGTAGATTGAGTAAAATACGTATTAATTTGTCACGTCCGTGGTACCAACAGGTTAAACTGGTAGAAAAATCCTATAATGGCATTACAAAATAGATGAGATGTGTAAAAACATGTTGACGCTCCAACTCATGAGCGGTCATTATTACACTGTCATATAAGTGCAGATTAGATTGATAAATATAGCATATTGTTCTTTTTGTGCCAGTGTGTGAACCCACCACCTATTTGAGCTTTTTTCCATATCTAATTAATTTTCTTGTCTCCTTACTTGGCTGACATGTTAACTTGGAGGGATGGGTGGGTTTGTGTCTGGAGGGAGCAGTGTAAATATTTATTATTTTCCCCTGTCATGGAAAGAAAGTTTAGGCCATCATTTATCTAAATGAACATGTGAAACGAGTGCCAAGGAACTGAACAGCACATATGTAGAAGATCAAGCAAAATGATGACTGATAAACAGGGAAATACAGTTCAGGTTAATATACATTAACCATAGAAAGCTCTGCAGTCCTCATAGGCTCCACTATTAACCCTGCACACTCATTTTGACACCTGGCAATGAGTAAAACAGGACTAACGGATAAATCACTGACACGTCTAACTGATAGTGGGTCATCAAAGATTTTTAGCTTTTCACATTCAAATAATGATAGCTGACTAAAAAATTTAGTTATTAATCATATGAGGTATTTTAATCAACACATAATTTCTACTTTTAATCTCTAAACAAGATTCACTTAGAAAAAACTCAACCTCACCTCATTTATAATGAACATTAAATGTCCTTGATAAGTAGATAAACTGGTGTTTATCTTATGTTAATAATTAGCTTATGGGATGATGGTTGGGGGAGGGCCCAAACCGAAAAAGAAACGAGAACCCTCTTTGCTTATAAACATTTAATGAATATCACCCATTTAACAGCATATCCCAGACATAATTGCTTGGAAAAATAAATGAATGAAAAAGGCAAGAGACTTAGCAGGATGGGCTGTGATCCTTATCAGTTCATTAAACTTTTTCCTGATAAATAAGGGCTTTAAAAGAGGTAAAATTCCCATTTACTGGTCAGAGAATGTTTTCTTAATCAGTGCCCCCCACTCGCCGCTTTTTTTCTTTTGAAAGATGGAAACGACATTGTTTTTTACAATGACAAATTGTGTAAAGACAGTACTATCTGCAGCCAGTAGGTGTCTCTACAAGACAATGAAACTCCTGCACAAGCCAAACGACAGTAATAAATCTTTTTTCAGTCTTGTTCTTCAGTTTTATTTCACAGTTATTATTTATGAAAGTCAAATCATACATATGTTGTTAATGCCCCTCTCTGTCTCTAACCCTGGTGTAATGTCTTACAGTGATTACAGCTCCCTACTCCTATTCTGCATTTAATGCCAACTTGAAATTAATTCTATTGTCTGATCTGAAAACAAGAGGAAAATACCTCCAGATGTCATGCTTGTCAGTATTTTAGTCCATTCTGTCGGGATTTGTGGGTTTTTTCTGCGTCTTTGTTTATCCCTCGCTCCTGCCTTCCCTCGATGTAACTTGCCAGTGGCCACTGATGGCTCATTCCACACATCTGTGACTTCCTCTTAATCTTGGGTCTGCTCATCAGTCGGCAAAACTTAATCGGTTTTCATTTAGTATTGTGTGCCCAAAACCTCAGACTCTTGTCTTCGGAAAGAATAATTTGTGAATTAACCTATTTTTTCTTCCTCCACTAGGTTTTGTGTTTGGAGTTCCAGTTTTGATTTCAATTGTAACTCTCAGTTTGGATTCAAGCAGCCAGTACCTCTTCACTACTGAGGAATAATGTCAAGTCATCAGTCAGTTCAGAGTTACTTGCCTGTCCTCTTGCCACTCTGCACCACCACCACCATCTCCCCTGGAAGGCCAAGGGTTTATGATCATTAGAAACCCTCAATGGTCAGTTAAGCTCTGTTCTTACCTGTGGACTCACCTGTTGTCATCTTCTCCTGTCTCTGTAAAGGCCCAAAAAAGTCTCTGTTTTTTTGGGCCGTGTCTCCAATACAAAACCATAACACATCCTCAGAATCCACAGTTTACACAGTAAATCAAAAGAAAAAATGTTTTTGTTTTTTTTAAATATTGATACAATGAGATATTAAACTAAATACTTAATTTTTGAAATCACAACAAAAAGAAACAGCAATGATGATGAGCTATTGTTCCTGAACTGATAGTGCCAGGTAGGAAATGAGATCCATTTTATTTTCAAGGTCCCACTTCTGAGGTTTGCTTCAAGTCTTTCTGTTTCAGCCTTATTGGTGGTCTAATCAATTTGTTTAACAAGGAAAATATCTGTAAACACTCTTTTTATGGATAAATGTGTACATCAGCCTTTAAAACAAACAATTTAGCATTTCTTTCTCTACATATTTACTGATTTTAATTAGCTACCAATTTGAGCAACAACAAAAATCATAATGTGAAATGGATATCATTATTAGTAATTCAAGTATGCTACTTCATTTGTACATATTTTTAGATTTTATATTGTACAGCTCCTAGTTTAATGGTAAACAAGAATAACGTCCACCAAACAGGGTCACATTTCCTGTAACAATATTTATTGATACAGGTTTGAGCCTTCAGTGATTAAACACAGATATAAACAACTGGGGTGTTAAAGGAGCTTAACAATTCAGCCATACACATTCACACCATAGTCTTTGCAATTTCACAATGTAAAATGTGCTTATTACCATCTGTAATTAAGCATAATTATGTACTACAATAATGTAATACAATAGGTTATGCAGTACAATGAATATACATTATTTGTTGAGGAACATACACTCATCTTAAAAACATGCTAAATAATGTTTTAGTATTTGGTTATACATTTGCCTTACATAATACATACTGTATCAACACTAAAATCCAGTGTTATACTCTGCAAATAGAGATATAAATTTATATAATGTTCTTTATATGTGTGTGTATAACCTGTAGCCTGGCTAAAGGTAGTTTGGCATTGTTTCATTTACCAAAAAGCCATTCATTTAAAGATATTTTAAATATATCTAAGTGCTGTATATTGTATTACATCAATAGAGTTTAAACAGCATTTAACATTGATCAACAGTTATGGTAGTTAAAAGCTACAGTAGGCTAAACAGATGGAAACAATGTGATTTGATATGGGGAGGCACATTTAAATCAAATCTTCAAATTGAAATCAAAATTTAATTAAATATATGTACAAAATGTCACCACTTATTAGGTTAGCTTGTTAGTTCAAAACAACAATTACACCAAATGGCTTTATTTCCCCTGCACCCATTAGATTGCCCAAAGGTCATGGTGGCTGTAGTCTGATTTATTAACAACATCTGTCTCTGTGAGAAAAAAGGGAGACAAAAGTAACTATCACAGTGTTAAAGCTCTGACACCACAGCTTCCCACTGCAATACAATTGTTACGGCTGTGTGGACACGATGAGATCGTAAAAGAGCCAGATGGGGGAGTTATCAGACTGGTACTGTTACAAATGGCTGCTTGAAATCTCCAAATGGGGACAATCAATATTCGCTTGAATGTGAATCAATCGCTGGAATGAGGCCATGCTCTGTGAGGATTAAAGCCTGGTTATATATGTTGAATTTAGGCAAAGAAGAAGTTCTGGTCTATCTAATGGGGAAAGATATCAGTACTTTAGTTTAGCCCAGTTTAATTCTTTGTTTACCGGCTGTGAAATCAGAGCAAAAGAGCAACATAAATACGCCAGAAAGGTGATTATTTCCCATTGATGGGAGACCTCCAACACTTCTGATGTCTGATGCCAGAAATCGATTGTTTGTGGCGTTATTTATCATAATTAGGAATCTATATTGTGTGGGAAAGAGATGTCTTAACAGATCTGTGCCTGGAGGTCACAACAGACACATGTGTGTCTTATGAACATCTCTCTGTGTCTACTATTTGTATGATTAAAGAAACTCTGCAGAGGGCCGACGGAAGTAGTGAAACATGGCTCCAGGCAGAGCCCTAAAAGACAGACTCACGGGAAGGATTTATCTTGTGACCGCAGCACCAGCAGTAAGTACTCACAAAGTGATTTGTCCCTGCTTTGGTTGCAAGTTAAAAAATAAAGTTAAAGAAGTTACTAAAATTTCACATTCCATCCGAGTTTTTGTTTTTTTTGTTTTTGTTTTTCCATTTGCCATTCAGATTATTATTTGTTCTATCCAAATGTCAAATCTTGAAGGTCCCACATTAGCCAGAAACCTTTCAAAATATATCAAACTTTCAAACTTATTGACCCCTTGAAGGAAAATCTGCAACAGTGTGGATGTTTGTATATGATAACAGAAGACCAAGTGTTTGAATTTGCAGCTGACATGCTCAAACATCATAACTAGCCTAGCTGACAACATTATGAAAAGTATTCCCAAACACATCGAGCTTCTTTTTTTGTGTTCATTATTCGTTCAGTCCAACAGCCTCAGTTCAGTCATCCTTGCTGGTGCTTGTGCTACATTTTACTTAAAGGTGATGAGATATTCTCCAAGACAGAAGTCATGCCAATTATAATTGCTCCTGGCCATTTATTTGATTGACTAGCCTCAGACAACGTGAACCCACTTTTATGAATTCTTATATGCTCACCAGGGAAAATTATTGAACTTATTTGCAACTACGTGATGGTCACACTTATTCATATGAACCAGTGTACACAGTAGCAGAGCTGAAAATGAACAAATGAATAGGTAAATTAATTTAGTAGTAGGAGGAGACTGAGAAGCAAAAGTTAGAGAGGCAGTTCTTCTGCCTATTAATCCTGAATGTTTCCTTTACATGGTCCAATAAGTCACCACCATTCGGCACCAGTTCTGCTGAAATTGGAGGGGGGGGGGGGGGGGGGGGGGGGCCAAAAAAAAAAAAAAAAAAAAAAAGGGGGGTGGAAATTTTTTTTTGGGTCGGGAGGAACCCCATTCTCACCCCCCGCCCCGACCCGTCTTTGGGGT
>JBBBVU010000020.1:14293195-14304318 GCA_037177055.1 Atherinosoma microstoma | reverse complement strand
ATATTATATTATATTATATTATATTATATTATATTATATTATATTATATTATATTATATTATATTATATTATATTAAGATTTGGTTTTAAAAATACAGCCTAAATAATAAAATAATAAAATGTTTTGGGTTTGAGAAAAGAAGTTTAAGACTTCAATATTGTGACTGAAACTGTTGGCATACATGACAAGTTTTACAGCAACATTAATTTAGCACTGCAAAAAGAAAGAACAGATGTTTCCCTTTTGGCATTACAAGCAGGAGTCGATCAACATTGGATCCAACGTGGCTTTATCCTGTTCTTTCCACCTGCCTAAATGCTCTGGGGTTCCCATCAAGCTATGGATGCCATCTTAAGCAAAGTCTCTCTCGTGTTTGTTATTGAAAGTTGGGAGTCAGTTTTGGGATTTCAAACAAGGAGGTAATTAATGTTTCCACCCCAGGGTAATCCCCGATGGAAGCTAATGTTTCCAGGCCAAGAGGTAGGTGTAAAAAGGGGCAGTTGGAGTCAGACTGGAGAACAATAAGATAATGCTACAACCACCGATGGGTTAAAACTGGTTCTGCCATTTGTGGATCTGTTGTGGAGCAATTAGTGAGTTTAAAGACACTTATGTTGGGTCAGGGGAAGCAGTGCAACCAGAAGGAACGTTTCATGAGGAGGCAGGACCACAAATTGCAATATCAATAGTATATTGTAGATTACTAATTGATGGGTTTTAAGGGGACAAAAGCAGGAGATGGTGTTGGCATCAGGGTTGTTGAAGAAGTGGTGAGAGGCAGGATAGAAACTGCTGTGGGAAAAGGTTTAGATTTCCAATCACTGGTTAGATAAGGGATCTTTGAATCATCCAGACTGTAATGCGCTAACTGAAAATTGCTTAAAGCTACTTGATGATAATGTACTAAAACAGCAAAATTCTTGTTCCTGTTAAAAATTTAAAGAGATTGATTTTGCAATAATTGATTCATTTTGTTATTTTCGCATCTGTCATTGTCTGTTTTATCACATCTTTCAGAACAAACTGGGCCTCTTGTGATAGGTTGGCCTTCTCTGGCTTTAACATTCAGTCTCTCACTTCCCACATCAGCACTTGAGTCTTCTTATATGCTCTATGTACTCCACTAAGATTAGATAATAAACTTATCATGGGAAAAAAATTTTACTCCACAAAATAAAATAATTTCATTAGATTGGATTGCAGGTATAATCTACTTTCAAATGTAAGTTATTTATAAACAAAACCATACATTTCCCTAACTCCTCGCACTCTCTGTGGAGTCTCTATGTTCCATGAATGAAGGCAGCAGATGCTCCCTGGCAGCTTGATTATAAATTTCCCTTGGGCCAAGAACTCAATCAGAATAACCAATCATTACTTTTGCCCGGAGCCCAGTTTCCTTCCATTCATTCACTTTTATTATCCCGAGCCAGGATGTGAGTTTATGTGTTTCACAGACAAAAGATTTAGTGCTGAATACAAGATATGAGTATATTCTAACTAAAGAGCTGTGTACTTAAGGACAAGAATATTTTATTATTAGTTAAGTGTAGCCTTAATGTAAGTAATAGGTTTGTTAGCCCATTACCTGTAGGCCACCCTCAAGCTAAAAAAGTGATAGAACAGTTCATTGGGTAATTTAAATTAAAAAAAATTCAGACTAAATGTATAAGCCAGAGTGCTGAGAGAGTGGATTTTTCAGAAATGCCAAGGCTGCATTCCACAATTTTAGAATAGATGATCAAAAACTGAGGTAAAACTTTGTGGAATTATAATTATCTGTGTATTTTTTGTAGGAATCTGTACTAAATACACTTTTTATTATTAGAATGGGATGAATCATGGCTGACATGATCTGAAAGATAGGGCAAGTTAGGTTAGATCATGTTACTGATTAAATATTAGAGGTATTTTTATATTGGTGGAACAAAGGATGACCGTGCCCAGAATCTGGAAACCAGAAGGCCTGTTAATTACAAGTGGATTTATTCTCTGAAATCATGTGTTTGTGATCTTTATGAATTTGTGTAGCGTTTGACCTTAAATGGAGTAAAAGGGACTGGAAATATGTCTTTAATTTATGGGGTTATAAAATAGAGGATTACCATCGAAATAGAGGAAAATATAAGAAAAATTAGGAAAAGTTTGCAGCTCTGTGCTCAAAGTGGACGATAAATGGATTTTGTATATAAATAATTATTTGTCAAAAGCAAATCATATACCATTTGAAGTACAGAGGACTTTTACTCTAGTCACAGTGTTGATGTAAGTGTATGAAAATACTATTTATTACTTTGAGTAGTAATATGAAATTGTACATGGGTTTCACATGATATGAAAATTTTCTGTAAGACTTAGTAACCATGTTTATATGGAGTTTTTACTATGCAAGAGGACATATGAGCTATGACACTTGAAGTTGCAAAACGTACGGCACCACAGAGACAAACAAAGTGAAGAAATGAGAGGACAGGAGACGGACTGGTCAAAAGAAGATAAATTAAATGCTTAGATCTGTCTGTGTTACTTCATATATAATAAAGCTTCCAGCAAGTATTCATCCGTAAGTGTAGATCTCTAACTTTGCTCTGAGGTCTCCTAATTTACAAATTAAACACTGGTTTGTCTCTCAAACTTGAAAGATCACACACTTGTTTACTGGGGTTCAGTGTTGAAGATCAAGGGAATGACTGTGGCCAGGTTACCTGTAAATGTAGACAGACAGTGAAGAGATTCAGATAGCAAGAAGAGGGTGAGGAAGGCAAAAACTAGTTAGTATCGTCATAGATTTGCTAAATTAGGAAAAGATATGGTGACTACCAGACTACCAGATATGGATACTTGAGACATTTCACAATATATCACAATTATTTTTGTAAAAAAATAAATAATAAATAGTGTGATTTATTTGTACATTATGTTTTAAGTATAAAACTATAAACAAGATTGTATTTAACTAGAAGCACTCAGAGAGTGCAGACCTCCGCTAAGCTATAAGGGTGACTCACCCGAGAAAACCCCAAAAGGCCCAATAGCCCAACAAGTACCCCCCTGAAATTTTGAACCTTCTGGATCACCAGATCCAGAATATCAACATGATCCAGGTCAAACAATGTTGGATTATAACTCAGACCTGGATCACCCCCAAAATCTAATCTTATACCATTTCAGAGATTTCCTGGAAATTTCAACAAAATCTGTCCTTTATTTTTTGAGTCATGTTGCTTACAGACAGACAGACCGACAAACATACATTGGCAAAAACATAACCTCCGTGCCTCGGCAGAGGTAATTATTATATTACTTTGTACAATTATTTGTCACCAAAAGTATGGATTAAAACCATCCTCAACATAACAAAATATAATGAAGGTATGCTTGTCTAATTGTTAGTTGTTAGTCGGTTAATTTTTGGTCAATATTATTACCATTATTATTTGTGGCCATTAGCAGGCAACAGAGTCCATGTGTTCTTTTTCCTCTGGTTTTAATTTGGTAGTTTGAAAAAAACAAACAAAAAACAACAACAACAGACTTATAACTGAATGAATTACTCTTGAATAGGACTGAAATCATAAACCGTATCTGGCAAAACTCTGCCCCCTTGTGGAGATAATATTATAATGCCCAAAGCTACAAACCCACCTTTAAAGTACATAGATTTTAGTTTTAATCAATAAATACACACAGATTTTTTTGGAAAAAGCTGATTGTCGTTCTTCTTGTTCATCTACAAAATTATGCAGACTTCCAAGTTGAATGTTTCATGAAACTTGAGCTTGTACAAAGGAAGAATGCATGGAATTTTGCTGCAGATAGGGATCATTTTCATTAGAATTCCAAAATACCAAATTGGCTTTGATTGAGGATGCGCTCTGTGAACATTTTTGTTTTTTGATTGATAACAATAAATGTTTTCAGATAAATTTGAAATAGCAGGTATTGTGTTTGATCATCTCTTCTTTTACCAACATTCTGTAAACTTTGTTGATGAAAGCAGTGGAAACTGTGGTTTAACATTGTCTTATTGACTAAACCCAACCAAGATGTGTCATTCTCACAGGTGTGCAGGCATGCACAGTTACACATCTATAGATGGTTGAAAAGATGCTGTCGTATGTGGTGCTCTATCAGTTAAAAAAAAGACACATATTTCTCCACACTGACTTCAGCTGCCGACTCATGGCAGCCCAAAGCATATTAATGTCAACAACATTTTTCCCAGCTGTCTAAACTCAATTATACATACTTTTCTTCCTTCTAGACTGCCTTTAAGGAATGGCGTCTGGTTCCATTATCTGTATGCACATGGCAGCCTGTCCTGTCTGTTCTTTGTAGCTGTATGATGATGGAAAGCCTTGCTGGTCTACCCAAACAGGACAGGAAATCACAGGTAAAGTCATTAAGTTTAATTTTAGTCACCCTAATATTCCCTAAATGTCATACTACCCACATCCAAACACCTAGTGTGTGATAGGGGATGGAGTAATTGCCACAGTATAGCCACAAATTAAGAGAAGCTAGCATCAGACAAGCTACCATTTAGGACAGCATGTGCTTTTACATTTCTAAGAGCTGGACAAGTATTGCAATTCAGTATGAAGGATGGTTTTTATTAAAGTGGTCACAAGGGGCTTTTCATAGTGTTTGCCTAACCAGGGAATAGAGTGGCTCAAGAGACACTCTGTGGAAGTTGTGGGCTTTACTTTTCTAACACCACCACTTGAGTTAAAAGGGTGGGGGGAAGTTTCCCATAACCAGCTATCAGTCACACGATGTTGTCGTAAGCCAATGATTAGCAGAACATTTGGCCGAAGAAACTACAGAAGACTTTAATTGAGCAAATCTATCCATTATCTATACTGGCTTGAGCTTGTTCAGGGTTGCAGGGAGCTGGTGCCTATCCAGGCTGACATTTGGCAAGATGCAGGTTTAATCCTGGACAGTTTGCCAGAGACAGACAACCGTACACACTCATATCTATGGCCAGTTCAGAATCTGTCTGTCTCTGTTCATCAGTTCCTGGTTCAGATGCCACTGTGTAGGGACTTGCATGATCACAGGCTGCCTGCCCAGTAGTGCTCCTGAGGGTTGCTGTGCACTTGCTTGTGTTGGCTGTGGTGTTTAATATGCTGTAGTTTCTTAATTTGTGCCTTAGCTAGTTGGACTTACTGTACTGTTGCCAGTATCACTTTGATTTAAATCTGTAACAATAGCTGAACTAGTCGTGAAAAAGTAAAACCTTATGGATGTTTTGGTTTCTTAATACCACTCACCTGTTAACGTCTTAATTACATCCAAGAAAGTGTGGAAGAAAAAGGATCTTGAAGCCCTCAGCCCTTTTTTTTCCTAAATCCACACTGACATTTTTGGTTTTAAGACAAAGTCAAGCACCTTCTGGTCTTCATAAGATCAAACTAGCTCTGGAATGTGTGAGGACAATCTGCACCTTCTTTCTCATCATTTCATTAAGAAGGCGAGTACTGGGCTCCTTGGATGAGCTTGCTGTTTTTCCTGTTGACACAGTCTTAGAAGGGTTAGATAATACTTTCTTTTAATAAACGCCAGTCGTTACTAACTGTTAAAGATCCACTTGAATTATCAAAGGGCTAATTTTCTGTAAAATATCAGAAAGTAGGATTTTGAATATCTAACTTTAATTTTCTCTTTTCTTTTTTTTTTACTTTTTGGAAGGCTTTAAGGGACCAACAATGGCTCCAGTAGACATGAGTCTAGACTGATACTGTATACAACAGTGTGGGGACTGCTAGAAAAACAAAAACATCTGAACAGAGTCAGTGATGACAGAGATTCCATTGGTCAAGGGGAGGTTTTTTGTGGAGAACAGCAGCATTAACTGACTCTAAGGCAGATGACTCATGGCCAGATGTCAGGGAGGGATTGATGGCACTCATCAGAATATGGAGCAGATCAGCAGCAGTGGTCCAGGACAAGGAGGACATACAGTTGGTTGAACAGGGCAGATGTTCAGTCCTCTAGTTTTTAGTTAAATATTTTTTTTAAGAGTTGGTTAGTAGAGTTAGTTGTGGAGCAGACATTAAGCTTGTGTTCGAAGGTTAGAGGTGGAGACAGTGACCAAAGGTCTCTGTGAGCCTTGGCTGTCATCATGCTCTTTGCGACTTGATCAGAGGAAGAAAGGCTAAGCTGAGCCAGACTACGAGGAAAGGAGATGACAGACGAGTCTCTGTGGCTCAGAAATAGGTAAATAGGTAAATAGCAGATTTGCCAGCAGATAAAGGCAGAAAAAAGGAGGAGATGAGATTCTAAAACTCTTTTTAGAAAGCCAAGCTTGTAGAATTTTCCTCCAGCTGCCTAAAATCCACTGTCCATTTGATTCACATGGCAGCTTACAGCTAAGGAGCAGGTGAGGGCGGATAGACAGCGGAAAGAGGAGAAGATTTAGGGTTGTGAGGGGCTGAGAGAGGAGGGATAAAGTTGAAGGTCACTGGGAAGACATGGACAGGAGTCAACTGGTGGGACATAATGAGAGTTAAGCTGAGGACAGGACGCAAGATAGAAATCACAAGACTTGTCCAGCGGAAGTTTGTATAGAAAAAAAATAAGCAACAGTTGGTAACATGGGAAGGATTAAGACCCGCTTACAGAAAGGGCTTTTTTTTCTATTTTCTTTTCTCTCTTTTTTCCCTTCTCTTTTTTTGCAGGTTTATATTTGTCTTCAAATCTGAATAATTCAAGAGCCCTGCAAAGAGGGTCATGGAGCTTGTCAAAGATTGAAGATAGTTTTTGTTATGAGAGCTGTAATCACGAACCAAGAATTTTTTGGTCTGCAGTCTGTGGTTGTTTGTGAAGAACTTATATTTTTAGAAATGTCCTTAATCATTTTTCCTTATTGTAGATTGGATGTCTCAACACTAATGAGAAATTTGGCCAAGCCCCAGCTCGAGTCAAGTACATTTATGAACATTTATATACATGTTTAAATGACATCTTTTAACTTTCTAACATCTAAGAACGCAAAGAAGCAAAAGAGTTGTTCTCTTCTACTTGAAAAATGAAAATGGCCCTATCCTCACACCTGAAATTTAATAAGAGGATACACAGCAGTGAGTAGAAGGACAAGAAATAAAATATATTTTTAGATATTTGCTAATCTCAATGCCGTCTCACTCCAGATTGTGTAATAGCGTCATCAGTCCACAGAGTAAAACTAGCTGTTTCTCTGCAGGCCTAAACCTTCTTGGCTCCAACATTGACAACATGATTAAGTTTTGCATTATGTAAAGCTCTCTTTTACCCTCAAATATTATAGAATTGTCTCATTTTCAAGGTTCCAAAAAATGACATGCTCATGTTTTCCTCTGCAAATACTAAGTTAATTTTGTATTACATGTAATATACAACTATAATATGTTGAAAATGTAAAAAAAAAAAAAAAGCATGTTTGTCCTTCAGTATGAATAAATACAAGCTTACAGGTTGGCATCATGTCACCTGAAGGTGTTTATATGAAACTGACGAGACTTTTAATTTATGTATTGACTCGTAGGATGGGAAAACAATAGTTTCACAGTTTTCTTCTGAGACTGGGCTGTTAACCTTCATGATTAGCTTCCTATGCTGTGCAAACTGTCTTTTAAACATAACCTGCCCCGAAATGCAATATGAAATGTTGAAAACTCAAACCATTAAAAAGATTAAATATCTCAAACATTGAACAGGTCAACAGTTTAGACACACCGTCTCTTTCATTTTGGACGATTTCCAAATTTACATGGAATTCATTTAATTTTAGAGAAGTTCGATTTTTATCATTTAACGGCTCTGAAAAGTGGTGTGATCGAAGCTGCTAAATTCTCCCATGACTGCAGAGTATCACAGCTGACTGAACCACAGAAAAATGAGTCTGCTTGAGGCTGGTGTAAGAAAATTTAGGCTGCTGCTTTTACTGGAGGAACAATGACTAAACAAGTGTTTTCAAACACCAGTCCATCCCAGTTTCCTGCCTGTTCACTACACGGGCATAAAATGAAAATGATTTTATTTATTCTTTTGTTGCCACTCAGAGAGACTTTCTGAGGATTACATTCTTTCACGTTTGCACATTTCTATCTTGTTTAAAGTGTCATTAAAATCTGATGATTTCCTTTGCAAAGGCAACTTTTATGATTTGCCCACACAGTTATGATGAATTGGACTAATGGAAATGATTCTAAATTTGATTGGACTGAATTACAACTGAATTGAACTAAAAAGCATTTCTAAAAATACCTCAAGATCACTTTTGCTGTGAATTGGCATCATACATATTTAAGTGAATTTAATTTGGTTTAATATATTTTGCAACGAAGTGGTTCTCATTACCAAATAAGCCAGAAAAATCCATCTAAGAGTCTATTTTAAAGAAAGTCGTGATATTCATGGATAAGGGAGATACTTATTGTCCTGCTGAGGCTATTTGAATTACAGTCGGTACGAAAGTAAATAAATGTTTTCCGATCCTTATTACATTGTTTTGTTATCTTAACTATTTAGTCAAATGACCCCAAACTTAAATGAAAAATTAGGAAAAATTAAGAAGCTAGTGGTGAGGGCAGACTAATTTCTCATCTGAATTGTCTTGGCCTGCAAGACAATCCCGAAACCTCATCAAAATTTTTCGGGATTGTCTTTGTTCACAATGCATAAAAAGTGGCTCAAATCAGACTTTTTTGCCCATACAACCCATATCTGTCTGTTTAGTCATAGTCTGAATGACACAAATCAGATTTTTTCAAATCAGACCCAGGCCACTTTCCAATGTGGTATTAAATTGGATACATTTCTGATGTTTTTCAAAGTGACCTTAGTCTAAACAGTCATGTCTTTAAAAAAAAAAAGAAAAAAAGAATTGGCTCTGGTGGCCTTTATTTAACAGTTTCTTTTGATGGGCACACCATACTGCCAATCACATGTGAGGAAATACTAGGATCATACCATTATATGAAAATAGGAAGGGGGGCAGACTGGTCCAAAGACAGGGAGTGTACAGGCCAGATACTCAGACAGGGAGCTAAATTTAAATACAAGTGCACAGTGAATCTAAAGGGATTTTGGCCTTTATTTACTTGATTTGTTTGTTGTGGTTCTGTGTTCAGTTCTTCATTCTAAAATGTTTAATTGAATCATTAAACTGTCTCTTTAAATAAATAAAAAAGCATAAAAGTAAGGATTTTATGAAAACAAAAAAATAACCAATAGCCCTGAGTGACACTAAATAAAGAGTCATTTGGGATTTAATGGAGCTGGCTCTTCTAAGGGAGCCAAACCAAAAGAACCAAACTTTACACATGGATTGAGGAATTAGCAACATATCCTCAGAACCAGTGATGCATAATTAAGTATTTGTTAAATATAGATAAATATGTTTAAAACACATCAAAGAAATATTGTTTAAATATCAAATAGATTTATTCCTTAACTGTGTCTTGTAATAAGACCTTATTGCTTCACTTGTATGCATTTGGGAAGCAGTGCTGTTGTCACACTAGCATGAATCCTGTCTGTATGTGACACAACTCCATCAGCTGCTTCTCAGTGCCACCTTGTGAGAGAATGGTCCTCACCCCAAGTCCCACTGCTGAGCAGTTTAGCACTTAAAAAAAAATTCAACTTAAAGTTACCTCCTGGTTCTTTGGAATGAGTAAATACTGAATATTTCTATACTTCCTTTGATTTATTTTTAGCGACCATTCTGTAACTCAGTCATTTTTATAGCAGGCACCGACCCCGACCACATGACAGTCACAAGGCATGATTTCAGCTAAACTCTCCATTCTCAGCAGTGATTTTTATTTATGTTCATCTCTTCAACAAATTCCCACTGCTGCTTAGACCAGTCCCAAAACAATATCCCCATGACTGGAGATGCTTTTAACACAATAATATAAATTAAGATGAAACAGGCGCAAGATCCAAATGATATCAATGTTAATGGTTTTAAAAACTACCAGCCACACAGGGTTGCAGTCTTTTTATATTTAAAGTCATCTAAGCCAAATAAATACTTAGATAATGTTTGATCTCCTCATTCTCCTGAAAGGCCTTTATGTTTAAAGAATTTAGTGTGTCCTGAATTTGCTTCATCTTTTTGAGATTTAACTCTTGGAAGAATTATTGCAGGCTCTGATGGACCTGTTCGCAGACTTGTTGGGTCAGCTAGAGTTTATAGAGTAATTAGAGTGGAATCTGTTTGCCACTGTACCCTGTCATCCCATCACACAGAGGCCAAGTTCATTCAGGAGTAATTTAATTGCATACTTCATGCTGGAATTTTTCTTGCTCCAGTGGCTACATTGTACGGAGAGGACAAACTCTTTTAATGTCATGATTTTGGACACTAAGGATGGAAGTCTGGATTTCGGACAGAACGTCCTATTCCAGATTGCAAATCATTTGATGCATATAATTAAAACAAGAAAGAATTGTGGCCCATCCCAAACAAATTTAAAGCACTGTAGACATAACAACCACCCAAACACACATTCACTACACCATAAAAATTTGCATAAGTTGTTTTATTCATAGTTATTGTCCTTTTTTTTTTTTTTATTTTTTTTTTTTTTAGATATTTCTTCTGTCAATGTTTTTCTCTTTTGTTGGGACATCCTGTAAAGTCAAGCCTGAAGCCCTTGGCTGAGTTGTTCTCTGAACTAAAAAGAAAGGGTAAGAGGAGGAGTAGAGACAAATCTTCCTCCTTGATCTCTCACTCTCTCTTTATCTCACCAACAGTCTCCCAACTCAACCTTTATTTTCATTTGTTTGAACAAATAGTGTACCTTACAGTATATTTACACATCATACTGACTGACTGTTGAACAATTTCCACTTAGATAATGCAAGGAAGATTGAAATTTGAAGGTTTGTGACTTTTTTTTTTTTTTTTTTAATTCTTCAAAAGTCTTGTTTTCCTTTG
Source organism: Atherinosoma microstoma (assembly GCA_037177055.1). Taxonomy (NCBI): domain Eukaryota; kingdom Metazoa; phylum Chordata; class Actinopteri; order Atheriniformes; family Atherinidae; genus Atherinosoma; species Atherinosoma microstoma. Next base: position 14,293,384 of record JBBBVU010000020.1, on the reverse strand, counting down.
ATCCACTTTTTCCTCCCATGCTAACTTTAAAGTGAGATTTTCATTGTCAGCACTGTAATGACCAATATCATTGTAATCTTCTTCATCATCATCATAACATCATTGTAACCATTACTATATTGATATATCTCTTTTTCAATAGATTCCTCTCTGACAACTGTACAATTGTACACAGTGTTTGACCTTAAT
>JBBBVU010000020.1:14249615-14261874 GCA_037177055.1 Atherinosoma microstoma | reverse complement strand
AAAGAAAGAAAGAAAGAAAGAAAGAAAGAAAGAAAGAAAGAAAGAAAGAAAGAAAGAAAGAAAGAAAGAAAGAAGGGGGGGGCGGAACTGGATTGTAGCCATAGAAAATTCATGCAAGAACATAATGATCGCACTGCTGAAGCATGATTGTGCTGTCATTACACATGCCACCAGTGTGTAAAGAGACTCCTCCCTTATTTATTACACACACATCCCCAAACACACACTGTCCAGCAGGAAAAAATCCCCAGATCAGGTTGCACTGGGTGTGTGGTGTAATGCAATTGCCTGAACACCAACCCTGCTGTCATAAACTATGAGATAATTAATCGGCTAAAGGCCAGAGCAAGTACACATCTGGTTGGGCTGAACAACTTGCCTCACTGTGACCTTTCATCTGGGCATTTTAATCTGGGTAGCAGGTGGTGTATTGTCCCCATTATTTTCCCTTGAACTTCCTTCTTTACTGTTTATCCTTAATACTTTATTCAGCGTATATCAGTAACCAGCTTAAACCTTCACATCCGCATCAGCAGATGCCACAAAAAGAAAAGTTCCTGATGAGCAATGGTGATATGCCACTTTTAAAAACCCGTTTACTACTTGAAATGTTCTCAAAACTTCTGTTTGGTAAACAGCTCACTAACTTATTTTTATTCTCCTCTGATTTTACAAGCCATTATCCACCGAACGCTTGCTGCGTTTTGACTTAGACTTTGAAACCATAAACAATTACAGACTTTTTTTTTTTTTGGGCTACAGAATCATTGGATGTGCATGGAAGATTTCATGTTATTGGTAACTCTTGTCTTCACTGTTATGATTCAGTAGGTCTGTATATGATCATTTGAATATATTTGATTTAAATAGGTGCACTCGTGATAATTGGTCCCAGTCCTTCAGTTAAAAAGGTAGAAAATCTCAAAAGCAACATATTTGCATTACTTTCATTCTATAATTACATTTACTCTAAATTTGAGTACTCTGGTGACTTCCGTTTCTATTTGTAAAACTCCTGCAGTGGTAGAGTCAGACAAATAAGCACCAAAATCACCACCATTAAACAGTTTCATGCAGGCTGCCTGTGAGTTTTAGAAGTGATTTAAAACATTTCAGTAACAAAGCACAGCAGGGTTTGTCCTCCAGCTACATGTCAGACTGAACACTTGATGCAGTGCAGCACAGTCCTGTCTGCTAGGAGGTGGTGGCTACTAACCGAGGGTGTCCAGAAAACTGTAGCTGAATAAATGTCTGCAGAATCAGTCCCAAAAAAATGCATTTCACCTTCTTTCAAAGTCCTTTCAAAGTCCTTTTTTGAATTATTGCATGCATTTTGCTGGATTTATCAGTGTAGATATTCATTAATTTTACAAATGACTTAACATGCAAATGCTTTTTATTACTCAAGATGTCTTCTATGATTTCTTTCTGACCCCTCTGTCCCCTAAAACATTTCCCTATCCTTTTCACTCTTTATAACCCTCACTATCCCTTTTTGTCTCTCCCGGATTGTCTCTGTGCCTCTCCCAGCTTCCCGGATCCCTAATCCTTAATCCTGTGGAAATCGGTCAGGCAGAATGAGCCAGCTTTGATCAGACTCTCATATCACGCGTGCTAACAGTGTCAGCACACCCGGATCCCACACAACCCTGGAGCCCAAGGGGGGAGCTTCAAACAGCCGTTCACCCACTGACTCAGCTTGAGAGCAAAGGGAAAGAGTTCCTGTCTCAACTGCCAGATACAGGCTCATAAGGGCCTTTTTTTTATTTTATTTAGGAAACATTTGCAATTGTGACTTGACTCTGTTTAGCTGTGCCTTTCCTTGTAACTAAGTTTAGCTTTTAGATGTGAAAGTCATTTCTGCTTTTATCAGGAGAGTACCGCAGAGCATCCATGCTGTTTTGTCATAGTTCTAGTTTTGCAATGCTCAACCATGGCATGAGATATTACCTGCCTGATTGGGAGACTCGTCACAATATACCTTCTGGAACAAAAAGAGGTAAGCTAACCAAAGAAACGATGCCCTTAACTATCCTACCAGTTTCTGAGCATCGAACAGGAGAAGATCTTTGATCACAACATTTCAATTACATGATCAAACCCATTGGTTTTGCTTTATGTTTGATGAATGTAAAAAAGAAAAAGAAAAATGTATTTATTGACATGCAATAAATGCTATGAGGTCATTTAATTCTGAAATATACTGCATTATTTTAGCCATTCATTGCAAGTTTGCACACACAAGTGCAGGTATTCTAAGTGAAAATATTTTTGATTAATAAAGTATACAACTCTGCAGAGCCAACAGAAGTGGTACATAAAGGCTTTTCCTTCTCACTACCACATGACCTGGAGGTTGGAACTCTCTGCAGATCCACAACAATACTGACAGTGTGCTCTGACTCCCCATTTAATCAGTACAGAAGTGTAATCAGGTGCTTTAAATCAGCCAGAGAGATGAAGCATTTAGTAATGTCAATCTGTATACAGAATGTGCAACGTCTGATATGAGATATATGATCGGGCTATCTATGACAATGAGCTCCATTCTCAAACGAGAAATGGTAGAGGGAAAATCGTTTTTCTGAAAAGGTCACAGTGGTGTGGTTCATTAAAATGTTACACAACAGCACCAAATAACAGTGGATACATTGTTTAAGATGAAGATGATGAGAAATCTCTAAATGGAAATATGAATTAATGTAATGAATCCAAATATCTGCAGGAATACTTCTGACAGGACATGCTATGCAGTGTCTTTTTGTTTACATAGAGAATGCTGACACCTAGCGGCCAAGGTCACATACTGCACTGTTAAGAGGCGGGGCCCTACATTTTCCATTAAAATGATACATTTGAAAATATTACTTGATTGAAATTGGGCAGAGAAATATGGTCATGGTATCCGATGAAGGTTGAGTCAAGTCAACGTGACTGGGTTTAAAAGACTATTTACAAGACCCAGGAACACCAATGACACAGGTAGAAGATGAGAAGAGAAAGGATACGGAAGGCGTTCCCTTGTATGGCGGAACATCTGAGAAAGTCAGGAGGGTTTTTAAAAAGCAATACATACAAATACCTGTGGGTTTTTTCAACCCAGCCACATCATCAGACATAAACTGGTTCAAAGCAAAGAAGCAATCTTGTGTGTGTAGTTCAGAGCAGTTGAGACTGCAATGAGCTGTACAATAGGGAAACCAAACTGTAATCCATCAACAGATGGATGGCTCAACACAGGACAGCCAACTCACCAGGCCAGGACTCAGCTGTGTTCCTGCATCTTGAGGATGAAAGACACACTTTTGAGGTCCACAATATTAAAATCTTCGACATAGAAGGCAAAGTGACTTAAGTGGGGAGTGAAAGAGGCCATCCATCCATTTTCTATACCCACTTAATGCAGGGTCACAGGGGGACTGAAGCTTACTACAGCTGCTACTAGACGAGAGGCAGGGTACACCCTGGACATGTCGAAAGCGTCCATCTAGCAGAGAAGCCTTTACTTAACATGAGAGGTCCAAGACATAAACTCTACCACACCTACAGTAGCATCCTTTCAGCTATCCTAAGGAGATTGACAGCACCTATTTACACTGAATACGAGAGGGGATGAGAGGGAAATGTCTCTATGATATTAAACCCGGTCCAGCTGATTGACACAACCTACAATGGACTGAGAAATTTGTGCCAAAAATGTATACAGATGAGAAGGACAAAGCCCGGGGAAATGTTAAATATGAATTGAAAACAGTTTAGTCAATTCTCTTGTGTCGTCTCCAGGGTGTTCAGGCAAATGCTCCTCCAGAGTCTGAACACCAGTTAAAGGTTCTGTTATACATGTTTTGAACAAATAAAGTGTTTTATATTATATTTGGCCCTGTTTGCTATATTGTTTGCTATCACATTAATGTTATCTTTATCTTTGAAAAAATCAGAATGTTGTGTCTCGAAAATACAGATGTGACATACGCATTGCTCAAGGCGTGAAAAGTAAAAGCAGACAAATGTAGCACGAGGTCATAAGGGGTAAACCATCTGCACTACTGCACCCTTATACCATGGAAGCTGGTTTGGAACTACGGGCTTATTCTGAAACAGAAGGTCCCACTCCCGTGCAGCCCTGAGGAAGCTGCTTAAAAAAGGAATTTCAGGAGTTGATTTGCTGATGACAGGACACTTTTTTACCTCAGCTCAGACCATTTTAAATGCCACTGTTAGATAACTCAGTCTCAGTCAGACATTTGAAGAGACAAAAAACAAAACATCTTCTTAGAAAGCTGGAGGTCATGGCAGTTGTCCAAAACCCAGGACTTTCAAGTGACCAGAGAGTTTCTCTTGTCCGTATCAGCTATGTTTTCCACTTAGTTTTCTTGTGGTCACACATATATCTACCACTTTGGGTTAGGAAAACATCATGGCTTCCCTCAAAATTCACCCTATTCTATTGTGCTTCTACTACTTGTTAAAAAGCATGATTTCTAAGTTGAATGTGTGCATCAGCTGCCCCAAGGGCTCAAAACACAATGACACAGACAGAAACATGCAGAACATGCAGTTTATATCCATCCATACAAACCGAATCATTTCTCCGCTTCATAGCTGCTCATGCCCAGATCTGAAATGGTTTAGTCACTAGAATTTTTAAATGCACCATTGAGCTGTGTTTAGTAATGGGTTCTTGTTTTTTTCAGAAAAGTTCCCGAGCCCATGAAGTGATTTCCACTACTGACTGATATCTATTTCCAATGCAGTTCTGCCTTAGGGTTCAAAGTTCTGCAACCACTGAATGCTGGTTTCCAGCCCTGTCCCTTGCATAAAGGGTCCATTCTAATATTAAAATGATATTTTGTATCATTATGGATCATGTTGTGAGGGTCAGGACACCAAGCCATTCATTTTTGATAACTACAAACTGTATGTCTAGAACTTCTACTGGTGCTGTATATCAGACATGTTTACTTATAGACAGATACACCCACACTCATCTGCATAGCACTTAAGGTTGTGATGGAGCTGACATATGCTCTGTAATTTTGCAGCTTTTTGCTTCTACGATCATCTCTCTTATCAAGATTAAATAACAAAAACTACCTAACTGCATTTTATTAAACTGGATGAACAGTTGGAGCATGTGCAGAAAGAAAACATTTCTGATTTGTCATTATGTGATTGATGCATATGTTTGACTTGTGAGTATCTTTACAGATGAAAGTTATTAACTTGAAGCAGGAAATTCTAAAGTCTTACACCAGCTCTTAACATTTCTGCCCTATAAGAAGGAAGATGACAGAAAGTCAAAATTACATTTTTAATTGAAAAGCTTCAATCTTTCATGTTTGGGTGTTTCAAAAATCAGTTTTGTCTTTTTGTGGCTGAATTTTCTGTGAGCTTAGATTTTTCACCTTTTTCTAAAGCCACAAATCTTAGCTCTGAAGGTTTAAAATGTCAATCACTTATCTTTTAAAAGAAGATCACTGTTGTTCTATGAGGTTCTCCTTCAGTTCACATGGGAACTACAATGTGGTTAACATGGTCATATTGTGCACTAAACTGCATACAGTAATATAGAGGCTTGGTAGCATGTAAAATGAGTTACATTTGCAGCACTCTCGGTTACAAAGAGCTGCTTCAATACTACATAACATATGTCCATTTGCTCTAATTCTGAGTGTTGGATGCTTACCAGACTTCATTTCATTTCCACTCTTGCAATAATTTCATGGCATTTCTTGACAACTTGACTTCAAAAAGTAAAGACTTTTGGCAGCTGATTAAACTCTAATAAATATCAGGTTTGTTTCAGCATGTAGCTGCACACAGGCTGATTGAAACTGCGGAAACATTTCTATTGCATTTGAATTAATAAGGCTTTTGGCTAATACTGCTTCTGTGTATTGTGAATTTAGGGCTTTGTTGCTGAGAACAGATTGTACATAATCTGTAAGAAAATCAGTTCTTTGGAGACTTTGTTAATCCCCACACTCTGGCTTGAGGGAATCCCGCTGACCCTTTCATAAACCCTAATGGCTCTTTATCTACAGGAAAGATTTAAGACGCAGACTTATCAGCCTTCAGCAATGACCCTAATAGGAAACGTTTCAATTTTCAAACACTTTTATTCATTCTTTTAGTCGAGTAGGCTTTGCTCATTTGAAATGAAATAAAATAGACTTTTGAGTATAAAGGCCCATGTTTGAGTAAGCCATTTCAATGCACACCAATTTCTCATTTCAATATATTCACAAGTTACAGAGAAACTAGAAAAACGAACATGAAGTCAATCAAAGTTCTTTTCAGTTTGCTAAAAAATTTCAACCTTTCAAATTTTTACTATCAACAATTATGTTGGGTTAAATTTGTTGTCAAATGTTCTGTTAACTACCCCCCACCCTCATCCCTTACCCTGAAGGACTTTTGACCTCCTGACCTTCCCGCCCCGACCACCATCTGCCCAAAATTTCCACTTCAAGACATCAAAGTCTGATGACCTACATTGCTGTTGAATATACTCTGGTATAGTACTTCAATATATCAGAGAAAAACAAGGTGTTGTCAGCATTCTTTTCATACAGCTTTAGTCAAATTGGCAACTTTATTTGATGAACATATTCCTGTTTTAAAAAAACTGTTTTCCCCAGAAACAAACCCTAATTCTAATGACACTATGATCTATCAGTGATACAGCGTGCTGTTAACGCACCTTAATCATCGCTGGGTGGAGAGTGTAAAGCTTCAACTACAAGTCTGCACAAATGAAATACTAAATGAATAGAAAAATTAATTATGAGGGAGAGGGGGGTAATTTTGACCTGATCATGGTAATTAATTAAACATTTTTAATAACTGGGATGTTTGCACCAGACCGTATAGTTCCCTCAAGGTTTCATGATCTCTTAGATGTGTATATGTCAACTGTAACAAACTGACATTTGTTGTATGGATATACACTGCTGTGCAAGAGCCTCAAGCCACCCCTTATTGCTTTATACTTTGTTTCCAAGGAGCCGGACTTTCTTGTAATCTTTTAAATGGATTTTGAGCAACAGTTCTTCCTGAAGGTCCTTTAAATGTTTTCTTTGGACATTTTTTTCACTTATTTTTTTGTCTAGTCCTTGTACCTCAGAGCTATATTTTTCCTTTTTTTCTTTTGTATTTGTTAAGCCACCTAACACTTACCTCTGAATCACACAATCATTAAAGGGGAACTCAAATCATGGCGTGAATGAGTGTTGGGTATATAAGTGACAATCAAGCAAAGAACTGGTTTTAAATCATATCTTGTTGTAGCCTGATGCAAAAACACATAATTTGTTACCATTTCTTCAGTAGAGTCTAGGAAAATTCCAAACAAGGGGATTCCTAAATATATATCAAGCTGAAAAATGGGCATATCTCAGCATAATGTGCAGTGTAATCTTCCAATTTTAAGGAAAATGGACAAGTGGAGGACAAAAGACATAGCAGGCTCAATCGAAAATATACAACAGATAAACAGTATCTGAAAGACTTCTTGATAAGAAATAGGATGAAAAAATCTCCAGCAAGGTCTTTACAGAGGACCTATGAGATGCATCAGTTTGATAAAGCTTTAACAAGGGTCGCTGTCAAGAAGCATTTGTAGGGAGGGGAAACAGAGAGTAAAGGCTGAAGTATGCCAAATGACAAAATAACTGGACTGAAAATCAGTAGCAACAGATGTTATGGAGCGATGAATCCTCTTCAGAGCCTGGGCCTCAACATTACTGAAATTGTGAGGAAACATCTTGACAGAGAGCAGAACAACAAGCAGCCAACAACCAAAGAAAGGTTTTGGAAAGTCCTTCAAGTAGTCAGGAGAACTATTTCTGAAGACTACTTAGAGAAATTACAAGAAAGCTTATCTAAGAGGGTTCCAGTTGTTTTGAAAAATAAGAGTCACACCACATACTGACTTTCAAGCTTGCTAGAATTTTTTTAACTCTATTTTTGACTTGTGCACTGTATTTATCTTTCTTCTTCTTTTTTTTTTTACATTACCAGACATCTACCACATGACAAGTTGTTGAGACATTGACATTTTATGTTGTGGTATAGGCTTACCACCAGTGTTGTGGGCTTTCTTATTATTAAATAGTTTGAAATGAAGGAATTAAAGTTGCATCATTTGACTTGAATGTCCTACATCCATGATATAACTACTATACACTGGCTGAAGCGCCCATCTAAAACTCATACACCCTGTTGGAACTGTACATATAAGGAAAACTGAATTAGGAGAAACTCGATATATTTTGGATAGTTTGTCAGCATTGATCAGGGTACCATCTTGGTAAATGATCAGGTATGTTTACAAAAAAATAGTAAATAAATAGGATCCTATACAAATGTAAATAAAAGTAACAAGAATGATTTTCAAATCATTTCAGCTAAAAATGGACAAGTGTTTAATAAAAGAACAAATATATCCCTAATTAGAATTTAATGCGTATAACAAATTTTACAAAATAGCCTACTGGTGGAGGAGCAACAGACCAGTAAACTCTATGGGTATAACAGGTTAAATATGTATATAATATAGTACAAAATACAGGTAAGAGATTCAGAAGAATCTCTCAGTGGATGGGTTGAGTACAATAATAATTCCCTTATTTTTCTTTTCTATATTTATGTCATATGGGTCTCAGATTTTAGAGAAAAGAGATTGCAAATTTGTTTTGCTCCCTCCACTGCCATCATCATAAAGGGATTATGTTGCTTACTGATCTTTGTGTCATAAAAAAAATCCTGCAATAAACTCCATTTTTGACAATTACAATCTTACAAGCAATACAATTTTAACAAGCAAACTAATACATTGTGCATATATTTGTGCATTTTTTGCGTTGGCCTCACTATGTTGCAATGTGTAATTGTAACCTATTTTATCCTTGTTTTGACCAGGGGCTTTCACACCCCAGAGTATGGACCGATTTAAAATGACCTGATTCAGCTTCTAATCAACAGGCTGTCCGGATAGCGCCATAAATCAGGCCTATTCGTCATTGGGTTAGCCTGTCTATGCAAAAAAGTATTGTAAAATGTAGCAAATGGTATTCCGTTTATGTAAGGTTTCATTTATTGGCTCCAAGCAATATAAACTATTTCTAGTGTAAATTACTTTTGCGTTAGTGTTACACTCCCCCCCCCATAATTATTTTTTTTGTGATTGTATGGAATTATATAATATATATATTAAATGTAGTCGGACATTAAGAGATTATTCAAATTTACGATCAATGTAATGTTCAGGTTTCTCTTGGGGGTGTGTGATAGCCTGCAATGCTGCCAGCTGTAAGGAAACCATCGTAAGCATTTTCAGTGCATGAAAGCGTTTCAGTGTACGTCCTACTTGTAAACCTCTACAGCAGGGCGATTTTGCGCGTTCCCGTGGACTCGCCATAGAAAACAAAGCTGAACGTCTTCCATACCAGCAAAGGGTGCAGGCGTGAGGAATATCCGAATTTATTGTGGCTACACCAGACAGAATATGGATGTACACTGGGTGTAGCATCGTTGGAGACCGAGCCTTCTCGGCTGGGGTGACGGCAGGACATTAACGAAACCGACGAAAATAACATCTGTGTTTTTTTTCTCGGGGTGCTTTGTCTTGTCCACCTAACGAAAGCAAACCATCATTCTCATTTCAATTGCGAGAATTTCAGCTAGTGAATACTAGCTGCTGCCGGGATGTATCACCATGTTGTCACCTAAAAGTAACTGCTAGGACGTTGGATTGTGAAGGAAAAGAAGAAAACCTCTCCCAGGTCCCAACGGGTTGTCACCGGGACCTGAATCTGTGTTAGCCACAGCCGCGGAACCCACTGTTTTCGGCGATATGGCGGAGCAAGGCTACTCTTCTTGGTGAGTGCGCATAGCCGTTGCGCTACAGACTAGTAGTAGCTACCTAGCGTTAGCTGTAGCTACTGCCTGAAAACTGGCCATTAAGCCAATGAATTTTAATTATTGTTCATCTATACACACGTTTGGCTTGTAATGCGGATGGTTTCAGGTACATTTATGACCGCATAGAAACCAAAATATCATCTATCTGAATATTTTTCTTGTATCTTTGGCATTGCTAACGGCTAACTTTATCTGTCTTGTTAGCTAACAGTGGCTGACGCTGTGCTAACTTTACTCAGCTGCGGTCATATCCAGTGATGCTATTGTGTGAATGTTGAAGAACTAGCTTTTCTTTCTGACGGGTTGATATGTTTAATGGCTTAGCGAGTTGGTGTATTATTCTGTTTTTTCTTATATCACAGCTTGCTGCTTATAAAATCATCATATTGAACAATAAAGAAAGATTTGCAGGACTGCTTAGCAGGGTAGTTGACGTTAGCCGTGTCAAATATTAGCGTTAGCCGATTAGCTGCTATCGTTTGTCGTCGACCCACTGACTGCACACAATAACAAAGGTTCTGCTAAACTAGCATCGCAGTCATGTCACTAAAATGTCTGTTTTCAAAATCGCGACTCGTAATTGGTTGTCACATATGGTCTTTTTTCGGATTTTATGAGTTATACATATATACTCGAATGTGAGTGTTTTGTAGAGTATAAATTTAGAAGTAAAAGAGAGAGAAAAACTGATGTATGTAATGCTTTGGCCCATAAATGGAAATGGCAATTTTGTCAAGGCCTTTGTGATTATTGTCGGTTGAATAGTGACATATGTTTAGCTTTTGGATGATACTTGAAATACTTGTGCTGTTGTTGGTCCAAACCAAGAGCAAACAATGTTGTTTGATGGGCTTGTGGGTTTGATATTTTAATTGATGTATTTTGATAACTTTTTCTTCTAATGCCTTTTATTTATTTTATATTTACATCATCTGAATGAGTTTGTAGTCAACTACCCAAAGGTCCTCTTGTCTGGAGACTTGTACAAACTGCATCTGTTTTTGACCAATCTGTGCCCATGCTGGGGATTGCAAGAAACAACAATCCATGTGATTAAAAACAACTAAGATGTCCAATGATTCCTACAAATCATTGGCATTTATCTGCCGTGTGTATGTAAATTTCAGGCTGACATCGATTGTAGGGGGAAAATCTGTTGAGACCATGGCCTCAACATTTATTACAGTTTCATTTATGTTACATTTCAAGGTTGCCATTTTCGAGAGGAGAACTTTAACATGAGAAGACTGCCTTGTTGGCGCTGATACAATCCAGACGTGCTGTGAAGATAAAAGACAGTTGTTTTAAAAACATGCTCTTTCTAAAATCCAACATTGAGTCAATCAAATATGGATATTACATTTGAATAATTTATATAATGGCATCTGATCCAGGGGTATTTTCAGACACACATAGTATAAAAAACCATTGATGTCATCTCCATTCTGTCCACATCATGATAAGATGATTGCAGTATTTGAATAATTTCGATGCCAAAAGTCTAGTGGATGATGAGAATTAGTACTTTGGGACTAGGTTTATTTCATCATCAAATGTTTGTTTGTCTCACATTTTCTTAAAGAAATAAGTGAAGTTATTTCTGTGGGTTCTTGTCTTTATATGCAAGGCAGGCAGTATAACATTAAGGTCAGTGCCCATCTGTTGCACAAGAAATGGCCTAGCAATTTACAGATTCAGTTTTCTGAAAGTACTTGCACTTTTGTATATGCTGCTGACATCCACAGAAAACACTAGAGAATTGCAAGAGATTGCAATAATTTAAGAGGACCCTGATCATTTATAATTAAGTTAATTTAAAACACTTGAAAGAAATTAACAATGGCATAGTTTTATTACCATTTCCTCATGGTTTGTTCACTTTTGGCACTTCCTTTTTCTGACTTATGTATAAGAGCGATGACTGTTTATCTTGAGGTTAACTTTCAGTGTGACTGACTATTTCAAAACTGGCTTCAACATTACAAATTTAGCTGCAAACCAAACACCACAAAACCATTGAGGGTGCATTTTGGCTTTAAGCCAAATAAAAAAACATTGAAAACCGAATTATTTATAAGAATGGCTGAAAAAAGGAATTTATATTGGTAATACAAAACAAAAGTATTTTAAAATTAATAGAAGATATATTGTGAATCTAATTATAAATTCGTCATCCACTACAATTTGATTATTGTGATTAAACATTGCGTGGTTAGTAGGTGTTTTTTGTCTATTCCTTTCCTTCCTCCATATCTGATTTGAAAAATTATTACATTTTTACAACCATTGCACTAGTTGATCTGCCATATTGTTTTGCATCTGGATATGTGTATTT
>JBBBVU010000020.1:14189853-14205190 GCA_037177055.1 Atherinosoma microstoma | reverse complement strand
GTGTGTGTGTGTGTGTGTGTGTGTGTGTGTGTGTGTGTGTGTGTGTGTGTGTGTGTGTGTGTGTGTGTAGGTGGGGGGTAGGGGGCAACTCAAGTATCTGCTGATTCAATTATTTAGTGCTAGGCTGGAAGTTTTAAACAAGAGGAGAATTTCAGAAAGCATTCTGATTTGTGGGGGGAAAAGTAATAAAAAAAATCAGTGGAGTTTTTTTTTGTTTTGTTTTTTTTTGTCTGAATTATAATAAGGATTCCTATATAATGATGATAATAATGTTAAAATTATACAGGAATAAGTTATTTTCCTGACCTGCTGTTGGGGCCAATAAGGCACAGAAATAAACAACTCACTTGTCTTCAAAGTCTGTCATCGTCTTCGCCTCTACATGGGAGAAGCTGGGTAGTATGTCCATCGCGTCCTCGGAGGAGACTTGTCGATGTCCAGCTCTTGCGACCAACTGGTCTGTGATCAGCTTCGGTCAACACATCATCAGTCATTGGAGAGATCTTTAAATTAGCAAGTTTCGCCCAAGTTTTGTAGGCGTGGTTCTCTGTGTTTACTTTTCTTGACGTGCGCAGCTGAACTTGCGCTCGTTTTGCTGGGTAGTGCCCCTCACTTTAGCCATTTGACACAATTCGTCGTGGAGACCTTTCAGCTTTTAGGGTGAAGATTGTGTTATCAGAGGCGCACACATGTGCCGGGGCCGCGTGTGTGCGTAAATTGGTGGGAGTTCCCCCGATGACTGTCACTGCGACCCAACACTTCAACTTGTTTCAAAGCAAAACCGTTCAGATATTTTGATTTGTGACTCCTTTCAGCTTTAGTTTAAATAAAAAAAGTTTCACAAAAGCAAGAAGACCTATTTCTAAAGTTGAGTTTATACTATATAAATGGGTATCAACAGCTAGTTCATCAGTATGTCAGTAGGTCAAGGAACCAATACTGCTGTCAATCCTGACATGGTATGTGATATACAATTATGTAAATTTACCATTTGATTGTAAAGTAAAAATTATATATAATTAATGCTCTATATAACAAAAATACAAAATATGTCAACCTAGACACGGGCTGTCCCGATGCCTATCTGTTTAGGCTCAAGGATCTGTATGGTTTTATCTAAATTTAAAGAAGTTAAGCACAGCTTTGTCTGCTGAGTAAGCAGACAAAGCTGATGTGTCAACTTTAGGTATTATTCAAAGCTTGCAATTCCAATCCAACAAAACAATAGTAACTAAACACACAAACATGTTGATAAACATCAGAAAACAAGAAAAGACATTAGGTCTTCATCTCATGGATAAGCATTATATTTACAGATGGTCCATGATGTTCAGTTTGATATAATGTTTCCTAAAATGTTAAACCATTTATATTTTTATTGAATGACAAATACATGAGAAATACTTTATTTATCCCCAGAGGAAACATGTGAGGTTTGAAATTGTGGTAAATGCAGTAAAGCGGAAGTTTCTGTGAAAGTACAGTTGTAGGAAGAGTTTGGAGTTAGCAGGATTTCTCCATTAATTAATATGATTAATAGTATGACCTTCAACTAAGTGAAGATAAAGACAAAAAGTACCTGACCATGTAGCTCAAAAATGGATGTTCCTTTTATGTCTTAACACACTCAAGGCTGGATGAAGAATAAAGATGAAGATCGGCAAAGAGTTCCCAAACTCTGCACTTACAATTTAGTCTCATTTGTTTTGATTCTACCGAGTTCTCCCTCTGAGGGATTTTCCTGCTTTGATGCTCCACCTTTGCTGTGAATCTTCTCAAATTCTGCAGTGATCTCCAGTGCTGTCCGATTTTTGGTCTCAGGCATGTTGAGCCTCACATGCACCCCACAGATGAGGCAGAAAACCAGAAATATAAGGAAACAAAAATGATCCAGTTTCTCCTGAAAATGACACATTTGTGAGTCAGTGTGAGTGACAAAATTTTGTTTCATTAAATTTCATCAGTCATCTAGCCTGTAGTTAAAATAAGCCCTATTTTCCCAGGATACTGAGGTGCTTACCACTAAGATGGGGAAAAGCATCCCCAGCACAAACAGACCCGTCCAGTTGATGGTGCAGCCGAGTGTGTATCCCGCTGATCTGAATGACTGAGTTAAGATTTCCCCTGGAAGAGGAACTGTCGTTGCAGCTTAGAGTCAAGAACAAAGGATGGACATGTAAGTCAGCTTAATGTGATTGTTCATTCAAGCAAGATATGTTCCATTTTAGTCTTGACAAATGTAAGCTAAGATCTCATGACATGAACATACCTGGTCCGCTTGCAAAAAAGAAAATGAAGATGAAAATGAGGACCATGCTGCAGTACGGCATCCAAGAAACATGATGCTGAGGAGAATACAATGATTTACCTTGTTATTTAGATGTCATGCAAATATGCATCAGACAGTGGCAGGTTTGTGGTGACTCACTTGCAGGTATAATGTGATGGTGAGGAGAACCAATGTTGCAGACATTCCCATGTACCCTCTGAACATGAGGACCTTTTTGCCTGTGCACTCTATAATGATAAACTGCAACATCAAAGTACATTTATTCATCCACTGGAACATTTAGCTGTAAATGCACAGAGTTAAACAACCACATGGGGGCTCTCTTATCACACATGAGCACATGAGGACAGCCATTACTACTGGCTTAAAACAGAAGCAGAACAATCTGAGACCATGGAAGCAGAGAAGCTTTGCCCCATGTTCTATTTATAAATTCACATAATTAAATGCAGCATAAAACAAACTTTAATATTAGAATATTTAAAGGATACTTTCCTGACACTTACTTATAAAATATTTATGTATCATGTTTGGGCATAGAGTGGACTTACACTGGCTACAGAGGTGGACAGTTCGCACAGGCCTGTTCCCAAAGCGGCATAAGCTAACTTGTGTTCGAGAATTCCTGCTGCCCGGAGCACATCAAAAGAATAGAAGTATACCTGAAAAGAAGCATATTGAATTTAAACATATTGAATTTAAATGTCGAAGAAAAATGGATGCATTTATTAAAGGTTTGTTTTGAGTTTTGAGTCAGTCATCAACATTTTTGCTTAACACACAACAGAAAATAAGGCAGTCCACACAGAGGAAATTACTGTACACCAAGGGGAGTAAGGATGCTGCAGATCCTATGCAAAAAAAAGGCTTTTAATGTGTGAAAAATAACTCACAGCATTGATGCCACAGAGCTGTAGTGCAGTAAAGGTAACAATGATAGTGAGGAGCTGCCAGCGGACTGTTCGGTTCTGAATTAGCTCCAACACTGAATGATTGCGGACACTCTGCAGGGCAGCTTTCTCCTCCAACATCTCCTCCACCTCACTGCTGTAGTCCTTGTTACCCCTTAACCTCTTAAAAGCTAAAGGTGATCAAGGAGGCAGGGGGTTTAGGTGATCATGACATTGTCAAACACACAACAAGGTTAAAGCTGTTTGTGGAAAAGATCCTCTGAGGCTGAAAAATATATTCTCATACCTTTTTCAGAGGCCTGGCGATCTCCTCTGACCAACAACAGGAAGCTGGGAGATTCTGGTAGGAAGGGAAGGGTGAGGAGCTGGAACAGCGCAGTGAAACCATTGAAACCAAGCAGCCAGGGCCACTTCTTCTCTGTGCCAAGTAACTCACTGCAAGAGCAAAATCTACACTGTAATAATGCAAAAGTAGTTATCAGTCTCCAGACACACTGTGGTCCTGTGGTCTTGTTTGCAGTCATGCTGAAAAGTCATGACAGTCGATAACCATTTAAGTGGTGAGCCATCAATCAATTATGATAACATCATTACAGAGATTAAAATGCCAGTCAAATCTTCTATAATAGACAGATTTAATAAGCAAAGCGATTCACTTCCTGTATCTGTGTCACATGGTTTCCTCCACTGACTCGGCCTTTTAGGTGCCCTGCAGCAGGTATTCAATCTACTGTATTTATGCTGTTGGGAACATGAACACAAATTCTTCCCAATGTTGTCCCTCTACAGTTTCTGAGGGAAATATCAGACCTAACGAAAAAAAAGCTAGATACATGACCTAGATGTAACTCAAGTACATATAGATTTCATATCTGTTTACCCCTCTTTCACATCTACTGGTATAATCATGCAATAAACATCCAAAAGTACTTTTATCCAACCATATAACTATAAGAAACTTTGAGTGTGCCTTCTTTAGACAGAAGCCTGCAGTATTTTGTCTCTTTAATTAATCTTATAAAGGGTTTTTAAGGCAAACATACAGATGAAAACATTTTTAGCATGATCATGGGATGTTATGGCACTTAAAATTCCTCCCTACAGAGAAAATACATAGCATCTGCTTTGGTTGTGTTATTTAACCCTAAGACTTCAAACCTGCTGATCTTTACTTGATTCCACTTAGTAGAAACAAGGACAACCACCTCACCTGATTCCCAGCAGCTGACCGGAGAACTTCCCCAAAGAGATGAAGGTGGCGACGGTCACTCCCACCATCCCTCTCAGCCTCTTGGGAGCACATTCAATTAGATACATTGTGTGAGCTGAAAGACCAACCCCTGCAGAGGTACAAGGTAATCAGACCTTCGGTAGTGATAAATGAATGTTGGGGAAATGAGCAGTTCATACACCAGTATAAATAGTACCTTAATGCCTGTAAATGAGAAATGGAAAATAAGATCTAACGGATGTACCTGAATTGATGCCATAGAGAAATCGCCCCATCATTATCATCTCAAAAGACATGACTCTTTGGCTCAAAAGCATCAAAACAGCTCCAAATATAGCCACAAAGTTGTTCAACAGAAGACATTTCTTTCTGAAGAAAAGAGAAAACAGAGAGCATAATTAATTCTGTATTTCTGAAGGTGCTATTAATAGACAGATGCTTTGACTTTGATGCTTATGTGCACCAACCTGCCAAATTTTGAGGTAAGTGAACCAGCGAATAGCGACCCCAGTAACCCCCCGATGCAGAAAATGGACAGAGTGAAGGACCAGATGAGAGAGACCTGCCACTGCTCCAATGAGAGACCATATCTTTGCACACAGGTTTTGTTCACCAGCTCTTTTATAAACTGCAACAAAGAGATGTGCAAAAATATATTCCATGCTTTATTTGCAGCAAGGTACCATACACAGTATTGATTCAAATGGTGTTGATCTAAACTTTTCTTGATCTACTCACTGCAGAGGGGGACGTCATGACAGACACACTGAATCCATATTGAAATGTCCCACCGATACCACAGACAAAAATGGCTACAACTATAACAGGACAGTCTAGCTGCAATCACACAAAACATGTGGATTGTTACAATCATTTCAACTCAATTACTTTAACATCACCAGATCTTCCGAAGTTTATATCAGTAATTCCGTCTGCTGGCTACACCTTCTGCAGTAATATTTATCCACAAGTACAAAGAAAATGAAATTAAATCTGATATTACTCACCAGGAGAGTTAAGTGCTGTGTCATAGCTGAAGTCTGTCATCGTATGAGGAGTTCATACATGCACATTTAACTGAGTCCAGAAATTATTAACTTTATTGTGGCAAGAAGCAGAAAAGTAGCCACAAAATTTTTTTAAAGTTTGTTTTTGTGTGTTTGTGCGTATGAGTAACCAAAGTTTGTGCAGATGGAGGATTTTAGCCAATGATGAAGAAAAGCTGTTGTAGGAAGTTATTTATTGTCCTAAAATCTGTTTAAAATGTGAGGAACTTGAACTAATTAACAGAATATGAACTTTGTCTGAAATCTTCAACCATTCAGTCAGGATTTTCCTCAAAACATTCTTAGAATGAAGTCTCAAGATTACATGGAAATATTTCAGTTTGCAGGAATTACAACCTTTAGAAATCTAAAAATATATTTAGCTAGATAGATCTTAGCTACATACCCGTAAAATGTCCTTACTGTATCACCCAGACTCTTCTGTGAATGGCTATACAAGCAGTATGTATTTAGTATTTTCTTGCTGATATATGCAAGGCCTCCCCTAAAAATATGTTTTCTGGATGGGAGCATATGTTGTTCTAAAACCTGTATATTTGTTCTTTCAGCATTAGAGCTGTTCCAGATGTACAGTAGCCAAAGACATACACCCCCATACTGTCAGAAATACAGACTTTTAAACTTTGCGCTTATAAAAAGCTGGATAGTCCCTTTCCTGTTTTGCCTGGTGTATGTGATGTCCATGATCTCCAAAAAGAATATCACATTTTGATTTTTTCTGACTGCAGAACAGTTTTACATTTTGCCTTTGACAATTTTAAATGAGTTTTCATCCTGAGAAGATGATAGCATTTCTGTATCATGTTCGCATATGGCTTCTTCTTTGCACGATGGAGCTTTAATCTGCATTTTTGGACAACACAATTATCTATGTTCACAGACAGTTTCCTTTGGAAGTCTTCCCAAGCCTATGCAGAGATTTCCATGACAGAATCCTGCTTGTTTTCAATGCAGTGCCGCCTGAGGGCCTAAAGATCAAGGACATTGAAAACTACTCTCCTCCTGCATATGGCTTCAGATTCTCTGAATGTTTTCTGATTCAGATTTCAGAAACACTCTATTAATACCCAAGGGGAGATCCTTGTCTGCCATTCTAAGGTGCTATTTTATATCCAATCATATAACTGACCTGCTGTAAATTTACCTGGTTAGTTGCAACATCTTCCTCCAATTGTTTATTTTAAGGACCACCTACTTTTTCAACCTTTTCTGGCTTCTGTCCTAACCTTTCTGAGATTACTGGCCATCATATTCAAGATGAGCTAATATTTTTCATGAAATTGTAACAGGACTGTTTTTTCCAGCGTTTTGTGTTTTCTATGCTATATATTGTAAATAAAAAATGGTTAATTGGATTTGAAAATGATTCAATTCTGCTTTGGTAGATGGTGTTATACACAAGAAGTGAGGATTTTAACTCACATGTTGCAGGTTATAATCTGACGGGCTGTTCCCAGATCCTGGAGTAAAGCTCTAAGACGACCTAGAAATAAGTAGACCAAAAATGTTGACTTTTACACATTGCAACAAAATGATATGACATGTTTAGAAGTGCTGCTGGCAGTAGTAAACTGAGCTGCTCATCTTACCCCAAGAACAGGAAGTACAGTTCCCCAAGTTTGAAGTTAAATATTAAAAGCAGGAAGCCTTTTGCAGATTAATCCAGCCTGCTGCTTTTGTTAGTTTTGTGCACAAATCTGATTCTAATGTGACGAAAACAGAAGCTCCCCTGCAGGATCACCCTGCGTCACGCAGAAGATTCAACCAGATGCCGCACAGCTGACCCCTGGGAAAGAACTGCTGTTGGCTTTGGATGACAAAAAAATGTCAGGAAGATCACTTCCTAAAGGAGAAAGAACCCCTTGGTGTTGCGTAAGGCTGGCACTGCATAAAACAAAAGCAATTGTTACATCATTTTTTGTTTTGTTCTGCCCCCCTTTTTTTATTTGATCTCTAAAAGTAGCTTGTTCAACTCTCATTGGATTAACTGTTGTGACACAGATGCACTTTCTGTTTAAATTGTATCATAAACAATTGAAATTATGAATGGGATTTAGATTCATTCATTCTAATACTGAGTAAACGCTAAGGACTAATTTGACAACAGATTTTGATAAATGAGAACTGAAGGCAATATGTTTTTGATAGTTTTATAATCTTTTGAAAAAAATAGTAGGGGAAAAACATCTTGGATGGGAAACCAAATTAAATCTTCTGTTGCAACATATAAAAACCTGACAAGCACATTCCTTCCATACAACAAATTTTACAAATGGCCTGATCTGCCTGTTTTAAAACTGTGTACAATTAACAGCTGTTTCACCAACAATGAGAGGAACTGTTTTGTTGTTGGTTAAAAGTTATCTGTGAGCAGCTGGGAGTCTGCTTGTCAGGTTGCCCACTGTGTGAAACACAGCAACCTTTTCTCTCCCATAAGCAAGCGACTGTAGCTTCGGCCACCTGCTCATTATATCCTTCCTGTGTGAGTGGGCAACACACTGATCTTAATAATTGGGAATATATCTGACTTTAAATTAGAAATCTTCTTGAGGTGCAAGTAAACAACCCTTATGTTGTCTTTCAGTGCCGATGGGGAAGCCAGTGTTGAGATCAGCATGCTGTCAGGACTGATCTTGCTATGGAGGTCTAACAACGTTCATTTGGTCATACAGATTGCCATGAAGTTTTATGTAAATAGCACCTTCCCACAAAGGAAAACGGTTTTAAAAATGCAATTAAAAATTACAATAGTGATAAAACAATCAATACAAAGTTTTAGATTTAATAAATACAATAACAATGTATTTGTAAATGGAGTAAAACAGTTAATTAATTAAAATCATTTAAAAAGTAAAAAAAATAGAAAGAATAAAACTAACTGATCACAAAATGCTGCAAAGATATGGGGTACTCTGACCTAAGCTAGGCCTACTTGTTTTGAAAAGGAAAGTTTTAAGCCTTAATGGAGAATGCTCTAATAATTGATCATTTCTTTCAGTTCCCTCTATAGTTAAAGTAACTAGATAACAGTAACAGGTTATTATTCAAATTATGGGGAACAATGCCTGTACTGAGCCTTAACTCTACACCTCTGAGCTCTGACTCATTTTTTTTTTTACTTGTTTTGTCCAGCATCATAGCAAGCAGAATAATGGTCTGGCTGCTGGGTTGTGCCGAGCACATTTGCTTTGCCAAGAGGAGCTTTATGGATGTAAAAGCTCCTCTTGATAATCTGAATTCTGATTTTATTCATTTGTTCTGAATAATGGTTTATTACTGCATTTACATGATATTGCTGGACCTGACCAGAGGGGACACAAAGAGAACAGAAAAGAAAGGAAGAAAGGACAGAAAAATAAGAGGAGACAAAGATACACTAAATAGACATCAATACAATCCAACCACAGACTCTGTTACACATGTACAAAAACACAGCGGAGAACCTCCCAGGGCCCCGCATGAGCACAAAGCCGACAACCGTCAGGAGCACCAATGAGAGATGAGCAAGTTGAAAAGAAACCATGTATCTCAACTAAAACCAGAGTACCAGCAACACACGTAAAGAAGACTGACTTAGTATCTATTAGTAGATAGACCTTCAGGACAACACACCATTGTGAGGTGACACCAAAGTAAGTAAATCTGCCAAAGTTTGGAAGATTGGCTTTAAGAGAGATACTGGCACGTGTACTTTTCAAATTCAAAGCTCTTTTCAGCTAATAATATGTTCCAAGAAACTGCATGTAATCAAATCACCACTTGGGATTGGCCCAAGGAACGAGCCAATTCTCATATGTCCCTCTGTTTCTTTTCCCTCAAGAATTTGAACCATTGTAAGGTTTAAAGTTATGCATAATTGATAACATGGCAGCTTTGAATGAAATGGAGAACTATGGACATCACTTAAAGACATTTATGGTTGTCCTTGATATCTCGGTGAAATCCATTCCCCATATGTCACTTCTAGTTCCAGTAAATCCAACTTTGCAACGGCCACATGACAAACACAAGGCTTGAAATCAATAGTGCAAACCAAAGGGTGACACCGCAGTGGCTACACCCATCTTTCATGTACAGTCTGTGGTCTTGTGAAACCATCAACTTAATGGAAGTGCTAGATTAATCACCAGACTTCATCTGCCAAATTGTTTCAAAGGCTTTCTTTGTGGGAACATTCAAAACAAAAACTAAATGTCTCTTTACACTTTCATGGGAGCTGTTAAATCATAATCCCGTCACAAATGCCAAAATGACATTTAGTGTTATGCAAACATTTATAGAGCTGTAGACAACATCTGAAAACTTTTTATCCATGGTGTTCTCTATTGGTCTTTGGTATCAAAAGTTACATTTATAGTTTTGATGTTTAAACATTTTGCAATATATTCTATATCAACATATGACTGATGAATGATTTTCTATTATTTTGTGTCTTCATTTCAGTAAGACAAGTATGAGACAGTTCTGTATTGACAACCCAGACACTTTTGCTGTGGCTAATCATTAAATGACGTAATTAATTATCTTGCCAAAAACACTGTTGCGTTTTGCTTCTGTTCTCGCACTTATTTGCCATAAAGGAAATATACAATTTTGTATTCTCAAAATGGGTCTCTAACAAACAATGTTTTTTCTGTATGTCTGACCCTGGACCTCACAGAAACACTTGGCAGCAATAAGAGACACTCAAGGAGTCATGCCAAATTTGCAAGGTCCTCCCAAGTAGATGGAGAGTCAGGCAATGCTTGAGCACGATGAATAATGAATGACTCACAGGTTCACTTTACAAGGACCTTTTCAGGTTTGCACACGTGTGCTATATTCTCTCTATCCGAGTGTGAAGTGCAGTCTTGGTTTGGGAGTAAGGCTTTTTCAACTCCTCCTTTCTGCTAAATATTTCAAGAAACACTGCACCTCGCCTGCCAGAAATAAAGACCTTTTAAATTTAATTTCTAACACTAACATCAGTCTCACTAATAGATGACATACCACAATGTTGACATTTGAGGGTTTTAACAGATGTCGGTAGATAGACTTAGTTTAAACGTTAACATAGTGTTAACATAGTAACAGAAATAGTTGGTTTTTGCAGCACACAACGTGTTGATAAAATTCAAATTATTCTGGAATGTTTTCCAAGTCCTTTTATCACCCTTGTACATTTGCTTCCAGAGCAGGTGCTGAAGTGAAACCAAAAGCGTTACTCTCTGACACCACTCATTGTTGTTTTTGTGTCAGCGTGACCTGATCAGACTATAGGTGTCCATTCTGTTGGTGCTTGTAGGAAGCCAAGCTTTGTGGTGTCACAATTTCCACCAGAGCTTCCTACATGTCCTGTTCAACAATAACAACAATCAAAATTAACATGACAAAAATAAGGAAAACCACAATGCAAAGATGGACAAAAGAAAATATAATTCTCAGAATTCATTGTGGGTTTTATCAGCAACTTGATAAATGTTGGAGGCGTTCTTATGTTCTTATTCCAGCTGCAAAGTCTGCTGAAATTGATTTATTTTTGATGGGGCTAGTGATGTCTTACAGACCAGAACAGTGTGCAATACTTGAGCCATGCAAAAAATGTTGTATTTAATACATATTTATCCAAAATGACAAAAAATGCATGTTTTCAGGTCATCAGACCAACACACAAAGCTGTACTCAAAATAACAGCAAACAGATTGACACAGCTGAAAACAAAACAAGTTTATGAGAAGTATTTGGAAGTATTGATGCAACTAGCATTCATATATATCATGCACGCTTTTATGAGGTAACCATTAAATCTTCCTGTCTAGGGTCAGAATTCCCACCGCCGTCAGACAGCACACCTCTCATTTTGCATTCATCTTCAGCATCATCAAGCCATAAATAACTCTTGTTTATAAAGTAAAAAGACAAGCAGACCAATTAAGGGGTGTGTTTCTGTCAGTGCAGGGCTGCATGCAGAGCTGCTGCCCATTCTCCCTCTCGCAAATGACAAATTCACGCACGAATCGGCACAGCGTCGGTTTATCATCCTGCCTCTGGAAATAAACTGGAAACCCAAGAGTCAACATCTTGTAGAGTGTACCATGATGCCCTTGAGTGTGGCACTTTAAATGAGATAGCCAGTAAATCTTCAGCTCAACATAATAGACACTTCTGTCAGCTGTGACACACCTAAAAGCTCTCAGGATTCAGGTATCAGAGACATTAGAGGAGGTATAGGAGTGAAAACAGGTGCAGACTACTGTCAGAGGGCACATTAGGGATCCAGTGTCTATATGACTCACGGCTAAATAAAACATGTTCAGTTAATTGCCGACACTGTGGATGCAGCCAACAAAGGATTTTTGATTAATTGACTAGAAAAGGATGGATGAAAGGGATAATAGTTGCATTTTTCTCTTTCAATTTGTACTTTTACTTTATTTGTATTCTTGTTAAGTTACTCAGTAATGATTTTCCTTCATTTTCTCTATTCTTGCCCTTAAAAAAATCTGTATATCTTAATGTTCACACATTTTTAAATGTTTTAAATGATTCAATATATCTAGCTGTATTGTTGAAAGGGAAGAATGCTGGACAAGTTTCCTGAAAATGGCTTAGAGAATCTGTTGTGCTGTTTGAATTAACACTGTTGTACTTTGTGTTCTTTTTGCCAGTCTCTTTCATTTGAGCCTTTAATGAAACTTGGTGGGGCATGAGCAAGAGATTTGTTCATAAAACTTAAAAAATGTCAAAAACTGTGTGACAATGAAATTTAATTGGACAGAAATAACAAAATTCAAATGCAAACTAAAGCATCTGTGAGCCAAAAAAAGTTTTCTTTTAAATACCCCATAGACCGAAATACAATGGAAAAGAATACACGACTCACCTTTGTGAATTAATAAACAGCCACAACATAAAAGTGTAGATTTTTATATTTATTAGTATTTTATGGATTCCAGATTTTCTTTTGATGTTGCTGTTTTAACTTTAGTTCAAGCTGATGTCATGATATGATTATTTTTTTTCAAACCACATGGTCCAGAGAGTAGGGTTGGGACAGTATCTGACTTCCATTACACAATTGTTGTGGCCAAAAGCATTAATGTTAACAATATTATTGCATTATAAAAAGAGAATTTGAAATTAACTATGCTATCAGAACAACTTTTCTTCTGAGTTTTTTTTAGGCCTTTTTGGTAACTGAATTACACTCAAAATACTGTAGGAGGTAAAAAACCTAAAAAGGTTTGTATTCAATCTGCATTTATTTGCTCAGAAAAAAATTTTGATATGTAAATTATCAATAATATGTTGATATTTAATTCCCTCAATACGATTACTTTTTTCCTCTTTTTTTTTTGCTAAGTACTATGTTTTAGTAAATACTATTGATTTCAGTGATCAATTGCCAGTCAGTTGCAAGAAAGAAGAAGCTGTTAACGGAATGAAATATCAATGATCAACTAATCAAAGGAAAAAAATGTGTTACAGGAAATTATGGCCCAATAAGTCCAGTATTTGGCCACCATTTGCCCTTAAAACAGCTTCAATAAATTTGCTAACTGTACCAGAGGGCTACGCCACCATTCTTCCATAAGATGCCCCCCTTTGCTGTTTTAATTATGTTGATGATGAGTACTGTGGAAACCAGGAATCACCAATTCCAGACCTCTTGTGCCAGTGTCCTCCAGGTTTTTGATGTTTCCTTGCTCCAACACGCCTAATTTAAATAACAAGGTTTTCCAACAGCTTGTTGTCAATTCTTTCACAATGACCCATTAATTTGAGTCAGATGTATTTTGCCACAGGAAGACATCTAAAACCTGCAGGACACTGGCCCAAAAGGTCCTGTCTGTGATGTCTGGCCTAAACATTGCTCTAAATCCACCCCAGGTAATGACTGTGAAAGCACCTTTCCATACACAAGAAACCATATAGTAATCTATCATGCCAAATGGATGGGAGGATTGCCAATCCCATTAGAAAATGAATGTTTCACCACAGAATAAAAGTGATCACTCAAAACAACTTAGCATTATTTGTAATGATCTGATCCTTTCTCCTTAGTAGACAGACCTGGTGAGCTAAACCATGTTATGTAACAGCATAACATTCATTTTCTTCCTTTAATTTGTCTACTGTGACAGCTATTTTGTATTTCATTAGAGAAAGCAGACATGTAGACAACAATCTCAATACTTTCACACGTTCATATACATATCTCACCTAATGTCGGGCACAACTGCATTATTTAGATATACTGCTTTCTCTCATCTGTGCTGGCAGAGTCATCTGAGGCCTTGAGGTTATCAAGAAGAAGCCCTGAAGTAAAAAAAAAAAACCTCTGCTCTGTACATCAGAGCAACATAACTAAAGCATTTTCTCACCCTCTCAGTACAGCAGTATAAAAGCCATCAATGCTCTTCTTCCAACCAACATTTTTTCTCTAAAAAAACATAAATGAAATTTGTTGTACTGACGCTGATGGGAAGACATCTTGATAAGTCTCAGAGCGACAATTTTTACTGGCAAGGAAGAAATGCGAACAGATGCACCAAACCATACTGAACACAATGTATAATATGACCTATATTCAGCAGGATTTGCAATTCAGAGCTTTGCTTGCAGTGAAAATTTGTGACTGAGAGAGTGGCACTGAATATGATGTCATGAAGTCATTTGATTTGAGGTACGGATATCTGTTTGAAGAGAGCTTTAGACTCAGGGTGAGAGAATCTGGTAAAGAAAAGCCACAACTCTCAGCAAGATGCTGTTGAGGTCAAGAGTGTTATCTTTGGTCTTAATGGACCTGTACCATCATCCAAAGTAGATCCCTGCTAAGCATGTGAGTGACTGTTTCTGTTGACTAAGCAGACTGCTCCCTTTGCTGCTTGCCTCCTTGCACACCTTTTGACAACCTGTCAGTATAATCAAACTGCAGTCCAGCAGGTAAACAAATGGAGTTGGGGAGTGAAGTGATGCTGACTGGGTAATTGTGTGAGGCAGCATTTTGTGTCCCTTTCAAATTAAGTCCTAAGGAGAAGAAAGAGTGCTTCATAAAATGGGACTGAAGCTCAAATGTCCCCTAAAGGATGTCTCACTTTACATCACACATTTCCAAGCATAAAAACTATTGACTCAATCAAAAGATAAAACAGGAAAAGTGAGAAATAATGTAAAGTATGTCTCTCAATATGTCTAGTTTAATCACTGATTCATTCTATTATTCATCTTCATTTGGAAATGTACATGTTTTCTGAGGGGTTTAAGTATGCACAATTCACACAAGTTAATTAAATCAAAAGATCCAGATGTTTCCACATTCTTCTTAAATTGTGTTTTTGCACAATTGATTCCTGGTTCCCAGAGCTGTTAATGTGGGGAGGTTAGAGGCTTCCTATGGTTGACTTGGATTATAAGTGGCAAAACCTTCTTATTTGATACACCAGCCCCCAAGTATGCAAATCATTTTCTGTTCCTCTTTTGATATTTTCTCTTCAGATACCACTGGACTGTTAGCTTCCAGCCATTCCTACCACTAGAGAGAGCTGTAAGTAGCTTCTCAGAACATAACAGTAGGGAAATTATGCACTGTTACTAATTATAGTGATGTGACCATAAATCATTAAATGCAGATTTACCTGTGTGGCGAAACTAATCTTTAGAAGGCACATGTGTTACTGGAGATTTGGTGTGATTTTAACAATATTTACTATATTTAATATCTCTAATATATTTCATTTCATCATGTTGCTTCTACCTCATTCTACTGTACATTATAAATTTTCATAGATAGATAGATAGATAGATAGATAGATAGATAGATAGATAGATAGATAGATAGATAGATAGATAGATAGAT
>JBBBVU010000020.1:14169681-14189753 GCA_037177055.1 Atherinosoma microstoma | reverse complement strand
TAGATAGATAGATAGATAGATAGATAGATAGATAGATAGATAGATAGATAGATAGATAGATAGATAGATAGATAAAGGGGTATGAGGAAAGTAAAGACCACTATATTGGTTGCATACTACTAGATAATATCGTCTAAAATATATATATACCGTTATCAAGCTTTAATTAACTCCCAGCGTTCCTTCAAGGTTCAAGTAGGCCAAAATAGAATACCATGTCTCCATCCCCAGTGCTATAATGTGGCTTGAATTAATTGAGTCTGTGCTCATTCACTGGAGTCCACACACAGAGAAGGGAAACAAGCTTCCGCCTCACGAAGGTGGGAGGTGTAACGTGGCCTATTGCTCCAGCCAATCGGGAGTAAGTGCGCATTGCGATCCTGTGCAGGGAGATTGTTTTATTGAAGGGCTGCTTGTGATCAATGAGCGAGTGGAGCTGTCCACGGTGCTGAAAGTTAGTTCTTGATGGGCTGCTTTTCAGGACCCCGAACAACTCTGCTTTCATTATTCTTGTCCGGAAACGTTACACGCGAACACAAAAGCGTCAGTTTTAATGCGTTTTGCACCACTACTCTCCAGCTCTCCCGTCTCTATTGTTGTTTCTGTTTCCACATATGTCGCTCGGTTTACATACACAGGACTGCGCATACTGTATGAGAGATGGCTTTACATATCACTGCAGCTGAAGCGAGCTGAGCAGCTCTGACTAAAACCTCACCACAAATTCAGAAATTATAACTTCAATGGAGCCTAACAGCCCGTAGAATAAATTTGTTGCTGCTGCAACTCCAAGACATGTGGATGATTGGGTTTCAGGCTTTGCTTTATGTCTCCACAGCTGCTCAATCTCGGGTAGTTGGCTGTATTTCCTCGGGGTGACATAATTCTTCTTCTCCATTAATAACGCAGCCACTGGCTCCCACATCAATTTGTGGCTGCAGACACAAGCCCCGGTCACATAGGTGCTACAGGCCCGCGTTACCACGCGGGCAGCGGCCAGTGAGCAGAATGGGATCACTACCTTGTATATCACAGGTGACAGCGAGCTACGTGTGTTTCCTATGAAGCCAATAAATGGGAAATCAATTGGGAATTTACGGGCAAACCTGACGAATGGTTGATGTGTGTGAAAAGCTAAATTGCATCTGTGGAGAATGGCAGTATCTCAGAGCAGAAGTGTATTGATGAAGTGACATTTGATTAGAGAAAGAAGGACAAAACACAGCGATGTGCTTGAATTTACTCCCTTTTTCGGGAAGAAGTTCAACTCTTTTTAATTGTATGAAAAAAATCGAAAAGCACTAATTCACTAGTTTTATGTTGATCCCGGTTAAATGAGGCAGGGCTTCAACGTCTCGCAGTTGCAACCTTTTCATGACGTCGACCCAGTTGTTTTGGTCCCCCAATCGCAGGCTCCTCTCACCTTCTACCGGAGCCGAAATGGATCTATTCATGCAGCGTCTCTGTCCTCCCGTAAGGACCATAACGCCCTTTCTCGGGGGCTCTGTGGTACCTGACTGCTGCTTTAAACAGCAGCACTGACATGGAAACCCCCTTACAGCTGCAGAACGATTTCTTTCCAGAGCAGCAGTTCCAGCACTGTAAGTACCAGCATTACTGCGGGCGGGAGGATCGGCTCAAGCAGCACGACCAATGCTGCACCTGCAATAGCTGCACCTGTGATGCGAGAAAAAGCCTCGTCTTTCGCGGGACGTCGCCGACCACTGTGGGAACTTTAAGGACACCTTCGGAAACGTCTTCGAGGCAAGGTTGCCAGTACAGCGTCTGTGAGTTCACACCATCTAGTCATGGTAGTTCATCCAGACATCATCATCCTCAGCATCAGCAGCAGCATTGCCGCGATCGGCAGCGGGGCAGCCTGGGCAGCAGCCACAAAGACTGTAACTCCTATAATGAAATAGCCATGAGCAGCTGCAGATACAACGGCGGCGTGATGCGGCCGCTGAGCAACTTGAGCTCGTCCCGCAGAAACATACACGAGTTTGATTCCGAGTCTCAACCTTTGCAGCCCATTTCAGCAGCAGATGCTTCGGACACTTTAGTATCTAAGCCGGATAATAATTCCACCACCCTGATGCCTTACGCATCGGGAGACGGAGGAGGAGGCTGCAGCCACAGCAGCGGCAAATCGGGGAAAAAGAAGAACCAGAACATTGGGGAAAAACTGGGGCACAGGAGGGCCTTGTTTGAGAAAAGGAAGCGACTCAGCGACTATGCTTTAATCTTTGGGATGTTTGGGATCGTTGTTATGGTTATAGAGACTGAACTCTCATGGGGAGCTTATGGAAAGGTGCGTATTTGCTCAAAGTCCATGTCTTGCAGTCCCATCCAGACTAGAGTGCATTTAGTGGCCCTGCTGCTCTGTGACTGACGGAGCAACTGTTTTACATAAAGATAAAAACTTCCTTCAAAAGTGTGGAAGAGAATCAGCCACTTTGGCAGGAGTAGTCTGGGCTCTCTGGCTGGACAACGTCCCATGTAATCTAGCCTGTCCTAACGATACAGGCCAAAAGGCCCAGTGCTGTCCAACCATGAAGGAGAACCCTAGTTGCTTTGATAACAAATTGCAATGTCAATTAGTTAAAGTACTTTGACATGCATTTTCTTTGCAGATATTCTAGTTTGTCATGAAAGGATATGATTTTGTGTCATGATGTTTTGTCTCGTATGGCTTTTGTGTTGTTGTTCTTTTGCAGGAATCCCTGTATTCTTTAGCTCTAAAATGCCTGATAAGCCTTTCTACAATCATTCTCCTGGGGCTGATTATTATATACCATGCAAGAGAGATACAGGTAATGTTGAAACACTTTTTGTTTTCTTTTTCTAATGATTTTGCCAAAGGGGAAACAGATAGTATGGTGACAACAAAAGTTAAATTGCAGCTAAGGGAATCTCAGTCATATTTCTCTTCAAGGATCATGCAAGTTCTTTTTAAGATGTTTGCTAAGTTGAGAAGATTCTTCCAACATTTACAAAGGCAAATGCTGCTCAGAAAGCACGTCTTAACCTTAAGAATTTAAACTTCGATGTCTAGAATATTCAATGAACTGACTTTGTCAGAAAACCTTTGAACAAAACATCAGGCTTCAACAACTTTGAAAGCCCTACAAATCCATTTACTAAACATCAAGCAACACTAAACCCATGTATAATGGTGAAGGGCTGTTTTTTGTTTTTGTTTTGTTTTTTGCACTGCAGACTGAGGCCACATCATGCATTTAAAGATTTAAGAAGCCCTCACGGGGCTCAGCAGCCTACTGATCATCAAACTCTCCTGAGACGGTCAAACATAACAGTTTTGTGACCTTGCCTTGGAATGTTGTTGCATTACTTAAAGCTCTTTCTTAAAGCACTTGTGTCTCCATTGAGTGACCCCAGAATTAATGGTGAAACTTTTTGCAGGGTGGACATATGCTGCCTGAAAGGTTTCATGTATCTGAGGCATCCTTTTCTGTTTTTAATTAAATTAATTTCAAAGGCAAACCTGACTTGAAAAGAAACACAACTCTAGCATTTTCTTGAATCTTAAATGACAACATGTTTAATCATCCTAATGGATTTGTTTTTATGTCCACAGAAGATGGTAATTTTTGAAATGCCTTCAGCTAAAGTTCTTTAAGCTGATGCAGCGGTTTTTTATTTTCTCTTTTAGTAGATGTAGAATACTTTTTTTATGAAATGAAGACATGTTAGACACTTAGATAAAAGGTTTAGGCTTCTATCTTTTGGATTTGCTTTATCTGTAGAATGTGCATGAGCCTTATTGGTATATTTAGAAGTTGGAAGTCTCAGGGGAGACTCAGCCATTGCAATGTGTCACTCCTTTCAGATCTCCTCAGTTGTAAACCTTTCTTTTTACCAGATGATAGCAAAGCACAGACATCATTACCATATTTCATTGCACAACAATAGCTTTTCCCCTGCAGACAGGTCCCAGTAGCTGTTAATAAAATAGAAGGGAAACTGGAAGTTTGCATAATATATACCCATTCTTTCTTCTTTTTGAATCTGCACATTTTACTGAATCCATGAGCAGAACTTCATCATAGTTTGCTTGTATAGATGCAAAATGATATATGATTGTGCTTGCGATGTAGAGGCCTTTTTTGCGAGAACATTAGCTCTACATTGTGTGAAATTAGTTCTGCATCAGTCACGCATTCATCATTACTGTTGTAATTAACCAATTTCCTTTAGCACTTAATTGTGCTACATATGTTTGGCCCTTGTCATGATACAGCAGCATAGCTGTATTTCCTGTATAAATGTGGATTTGATGAGTTTTTAAAAGGCAAAACCGTTTTTTTTTTCTCTTCACAGTAGAAATTGCTCTATTGTTTCCACCATTACAGGCAAGCTCAAATTATTGTTTTAGTTCTAAAACAAGCTCTTCCCTCCTTTTCTCTATTGTCTGCCGCTACATATTTACCGTACAGGAAGGCTGTTCAAACCTCTTTGATCCAGGCTCCTCTGACAGTCACGTCAATATCCAAGGCATGTTTCTCACTAGATAGCTCTCTCTTCACGATAAAGACATTTCCTCATATGCTGACCTAAAAAACTTTATTAAGGCAATTATTTGTCTCAGAGCTGTGTACTGCAGTTCAGGTTTGACCACAGATCCACAAGGGCTGAACTCTCAGGTGAATTAAAATACATTATCATGTCATCACAGTCTTACTCACAACTGCTCCACCATCTAAAGAGACGTGATAATGGTAAGCTCTGTCCTCCAATTCATAAAGTCCCCCTGGGAAGTAACTATCAACCAGTTTCCGGAACTGCCTCTGTCTTTACTATTTAAATCTACCTTGCAGTGTTTTTACAGCAACTTCCACCACACCAGCTGCTCCTTTCCTTCCCCCGCCTGAGGGTCTTTTGTGCTTGTTGTTGGTGGTTTGTCATTACTTGCATCCTGCAGGCTGACATATGTACTGGCAGACACACAAACACACTCATGCATACACACATGCACACACAGATGCATAGCAGCGCGGATGAGTTGATTCAAAATCTGTCTCGCTAATAACACTTATGCACCCAAAGAGTCATGATATGTGCGCTTCTTTCTTGTTTTCTCAGCATTTCTGTCTTTTTTTTCTACTCATCACAGCATATACACGGCTGAAGACATTTG
The DNA here is from genome assembly GCA_037177055.1 of Atherinosoma microstoma. Lineage (NCBI taxonomy): Eukaryota > Metazoa > Chordata > Actinopteri > Atheriniformes > Atherinidae > Atherinosoma > Atherinosoma microstoma. The sequence continues at coordinate 14,184,595 of JBBBVU010000020.1, read as the reverse complement.
ATTTACAAAAAAATATTGCATCCTTTACAATTCCAGCTATGCAGGTTTATGACACCATAACTATCGCGTTTATGAGGCTCTAACAATTATTTTCATCAAGCGATCACAAAGTGGTTTGTTTTTCTTCCTTTTTAAAAAAAAAAATCTACAATTGATTGGTCTATAGCATGATTAAATTATTATTGAAACCACATTTTTTAGAGACAAACGTGACAACTTTGTGTCAGGCAAGTAGTCCGGAATAGAAAGAAGTGGTAAATCCTCACAATAGAGAAGCAGGGACAAGAAAGTGTGATTCACATTAGACAGGAGCAGTTGAAAGAGTGGAAATGTAAAGAAGGAGAGTGAGAGGATATCATCCAACCCAAGGGACTCACCCTTGTGCCCCACTGTGGCATGTGCCACAGCCACTCAGCTATCAGATCACCCCTGTCTCCATCTCTAACATTAAATATCTATGGTTCAATCAAGACACCTGGGTGACATCACGTAGGTTTCTCAAGAATTTCCCCATGGCCACAGGAGAAACTATAAAAGTGTTTTCCCAGGAATTAGGATGCTCCTACTGACTGACACTGATGTGTACAATTGGCAGAAGTGAGAGAAGATAATTTACTCTGTAAATATCAATAATATAAGTTAAAAATACAAAAAAATGCACCTCAAGTGTAAAAGGCAGAGGTACTCACTGCAGAGAATGAACTTTGTTAATGTTATTCTATGCTGTATTGATGTTCAACTTTAAAATGAATTAGTTATTCTTTTTTATAATTAACATTTCAGAAAACACCATGTATACACTGTAATGTGCTTCCATACTTTCACTTCATATAAACATGAACCATCACCCTGTTCAAATCCCTTTTTAGAACCATCAACCCTATATTTACCGTCATTTAGTTTAATGTGATGTTGCCTTTTTTTTAACCTCACTTCTTTTCTGTCCATGCTCTACAAAAGTCTAACATATTTGCAAGTGTTGCAAAATGGACTGCAGCTTCCAAAGTGCACTTCTTTTTTTTTTGCTCCTGCAGTGAAATAGATTATGCATGCACATCCATGTGTACTCACAGATGCCTGTCAGATGTAGAAGAATAAGTCAGAGTGATGAAATGTTTCCCAACCATTTCCAGCCCCTTTAAAACTGATTTCCTTGTCAAGCTCTGTAAAGACCTTGCCCTTTGATTTTTACAGGGTTTCACAAAACAAAGTTTTCCTCCTCAGAGTAACTGAACACTCAAAAGGTCAGGTCAGACAGGATAGAAGTTGGACACCAGCTGTCATTTGAATTGTTTAGGGATACATCTGCTGTGCTGTACTGGCAGTGATGGGTGACCTACTGAGCCAAGTGTATTAACAGAGTGAGGAAGTGCATTCCTGTCATGCTAAATGTCCGTAAATTTTTCCCATCTCATTCTTTTTTATTTTACATACAAAGTCACTGTGCTATTCAGAAGCCTAAAGCTTCATCTTTCAATCTGGTTCCTGTTTCAAACCTCAGCTGGGGCCTGGAGTTTGCATGTTCTCCCGATGCACAGGTGGCATCCCTCCGAGTACTCTGGCTTCCTCTTAAAGTCCAAAAACATATATGTTAGGTTAATTAGTGTCTTTAAATTCTCCCTGTGAGCAAGTGTGTGCATGAGTGGCTGTTTGTCTCACTGTATCAATCCTGTGATGGACTAGCCACCTGTCCAGAGGGTACCTTGCGTCTCACCTGGTAGCAGTTGGGATAGACTCTAGTCTCCCTGCAACCGTGCATTTGTGTAAGTGGGTATAGCCAACGGATATATGGTCTGATTCGGTTATAATGATGCGTTTTGTTGACAGCTTGTGATCCACTCACGCAATTGCATGACATTTAGATGAGTCCACTGGGTTGGAAACTAGCTACTTGGTGCTCAGCATGAGTAGAAGCAGAGAAGTTACAGTCTTTAGCTTTTCCCTAGCTTTGATTTGTCATTGTCAAAGCTGTACATGAGCTACAAGCTGAGAGTCTCTTCTTCCTCTGATACACTTGATGTGTTCAGTCTTCTCCCAAGTAGACACAAACTGACATTTAAGTTTTCTCCTCTTCTCACATCAAAGGCTCTTTGCTGAAGGGCACATGTGTTAAGGACATTGCTGTGTCTCTCCACCTTGTGATGACAGTTCTGCTGAGTTTTCTTAAATTAATGCAAAACACTTTTGGAGCTGTTCTATCTTTGATAAAAGTCAGTGCTGATGTTTCACGGTCGCACAATATTCCATTTGACAATGCCCAGAAAAAGATAATGCAACCCATTGTGCAAACTTGTGCCAGCAAATCCTGCCAAAGCTAAACTTGGCCGCACTCGTCGGGTCATCCCTGAGTGCAGTGTATGTGTCAGAGATATGGTGCAACCGCAGGAGACACTGTATTTCTCAAAGTGAAATCTGTTCCCTACCTGAGACTCGAGACTGGAGTCAGATAACCACCACTGACTGGTGACCTCGGTGTTTTCACTGAACATACCGGCTTTCAGGGGCAGAGATACTCAGCCTCCCAAAGAGCCGAGAATCCCAAAGATTATTCATTGATGGTATTTACGTGATTGTTGTGCCCCCCCACTATGTCCTCCATCTGACTTTAAACATTCAAATGTTTTAGATTATTAGTGTGTGCAACTTGGCTGTGGCCACAGCACTTTTAAAGATAGGAAGATTTATATAGGCTTTAAGTTAGGCTCTGGGACATTTAGAAGAAATGCATATGCAAATTCCCAACTTAATCTCCAAAACAAAAACAAACTAAATCTGCAGCAGCCTCAGATTTACTCAGCAAAGTGGCCCCTTAGTGGCTCACTTTGATATCATAAATAAAGCATTGCATTAATGTCTAATTGGACTGAACCTCTTAACCTAATTCACTAATTAGATTGAGTGATTTCATTATCAGTGACAAGATATATGTTCCCATCTCCACATTACACAGATTAAATATTGAGCTGTACTCCATTAGTTATATTGAGAGTAGAGAGACCAGTAACCAACCCAGCTAGCATTGTAGGTGAGCTCCTCAGAGACTGCCCAGCGTGTGTACACACAAGGAACAAGTTTAGGACATATTTAGCTCTACTGCCTCTCAACCTGACATGAAGAAACCTCTCTAATGATGAGACAAGGGCATGCACTCCGAGTGATTAGACTGCATCCTGAGGCCCTCAGAAAACAAGCTGAATGTCCGATGGAAGCCAAGGATGCCTGGATTTGTCCTCAATTAGGAACAGTCACTGTATTGGCTGACTGTCCGATTAGCTTTGTTGTACAAAGCTTTTACACTTTGTCACTGTGAAGGTGTAATTTTTGTAAAGGGAGAACCTTCTGGATAGTGTTTGCCTCTCTAAAGAGCTACAGGAGAGTTAAGGCTTAAAGCAAAGGCTGGTTTGAAGCAGAAGTAGAGGATGTTTGTTGTTTTATATTGTATAAGCACATTGTATGCCTCTACCACATTATGCAACATCAAGAATTCATGCTTTTGTTTGTGTTTCTAATGGACTACTATAGGTTTGTGACTTATTTCATAACTTATTTCAAAACATGCCCATCAGTCTCAGACTGTCTCCAAAAGGAAATATATCCCCATAGACATCCATGTTACGATGCCCACCAGGTTTATTGCAGAATTTCACACACGCTGGATGTGAAACATGGTGTCAGTGTAAATAAAAACAGAACATTATGATTTGAAACTCTCATAAAACCAATGTTTTAATCACAATGACATTGAAAACATCAAATATTAAAAGTTAGACATTTCACTATTTAAAAAAATATGTTTTAGTTTATCTTGAATTTAATATAAACAACACTTTTTTTTTTAAGTTGGGATAGGGCCATATCTACCACTGTGTTGCATCACTTATACATTTAATAGATAAATGTCCGGGAACTGAGGAGACCTGTTGCTGGACTGTTGTCCCATTCCCCCCTACTTTTATGTTATTAGATCTTTTATGTTATTACACTCCCCATGATCCTTGAGGTCCTCTGGCCAAAGACTCTTGGTGGTCCGCAGGTTTAGGCTTAGCCAGCGGGGAGGTCATTTCTTTCCGGTCGCTGCCCCCAAACTCTGGAACGACCTCCCCCCTCCTAACCTGGACATTTTTAAAAGTTGCTAAAGATGCATTTTTATTCTTTAGCCTTTCTTGATGTGCAGTAGTTGACTTTGTTTTATGTTTTGTGTTCTTTATTTTCATTTGTGTTTTTCTTTACATATGTTGTGTGGGGCTTTAAGTGTAGCACGCTGGCCAACAGTTTCTGTTTTTAAATGTGCTGTATAAATGAAGTTGCTTTGCCATAAGATTTTTCTGACAAGAGAGTACTTTTCCACTTTGAGACAGTTCATTTTAAGTGAGCTTTGGTCCACAGAAGATAGTGCCATCTCTAGATTAAAGTCACACGTGACTTCTTTGCATAACCGAGTTTTAATTTGAATCTGTGGATGGCTAAGTGAACTGTTTTCACTGCAAATGATGTGTGGAAGTGTCCCTGAGCCCATCAGTGATATCCATGACAGAACCAAAACCCCCTTTTTTATTTGGTTAAATTTTTCTTTTCTTTGTTTTTCTAGAATGCTGAACCTTTTAAATTTTAGTACCACTTACCTCTCCAGTCTTTTGTTGCCCTCATCCTCACTGTTACTGCCATCAAATTCAAGATGTGCTTAAAACTTTCTCTTAAAAGAAAAAAAAGTTTTTTAAAATTTTTCAAACTACAATTTTAGCTATGGCTACAATAAATCATATTAGATTGTATCATATTGCATCCTATCTAATCTTGACTTCTGATATCTGATATCTTCAAGGCATTTTTTCAAAACTCTTAATGCCTCAAAGTGCTAAAAAAACAAAACAAGGTTGATTAGTTGTTTTGTAAATGATTTCTTTATGTTTAAGTTAGTTTTAGAGACTGATTATCTTGTGACAAAAATTTTGTGTGTATAATAATTTGATGAAATGAGACGTAGTAATTTGATCTGATCGTCACCTATCTGTTTGGGTTTTTAAATAATTTGCCTTCTTTGAATCTCTTTAGTTATTTTCTGTTAGAAAAGAAATGTGTTTATCAAAGCGTGCATATCAGATTGCCAATACTTAGATCTCTTGGTGAAGAAATCCTTTGCAGACATTATCAAACATATTTTTAACTTTGATTTTTTTTTTAATTATTTAAAGGCATTTTGAAATTTTCATCTAAATTCTGCAACAACATTTTAAACTGCCATGGCGTGTCAGCATATTTCTGAACACAATAATATTTATTTTTCACTGCAGAAGTAGTTTCTTTCATATCTCTGTCATAACTGCTGGTTCTGCTGGTAGCATGGAATATTTCATCCTCTGAGGTAAAGGGCCCTTCAGTATTGTATTTCAGGTCACCATTACCATAATTGCTTTTACTCACCAAGAAGGCTTTCCTTATGCAACCTGCCTTTAAATGTTTAATCGCATTGTTTTAAGTTAACAAACTTCGTAACTGCTTTTGACAGGACTAGTTTGTGGTGCAAAATGTCAAATAAAACGTTGCTTTTGCTGTGTGCAAACAACAGATTTAGTTCCTTTCTGAGCCTTAATTCTTTAAGTAAGAAACCGTAGTCGAGTGCAGTCAAAGCTTGTGTTTCCATGTCTTCATTACACTCACTTGGAAAGCCAGACAGGGTGAGCTGTGGTTAGAGTTACACACCTCTCTGACAGATGTCATTTTGTTGAAGGAGCTCAGTGTCGCTCATTTGATATGAACAACTGCCCCTGAAAGTTTAATATGATTGTTTTCCATGTTTGGGGGGGAAACTTTAATTGTGCCTGTTAAAAAAATGTAAATGAGCTGCAAAGGCTTTGTGGGGCAGTTGTACCATTTGTCTGGGGACATGTGTAAGTCGTTGCTTGCTCTGTTTTGTTTGTAATGTGCCAGCTTGTTCACAGTGTATATTTCTGGTACTGCAGGTTTTTTTTTTTGTGCCATTTAACTGACTCAGAGACTATGATGAGCATCAGTATTTAGTGAAGTCTGTATGTTAATGTGAAGCGGTTGAAAAGCTGCAGTTTCAGTCTCTTTGAAGCTGTCAAACTATGTTATGTGAAGCATTCGTGTATGTCAGGAGAAGTAGCAGCATACAGCATTATTGATTTTTCTATGTGCTTTCTTTGTCCTTGAGTTGAGCACACTGAAGAAGAGCTTTCTTTTCACGCAAGAAATATGACTATTCTTGTAATTCTATTTAATATCCGAGCTAAATTTATAATCTAGGTCACTGATCCCATTAGCCCCTCAGGAGTGGGACAGTTCTTTACTTCTCTAATGAGAAATCCCAAATTGGACTAAATGGAGGGTTGTTGGCAAATTTCCGAGTCATAATGTGCCTTCAGTCTGTGCTGAATATGAACATTTTAGTTGTCAATGTGGAAACACTACCATTTTTGCCTTAATAAATTACAGCTATATTTTAGACTTGGGGCACAGAAATTGTGTGAAGGTTGTGAAAGGGAGCACAGTGTGATCATATATTTTCAATTCCACTCAAATTTTTAATCTGATTATACAAACCATTTTAGTCCTATCAAGAGTGGATTTATATTTCATCAAAATTATGTTGGACATTAACTTTGTTCAGCAGTATTGTAGTTTTTCTCTATTATTGAACTAAGAAATAAAAAAGAACCAATTCATACAGAGCACTGTGACTCCTGAAAGACATCACTTCTGTAATATTTTTACCCAGAACAAGCATGTGTTATACATAAGGGGGCAGCAGGTCTAGAAAACTTTTGATTGGGGGGGTTAGCAACTGAAAGTGAAAATGAAAAGCAATAGAAAACAAACTACTAAATTCAATTACAAAAAGCAGACTGACAACACAAATAAAATAAAATAAAAACACAACACCAGTTAGGACATGTACATGTCCCACATCATAGTCAAGGTTGGACTATTTATGGAGTTAAGTTTGTGTCTTTATTATGTAAAGAAAAAATGTTTCCAACAGCAAAACAGTAAACTAGTGTTTAAAATGTGAATGTGTTGTGTTTGTTGTCCAGAGGAAAGATGGAAGCTATACATCTTATACCTTGATTTGAATAAAACCCTTGTGAGAAAAAGAAAGCAATTATGTTAAATTTTTTTCCCATCATATTTTGATAATTGATCATGATATAATATTGTCATTAATTAAATTGCCCCATGGGCATAACAAAACATGACTGAGAAAAATAAAATTATAATAATGTACCAATTAAACATACATTAAACAAACTGATCAGAATTTGATATCCTTTCAACTGATCTATTTTACTCATGGATTTTGTCTGTGCATCACTTCGGGATTTGCAGTTTAATCACAAATTTACATCTTTTAATGTGAGAGTAGGGTGCATGATATCACAGATTAAATATTGCATTTAACATAACTAGCCTTGTTATTTTGTGCAGTAGAATGTATTAAAAACAGTAGCTTATGAAAAAGATTTACTGCACTCCCTAAAAAAAGAAACAAAAATCAATCCAACATGCTTTAAACAAAACGTCTCCCTTTTCTGACCTCACCACCTGATGTAAAGATTTTTATACACCCTGTAAAGCTTGTTGAAAGCTGAACCGACCTTTGCACAATTTTCCCTCTGTTAAGCTGTAAGCACAAACATCGTACAGCATGTGCATATGTTCATTTTAAAGCCTGAGAAGTCACTGGACATCCCATGATTCATCACCAAGCATATCAAGGTTTATGACAAAAATATAACAGTGCAGTTTTTCTTTTCTTTTCTCTTTTTAAAATCCGCCTGCTCTTATGGCAAAAACAGCCACTGGAAAAGTCTCGCTTATATTTGCTGTCAGCAATATTTTATGAAATATCTACTGCCACTTGTGACGGCTCGCACAGGCAGAGGACCTTGACGTGATTAAGTGGATGAAGCAGGAACAGCTGTGGAGGAGCAGTGTGGTGTGTCAGAGAGAGGGGAAGTTAATATGGCTCGATAGCATTTAATCTGCAACCCAAACCAGCAAACACAAACCACCGTAAGAGGAGAAAGATTGAGACTTTCTGTCCTCGACCATGAGGATGCTCAGGGATCATGTGAAAGAGGAGGTGATAGCAGCGATGGCCTCAGCCATCAGTTCAGGGTGAACACACTGTACTGTGAATCTTCAAAGTGAAGATAGAGGCAGATTGGATCGAACGTGATGAAGAGGAGGGAAGTGAACAAGAGAAGAGATCAGCAGCAGCAAAGTGACCATGTGAGGAATCTGCTGTATATGTCAGTGGACAGGGAGGAGATGAGTGATTAGAGCTGTTGAAATCCATTCTCACTCAGGTCCCCAATGAAACAGCCTACCTTCTGGCTGGAGTGGCCAGGTGCTCACACCCCTATGTTAATGTGGAGGTGGCAGATGTTCTCATCAGAAAAAGGCCCTGAAGTTGAAAATGCAACTGCACGCTACTAATGTTGTGCTTGATGTTACTTTTTTATCCATCTTAAAGCAGTTACAATATTGATATATGATTCTTTTAATATCATGATTGCTGTAAATACCTTTGTATCACATCACTAAATCAATCAATAAATGAATTAATAGAAACAAAAGCTTCATATAAGTCAGGAAAACATATCAAAACTTAATAAATGTTGTACTATTGTTTGGAAAATGTATTCAGAAATCTCTTGCAGCCTGTATCAGATGATCTTGTGGGTAGTATCTAACCTTGAAATCCTCCCCTTCCCATATCAGTTATTTCTTATTTTCTCCTCCAAATGTTAGTCTGACAACAGATGTTTAACAAATGCAGCTCATGTATGATTCAATGACTTGAACAAAACTGTAACTTGCTCTTTAATAGTTTAATGATTTTCTGTAGCTTGCTGTGTCAGCATGATGAAAATGTTTAGTACCTTCATCAACCTGACTGTGCCCCTTTCCTTGTAGCTATTCATGGTGGACAATGCAGCTGATGACTGGAGGATAGCCATGACATATGAGCGCATCTTCTTCATCTGCCTGGAGATTCTGGTGTGTGCCATACACCCAATCCCAGGGAACTACACCTTCACTTGGACAGCACGCTTGGCCTACTCCTACGTCCCATCCAAGACGGATGCAGATGTGGACATCATTCTGTCTATCCCCATGTTCCTGCGGCTGTACCTCATTGCTCGAGTCATGCTGCTGCACAGCAAGCTCTTCACCGATGCTTCGTCCCGCAGTATTGGTGCACTCAACAAGATTAACTTTAACACTCGCTTTGTGATGAAGACCCTCATGACTATCTGTCCTGGCACTGTGCTGCTGGTCTTCACCATCTCGCTATGGATCATCGCTGCATGGACAGTGAGAGCCTGCGAGAGGTGCCTGGATCAGTTTGTCATGCTATGTTATACCCTACGGCATGAAACATAGATAAAGGCATAAAAATAGAGAATTTACAGACTTCTAAGATCAGCCTGTGTCTGAGCATCAAGGGGTTTATACTATTCAGATCTGACAAATTATTCAATATTTAACTTTACGTGCTACTTTGGATTAAATCTTATTGTTTTTACATCTTTCTTACAATAAAACAAGTTTTTTGTTGAAGTTGGGGCATATCATGTGCATGAATGTTGGTCAATTTGTTATATTTGATATTCATTACAGGTATCATGACAACCAGGATATAACCAGCAACTTTCTTGGAGCCATGTGGTTGATCTCAATCACATTTCTAACCATTGGATATGGAGATATGGTTCCACACACATACTGTGGGAAAGGAGTCTGCCTCCTGACTGGCATTATGGTGAGTAAAGCAGACTAGGCGCATCTCCCTTTTATTCAATTTAATTTTGTTGCCATTATGAGCTGCTATGAAATGATTGAATTAGAAAAAAACAAAGAGTATTTTGCATGTGTGTCCTCTTAGGGTGCTGGCTGCACTGCCTTGGTGGTGGCTGTGGTGGCAAAGAAACTGGAATTAACCAAAGCTGAAAAACATGTCCACAATTTTATGATGGACACCCAGCTAACAAAAAGAGTGAGTCAGTGCTCCACACACATCATCACTAATGTTTTATCTCTCTTCAGTCCCAACCAGATGTCTTACCATATCTCGGTGTTTTTTTTGGGGGGGGGGTTGTACTTGTAGGTGAAAAATACAGCTGCGAATGTTCTCAGGGAGACGTGGCTCATCTACAAGAACACCAAACTGGTGAGGAAGATGGACCACGCTAGAGTCAGGAAGCACCAGAGGAAATTTCTTCAAGCCATTCACCAGTAGGTGCCACGCTCTTCACTGTAACCTCACCTTTCATCCAGCAGGATGTTCATTTGATTCACACAAACCTGATATCTGAATTGTTTGACACCTGTAGCAAAAATTATGTGCTCACGTTATTGAAGATTGAAGGATGTACTCCATTACTATGTTTTCCCTGACTTTACAGATGTGCCACTGTGTTGGTCTGCATGTAAACTACAAACAAGAGCCAAATAAATTTTTCTCATACATTAGATGTACATGTTATATCAACAACAGTATAAATTGCTATGAATTTTGTTTTTCTAGTAAAAACTCATTTTACCTTGAAATATTCTGGAGTTACAGCAGTATGATATTGATTTTTCTCTCGCTGGCCTTGTGCTGTCAGATTGACTCTTGTGTGTCTCTTTCTCTGTGAGTCAGATGTCACGCTGACCTCAGGGCTGACACATCTGGGTTTCTACTTCTCTAGCGGCTGGTCAGACACTTACCTGTCAGCTATTCGTTTAGTGGGTCCCCAAGGACCTCCAACTTACTCCAAAACAGTATTGATTTAGCCTCACCTCACTGTTGTTTTTCCTCACCCTACAGTGCTTACCAGCACTTCTTCTCTGTGGCTCCTTTCAGTTACTGCTGGATTTATCAAGATAAAGAACTGCTATGAATTTGTCAGTAGCTTTATACGTAAGATACATGTCCCCTGTGTGTATGTTTGCTTGCTTTCTGTGGTTTTACTCATGCATATGGATCTCTGTGGTCTTCTGTGTGCAGCTTTGATTTGCTCATGAATCTTTTGAACACACATTTATGTTTTAAGGTCCTCAACATTTTCAGTTACAAGTAAGGGGAGGGATGCACAAATATGCTCCAACTGTCTGCTGCTCTTTCTGCAACCTGTATCCAGATTAGTGCAGTTTCAGAGCATTTTATTGCTGCTGCTTTCTCGTGTCACTATGCCCTTGCTGCTGTATTCAGGCAATTTGTAGTTGTGATGACAATGTCTCATGTCTACTTCCTGTCCTCTAGGACAGCCTAATAATGGAAATTGCTTAGAGCCACTGCTTAATCTATAAAGAACCAGTTTCAGAAGCGAAAAGTCACGTCCAGTTCTGTGTGCAGGAACAACTCAGCATGGTGTTGGCATCATCTCGTCACACCTCTGTTTTATAAGGATTTGGTCTTGTTATGAGGTGGTGTTCACAGGCTTTATCTGCAGTTTGAAATCACATCTGTAGCCAGTGTGCAAGGTGTCATTCACAAAGTGTTGATGGAGATTAATTAGAGTAGGAAGCAACCTGACAAGTAGTGGGTTATAAAAGGCCTAAAGGTATCCCTGACCTGTCATGACGTGATTGTAAACATCAAATCAGCTATTATCATGCTTGTTTCCTCAAGTTTTTATCCGTCAAAGTAAAGAATGTGAGGCATAACTCTTGTTAAATTAAGCTATAGCCTAGACAGTTTTGAGGCACTGCCTGTGTCTCTTAGCACAATGGTTGTTCTTACTAATCGTCCTTCTGATAATCAGGATTAGGACCAATGGGAAAAGGGAGATTAGATTAGAGAATGAGAATTGCTACAATAAACACGGAGAATGAACACTCTGGTTGCAGGATGAAATAAGTCAGGAAACATTGCTACTGCCATTCAGAGACAAGGTGACACTAGCTGGGTTTCCATTCCAACTTTAAATCACATCTAGAAGATATGAAGAATAGACTAATGGAAATGGACAAAATTTGCAAAGATGTTTAGATGCCTGCTTGATGATTTTTCCTACTTTGAGGTAAACCTGATGTGTTCAAGGAGAAATGGAAACAAAATGATTTGATTCATCAGCCATTTTCTGTCTGAGCTAGCATACAAGCTCAGACAGAAAATTCTTTCCTCCCGGAAATTCCTCGAGATTAAAGTAATTCCAAAAAAAATAGCATCATCCATTTTCTTCATGTTGATGTCCACTGCAGTTTATCTTTTGTGTCTGGTTAGGATGACTACTGTTTCTGATTTATAAACAAAAGCAATGCAGAATAATGCGCCACCGCCTGAAACACTGCACAGACTCGTTTTATTTGCTTCAAACCAGTCGGTGGAAACATGACTGATTCATATTTCTTTTTTCCATCTTTTCAAAAGATCCCCTCAGATTTGCTTTGTGAATGGAAACCCAGCTACTGTAGACATGAGGGTTAGAGTAACCAGACTTCAGGAAGCAGAGTTTGCCATCTGAGTATGTTTATCTAATCTAATGTTGTAATAATTCATTTGTCTACTTCATGTTTCCTTTTTTTTCCTGTTTGTGTCAACACAATGCAATAGAGCTCGAAAGTAAGTCTTCGCCTTAAATGTAGATAGAAACCTTTTGTGTGCATGCTAACGAGAGCCTGTCCTTGAACCCAATGATGTTACTAAAAAAAATTACACTCCTCATTTGATAAGTGAAATTCATGCCTCCAAAAGGTTGAAGATATTAACAGTTTCACACACCACAATCATGATGCTGCCAGATTGTCTAAGTTGCCACACAGGTTTTCTATTTGTGCTGTTCAGTTTAAGAAAATACACCCACATATTCCCACACACGCACACGTTCTTTACACAGTTGACCAGAACAAACACCTTTTTACAACACATGCTGCACATTGTAAACACACTTACAGATCTATATGAAGTGAATTTCAATTATCAGTGATGGAGGGTGTTTTTCTTTCCATTTCTGCATGGATGTGATGAGACTTTGACCTTTAATCAGAAAGCCACTGATTAAACTCCAATCCACTGTGTTTTCACATACCGAAGGATGACGGCTAGAGCTCCACACCTAACAGATCTGCTGTAGCGCAAGTATATAATTCATGATACACCTAAAAGTCATGTTACATTCAACAGAGCAGTCACGCTCATACAGATCAGGGCTCAGGGTCATCTTTCGGCGAGTGGAACCATTGTTACGCCTGTTACAGCATTTGCAGCCTCATTTCCTCCATTCCTCTGCTAGATGACACAGTAGCTGCAATCGAGGCTGGTAAACAGCACAATAACATGGACATGCAGCTGTCATGCAAGGATAATTGGGAGAATTAGCAACAGAGAGTGTTTAAACAACGCTGAGGTCGTTTGGATCGGACATTTCACCACAACATAGGCTGAAAGCAGCCAACTGTCTTACAGAGGGTTTTAGGCCATAACAGCTGTGAAATTAAGTGTCTCCTTAGGGATCAATGCCCCTTTCCACCCACAAGGTTGACGTGTGAATCATAGCAGGGAGCAGGAAAATGAGCGCTTATTTGCCCAAAGATCAGTGAACTGTAGAGGCAGGAAAGTGACCCATGAGGATGAAGGTCAACTTCCAAGCAATCCCGTTAGTGGCTGCAACTGTGACCGCCAGCGTGAAACTTACAACAAAGGAAATTGGAGGTCAATCAGAGCAACTGAAATGCGCAACACAATATCCTGACCCAAAAAATACAATTTGAATCAAACTGTCTCCTCAAATTTGTCAGAAATAAACATGTCAATCCTTTCATTTGCAAATCTGATCCAACTGTGGACATAACCCTTATCAAACAAGGATCTTGCTGGTGATTAGCAACCAGCTGATTTATATCGCACAGTTCAGTGCCAAAATGCTGATACAACAATCACGGGACTGAATTATGTATCATGTTAAGAAAATATAAGCAATAATATAGACTCGTGATTAAACTGAAATGACTGTCCTGCTGCAGCAGATCCACATCTGAACAATAAGAAAATGTATGTTTCTAACCCATTTAGGTGAAAAAGTAATGAAATCTTAAACAAGCCTTAGCCAAGCATACATTTAAAATTCTTGGAAATGGAGTTCATGACAAAAAAAAGAAGAAGAAAAAAAAAGCAGCAGCACTAACTGAGATTGCCTGAAAAGATATAGTGAGTCACTGAAAAGCTTAGCGTAGCTGTTTCTCCCTGATGAATAGCAAGAGGATTTAAAGTGCCCGTTCAAAATGAGAACTGCCAGTGAGGAGTGATTGACTGAGGAAACAAGACAGAATTTAACTGATAGGGGGGGCATGCTTCTTCATTCTGACCTCTAGCTGCCCTGTGCTTCGACCCTTTCTGAGAGCTATCAGTTCTCCAACTATGCTTATTTTCTAGCAGGGTTTGCATCACCTGCAACACCATTTAACACTAAATATCTACAATATGTCATAACCTCCTCTTTTTTCTTTTTTGTCGCTGTTTTTCATTTGCTTCCTGGAATGACAAAAGTGCAATTTTGCACTTGTATTTTATCATAATTTGTTTTGTATGAAGCATTTCAGGTTAAGTTGTCTTCCCCATGGGTTTGCTTTTGTGACTCCTGTGGCACCCTCTGTTGGTCTGATCGGTCATTTTTACTCCACATTTGCCTTCAGGAAGCAGAAAAGTGATCCTGTGTTGCAAAAGCAAGGGTGCATCTGGCATAGTTGGTAGACTTGTGTCCCTTTTTTAAATCCTCATTCAAGCTTAAATTTGATTTACATTTATGACCTAATGATTACCTCAAACTCACATTATTAATATAATAGTTCCAGGTTTATTATATTTACTCAATCAGTCCAAAACATTTGCTACCTTGCCATATAGGACGGGATTTTGTTCTCTGACTTTAATTAGCAAGCGTAAGCAAAAAAGGCCTATATATAT
>JBBBVU010000020.1:14151431-14161519 GCA_037177055.1 Atherinosoma microstoma | reverse complement strand
TCCATGTGAAATTTCCTAAGTCTGCCTCCCTAGAGTGAATTGTACCATCTTCATCATGAGTATTCTTGCCAAAATAGCAGAGATTGAAAATGAGGTAAGGTAAAGGTTGACGGCTGGTTTGCTCATTGATTCATTCTCCTTTTAACTAACTACCGTTAGCTGTTAGCGCTAGCTAAAATATCCTATAACCAGGGCCTCTATGTACACCTCACATTACTCGCCCTTGTGTTCCTGACATTTAAGCGTATAACAAAAGTTGTTTTATGTTTTGATTTAACTTGTATTAGTATAGCGAATTAAACAATAGAACTGAACGGATGTCAGCGTCCCTAGATTAGTTTAGTCTTGATTCTGTTTGGCTAACTGGCAGTTAAAATCCGTTTCTAAAGCACATACTATAGTGAACTTTATAGTTGTCTACTAGTTTCCTGAGAGATGGTACTTTCATTAAATGTTATCTCGGTTATGGCAAAGTGGTTTATCTATAAAAGCTGTGAATAACAAAGCTTTGTGTTTGTTTTCTGAAATGTTTGCGTTCTTTCAGATATTATGTTCTATCTTTTTATCATTGTGTAAACTAAGTTTGTTCCTGAAATGTGTTACATCTGGACAGTATCCTCTCATTGTCACTGTGATATGTACAAGTAGATCATCTTCCCAAGTTGTCACATCTCTGGCTGTCATGTTGCAGCATATTGTTGTGGGACACAGAAAGAAATTTTGTGCTGTTATCTATCTATAAAACAAGATTTTCATATATAGTCCGCACTAATTTAAAGGTTCTACAACACACACACACAGATATGTTTAACTTGATTTAAGGACTTCTCGGGGGAAGTTTTTGCAGTGAGTGATGAAGTCTCCATACAAGGTCAGTTAAGCTTGTAAAAATGAAAACCCCTGAAAAAGTTGATTTACTCTGAAGATGTGACTGAGATGTGGCAGCAGTGGAGGTTTCCATTAGATTAATTTCTTTCAGGCTGAGAGAAATTAAGTGGCTGCTGAGGCTGGAGTCCTCACCACTCTTTCTGCCTCATCCTTCCAGGTTGCTCTTCCTGGGATCAGACGGATAGGGTGGCTCAGCCATGTCTCCTATCAAGAGATTGGGTCTTTGCTGCTTTCCCTGGTCCTTAAAGGACATGACCCTGAGAGAGAGTTTCACTTCTAATGTGAACATCTACCTTTTTAGTTTTTATGTAGAGGTTTCAAATTAAATTCATCTTTATTTGTATAGCGCCGATTCACGACAATGTCATCTCCGGGCGCTTCACAGACAATCAGTTTGAGCCAATCTGATTGTCATACATTGATTCATACAAGCCCATTCATAACAAAATGTATCCCAGCATTCAATGGAAAAGCCAAGAACTAGTCACAGTCTCTTGCAGAGAGATAAATAGACAGTTTAAGTGATGTGTACATTATATGGTTGTGTTTGTGTATATTTTATAGCAGCCAATAAAAGCATATGCTTTTCACTAGTTATTACACCACTGTCCAGTTAACTTGTGTTACCACTTATTGTAGATGGCCAGGACGCAGAAGAACAAGGCCACAGCTCACCACTTGGGTCTGCTCAAAGCACGTCTTGCCAAACTGAGGAGGGAACTCATCACACCGAAAGGAGGCAGTGGGGGTGGAACAGGAGAAGGTATGATCCCAGTGCTGCACATTTAGTCATCTTAATGCAAATATAAACATAATTGACCTTCATATATCAATAACACCTACCAGAGGACAGAAATTAAGATTCATTAAAATTTTGGTATTTCATCCCTGAATTTTAGGTTTCGATGTTGCAAAAACTGGTGATGCTCGTATCGGCTTTATCGGTTTTCCTTCAGTAGGAAAGTCAACACTGCTCAGTAACCTTGCAGGTGTCTACTCTGAGGTCGCTGCTTATGAGTTCACCACTCTTACAACAGTACCTGGAGTTATTCGGTATAAAGGTGCCAAAATTCAGGTACAAAAATTATCTCCTTTTTTTTTTCCATTTCTCAGGGAACAATGTGTTCACTGTGGTTGAGTGTCTGTGGGTTGATGGATTTCTTTGTCTGCATTATTCCTTTATAGCTCCTGGATCTCCCAGGAATTATTGAAGGAGCCAAGGATGGCAAGGGTAGAGGCAGACAGGTCATTGCAGGTACAGATGTGGTGATCGAGGCTCGCTAACACGACAAAATAACAAAGATTTATTTTTGCTGAATTAGAACATAATTAGTATTAATACTGAATAAGCTGAATTAGTACAAGAAAACTAAAACAAGTTTTATTCTATAGTATATTTCCTACTGAAAATGTAATTGCATTTCTTCACTAACTGCTTAATCTGCTGTTGCCTTTCCTCTCCATCTCCCTTACTTAGTGGCCCGAACCTGCAATCTAATCCTGATAGTGCTGGATGTGCTGAAGCCTCTTGTTCATAAGAAGCTAATAGAGCATGAGCTGGAGGGCTTTGGCATCCGACTTAACAAGCAACCCCCCAACATTGGTTACAAGAAGAAGGACAAAGGAGGCATCAACTTTACTGCTACAGTATGTGTCACACTGTTGGAAAAAAAAACACTGAGATGCAAAACTGGTCAATTTGACCTCAAAAACAGACTCTGAAATGAATAAGTCTGTCCTCAGAGGTTTTGTGTGACGTGATTTGTGATGCTCAGTGAAAATGTTATTAAACACTGCAGATATTTAAAATTCTTCTATATTCTGCATCTTCCTCCTTGACATCATGCTTGTCCCGTCTCTCTCATTAGTGTGCACAAACTGAGCTTGATTCTGAAACGGTTAAGAGCATCCTGGCAGAGTACAAGATCCACAATGCCGACATCACTCTGCGCAGCGACTCCACAGCTGATGACCTCATTGACGTGGTGGAGGGAAATCGGTAAGCTGCTGAAGTGTCAGAGTGGGCTTACCTTAGTCAGTCCTTGTGGCTGTGGCTTGTTGAAATCTGAAAATCTCATTGGAACTCCCACTACACCAATGCACATGTATTTATAAATGTGTTTTTTTTGTGTTTTTTTACAATGTACAGTCACTTTCATTTTCTGATGGCTTTAAAGGCCTGTGGTATTGTAATTACTTTTACTTCCAGCAAAATATAAACACACAACAAATGTATTTCAAAGAATGGAGTGGGGAATGAGTTGTGCATTTTAACTCATCATGGTGCTATTTTAGGGAATAAGGACTACATACACCAAGATTAAATTTAGCATACTCATAATTTCCATGCACCTGGAAAGACAGAAAGCATTCACAGGAATGGTTACAATAAAACAAATGTTTGTTCTCTTCCCAGTGAGAAGACCAACAGAAAATAAGAACGTAAAATATGCTAACATTAAGAAAGCAATAACTTGGTGCAGTGTGTAACAAAGTCTAAGGTCAATAACATAAAAATGTAATTTATTTTTTCAAAACTCTATGTGTAACTAATCACTTTTACTAAAATAGCTGTTTTGTTTTTATTCCCTTAGCATGAGCCATTTATATCTACTAGCCGTGTGTCCACATACATGGCAGCTGCCATATTTGTGCCACCATTTGTACTGTGGTGTTTCTAAATGTACAAACAACTCTGTGTGTGAAGTGAGAACCCTCTGAGATTTAAAACTGGTACCAGCTTTGTTTGATAGGTGCTAGAGCACTGTGGGGCAAGTAATGCCTTAACTGGCACATAGAAGAAGATGGTACTACACAACTTTGAAGAAGTTACCTGAAGGGCAGTCATTGCTGCACATGAAGCTAATGGATCAACTTGCAGACGTCCATTCACAACTGTGCTTGGCATTTCAAGTCATTTCTATGCCCTTCTTTACCCCTGGATGTCAATCCTTTTTACACGATGTACCTTTAAAATAAAAATACATAAAGGAATATGGAGCAAGAAAAGGATAATAATGGTAAATATGCATGCATAAGCCTGTGTAACCACAAACCAAGGTATCTACAGGTTCTGTTTTTGTTCTTACACAACGCATCAGTCAACAAATATATGATATGCAATTGGGTAATGAATTTGAAACAAAACATTTAAAAAAAAAAATGCTAACATGGTTTGGATTCACTTGGTACCTTAGAGGGAACAGTCAGTGCAAATACAAAGTTGATGTCATCTATGTGCCATGAAAGGTTCCTGTGTACTACGATGATTTAAAACTCTCAAGCAAGTTGCACACCTGTGGGAAATTCTAAACAGCTATGTTAGAGAAGGCTCTCCACCACCATCATTACACCAGATGAGGGAATATCTTTTTTTCCATTAAGTTTCATTTCTCTGTTTGAGTTCAGAGACTTGAACAATAGATCCAAAGCTGTAGTGAAACAGTAGCAGCATGTGCCGGCCCAAAATTGGACTCAGCTTTTTTCTTTTTCGTTTAATTTTTCTTCGTTAACATTGGAAAGAAAGGGTATATGCACTGGAGTCCAGAAATGTTCTGGGCTATTGTGGACCAGTGGCTTATAAAAACAACATTCTTTGATGTGGTACTTTTCTTTTCTTTTTACCACATTCGCTCCAGAGTTACTGCAGATTTTCCACTTGGGGCCCTTGAAAAGTCTCCAGAACATTAGCAGGTGCTGAAATGTTTACACATGACAGCAATTATTAAAGAAGTTGCTGTCACAGTGCATTTGAGTGATTGTGTGTGCTGGTCAGATTGTCCTTAGTGTTGACTTGTGTGCTGCTTTGTGGATATGATACATGCAGTACTCATATCAACACAATAAGGAGCCTTATCTGCTCTTTTCAATGCACTATAAAGAAAACTATAAAGCAGTTTCCTCTGTAAACCTGTAGCTGATGACACTGAATCAGTTTATATAAAGTTACAGCTATAAAATCTTTTGTTTTGTTTTTTAAATATTCTGTTTAAGTTGAATTAAAACATGTTAATCAACGAACAGAGGTGATCCCTGAGCACTAATTGTCTCTGTCTCCACAGGGTTTACATTCCCTGCATCTTTGTGCTCAACAAAATTGACCAGATCTCCATTGAGGAGCTCGACATCATCTACAAGGTCCCCCACTGTGTACCCATCTCGGCCCACCACCGCTGGAACTTTGATGACCTGCTGGAGAGGATGTGGGACTACCTAAAGCTAGTGCGCATGTAAGAGCTTTTTTCGTTTACGGTTTTAAGGAGCTGTGAATAACAGCAACAGGCAGTCAATGATTAAATGCTACAGAACAAGGAGCTGATTAAGTAAATGTTTGCATGTTCTTAATGTAAAATTTGACTGAGACTATGTCCTGATTTACAGTTACACCAAACCAAAAGGACAGCTCCCTGATTACACATCTCCTGTTGTACTCCCTGATGGGCGAACCTCTGCTGAGGATTTCTGCTTGAAGATCCACAAAAACCTCTTAAAAGAATTGAAGTAGTAAGTATTGCACAGTGGCTAAAAGTTACCTCCCTTCCAAATGTATTATTTATCATAGCTGTTATGGAATTGTAGCTAAAACCAAGAGGTTAAAGACAAAGCAAGAAGTGTACATTGAGATGACTCATTACTCAAGCGATAAGCTTGGCTGAGGAACGCTACAGATGTAGCATACATGGAATGTACCATACATTTCTCAGCTACCATTCTCTGAACTTGGTCTGATACCATTATGAACACGTGATAAATGACATAAAGCTCACCTGTAAGGGGACTCTCAAAGCTTGAAAACATGTTTAGCTTAGCACAAAAAAATGACCAGGAGACGCACGCAGCAACGTTGAGTCCAGAGAAAACCGGAAGAGTTTAAAACATGAATCACAGACATCAGATATTCAGCTAGTAATTTTATTCTATTAAGTTTCCATTTTATTCATTAGTCAGATCTAATATTCAGTTTTATTGTGAATAGATGAACATGCATATATCCGTTAAAGGGAACATATTTGAAAATTATTTTTAAAAAGTAACAGAATAATTACTTTGTCGAGTAATTTGTTACTTTTATTATGCTGTAACGGTTACTAACGCAGTTACTTTTTGCGAGAAGCAACTAGTAACTATAATTAATAACTTTTCTAAAGCAATGTGCCCAACAATGCTCATTTGAAAAGTGCATTTTTTTAATCCTTTTTTTTTATGTTTTAAAGGAGTAGTGTCAGCAGTTTGGAAATATTTTGATAAAAAAGTAAAGCAGACTGCAAATTGTGCAGAGAGATTATCAACAGAAGTGTAATAAATCTTTTAAATCAAGCATTTTGATGCATTTGAAAAGCCAACACAGCAGTGAGTTCAAGCAAAACTGATGTAGCAAGAAGAAAGTGAAAATGCAGCAGCGTTCTTAAAAGAAGCCCCCTACTCAGTACGTTACTCTTGATAAGCAGGAATTGAGATGTCATATTTTTCTTAAGAAATCAAATGGCAAGTGAAATACTCCCAGTCATCCCCACATCACAGAAATCTTGGAATTTAAGGTGCTTGGCATTTTAAAAAAGCACATGAACGGCTTGTTGCAGGACAATTTAGCCTCCAGAAGCTCAGTTGATATTTGTAATGCAATGTCAGCTTTGCATCAGTAGGACTGCATATGGGAGTGATGAGGATTGCGCTGCAGCAAGGTATTCTACATGCAAAGCAGTTTCAAGTGCACACTAGCCAGGGTGCACTTGGTGATGTGCTTCAGATGCGTTGCCTTTCTTAATGTTCTGCTCACTCTGTGCCGTGTGCCTACCGAGTTACTCTCATCCTTCTGCAGTATGTTGAAGGTTTTTTGCTGTGGAGGTTATAGATAAAACATTTGGGCATTTTTAACATGCTGCCTTTGTCTTCTCCTTCCTGGAAAAACATTCAGAAAAGAGAGAGAGATAGAGACTAGACATGTCAACCAGCTGGAACAGCACGTACTACATGCTGCAGTCGCAACGAGCAGAAACAGTCTTACATTGTTAAAACTATAATATTATCACTCATATTTTTACTTTTTTGGCTGGGACAGAGCTGAAAGTATTTGAACTATATTCGGTCTGACAAAAAGAGGTATTGATGTATCCCTCATTTGAAGCAGTGCAGGCACTTTAATCATAGCCACTGCCTGTTACTGATGAGCTATGCCAGTGAAGCACTGTCAAGTTCAGTTTTTGGTCTGAGATGATGAGTTTTACCAAAGGGGGGAACAAAGATAGTAAATCAGTCTGTCTGTAAGTGCTTCTGAGCATTAAACATCCACAAGGGAGTGGATGGGTCAAAAGGCGACATGCAATTAGATGGCTTTACCTAAAGGATGTCATTTCATTCTGAAAGTTAGTTTCTAATTAAACCAATATTGAATGGTGGAATTATTTTTATATTCTATATTATTATGATTATTAATTATTAATCTCTCTCTTGCAGCGCACTCGTGTGGGGCTCATCTGTAAAACACAACCCTCAAAAGGTGGGCAAGGACCACGTGTTGGAAGATGAAGACGTTATCCAGCTGGTCAAAAAGTAAAGAGTCTTACTACATCGCTGCATGGCCTGTGCATTGCAAAGTGTTTGATACAGCAGTTCAATAAACCACCAAACTTGTCCATTATAGAGCATCTTTGTCCTGTGGTTTCAGATACTTTATTTTAATTTAAAAACAGTGATGCAGATTGGTCGCATTTAAAAGAGCCCACAGTACTTGACATTATGAAAGTTCATATTGAATATTGGTTAAGGCTTGCATTGAAATAAACCACAATAAAAACATAATAGAATCTCCCTGTGTTCATTCTTGTGCAGCTCTTTGCCTTTTGTCTTTTTTTTTGTCTTTTTTTATCTATATATGAATTTGAAAGAAATTCAGGTTCTCCAAATCATTGGCATGTTATCAATATACACTTTAACCAGCCTTTTTGTTTTTCCTGTATTTAAATAAAGATCATATGTTTCACATTTGGTTCGTGACTAAAGCGTCACAGAAAGGTATTGGCGAATCCATCAAGTAGCGTCACCGAGAACATTTCAGTCTGGCTCAGAGGCAAGAAAAAAAACAACTTTCATCTGAAAGCACTGTGCAGTCGAGTGATTTATGTGACATTGATGATGAGGGCAGTTATTCAGGCTGGTGAGCCACTTTGTCTATCTGGTGGGGACGACCACTCAGGTTAATCAGTTCATTCACTCAGATGCAGTCTGGGGTCATCAGATGCCAGCTGTTCGCAACATTCCACAGGGCAAAATAAAGCTTTTTATCAGAGACCGGTGCACTTCTGGTCGCTTATGTTAGCTGATGTGAGTATATAGCAGCCTGTGTGTGTTGGAGGAGCCATTTTGTGTCTGTACAGATGCTAGTTACTGATGGCGCCAGCACATGAACAAAAATATAAATTAAAATGATTAAGTCAGACTAAAAGATTAAAGAATGAATACTTTACCTTCCCTTTTAATATGCTGGAAGGATGAAAAGTTTGAATTTTGTCAGGTTGAATAATCCTTAAATTTGATCTAATATGTACAAATTGTGTTTTCAGCCACATAAAATTTCACAAAACTGCAGCTCTGGTTTATCTGCATTTACTGAAAGACGAGTCACTGCAATAGCAAAGATCCAAAATTATACCTGATTTTCAGTGAAAGACCTACGGTGGTTACAGAAGAAAAAGAAATTGCATATTTGTAAAAGCCATTTGATGGTCAAAATGTACTCTCCTTTACTGGTTACACTACGGTTGTATATCAAAGCATTAATCAGTCAAAGATTCAATGCTTAAAATTCAGTTTTTAAAAGCCAAGGTGCAAGAGAAACAACACTAATGGTTCAGAAAGGATTCTACCGCGAGTTTATTTGATGTTATACACAAAAGTTTCTTCTAATCTTAGCAAATAACTGCTTTTTAGTAAAAGCCGCAGTGGTTGAGGGTAATGCTTTGGCGTTCCAGCAGGATCAACCACCCTCAGACACCGCCTCTTCCCCACCCCCTTTTACCCTGTAAATTATAGCAGCACTTTAGCTAATGAAAGAGTTGAGGACTGGGCACTAATAAAAGCCATTAAGTGAATAAAGCACTTCCCCCTCTAACAAAATCAAAGAATCTACCCATTTAGAGAGGGAGGACTCTGTATTAATATTTATGAAATGCGGAACCAGTGGCCCCCCCAAACTCCCCAACTCGCATCCAATCCCAGACTGACCAGGTCCTCTTTGCCAGTGCACCTATCCCAAGAGAACATCAGCAACCCCTCCTAGCTTGAAGGAGGGGCAGGAGATGGGGACTTGAAGGGTGCTGAGGACGCAGTCAGGACAGTCTGTCTCCAGCAGAGCAAGCTGGAAGACCCCAAGACACCACTCATATCGTCCAGTCGTCTTCGCACCACTCAGCCACCTGCATCGTACTTCAACTTTGAGGCCAGCAGATGGAAAGGTGGGTTTTTTGTCAAGACCCAAAGAAAGATCGGACGTTGTTAGTAAAATTCAGAGTAAGTTAAAACTAATTGTCATATTCTTAGTGTTCAATTGATCATTTCTCAGGTTGGTGAGTATGACCTTTCGTTAGAAAAGAATTTGATGTATTTTTTCCTTAAATCTGATCGATTCTCAGTCAGATTTTGAATTATATGCAAAATTCATAGTTATAGATGATGTGACGGCAACTCCTGAAAAGTCTTTATCAAGGTGAGTCTTTTGAAGGAAGGAAAATCTTGGGAAAATCAAGGTAAGCAAGCATAATAACGTATCACAATCATCTGTGCATTTGAACCCACCCGTCAGCCTCATTGCATCCCAACAAACCATCTTCATTGTTCTGAAAAACTGGGGTCTGTTTCGTCACCATCGCCCACCATTTGCACCCAAAGTACTTACACATTTCTACCATTTGGTCTCTACAAATGCAGTTTGCCTTTGGTGCACTGAAACACATGATGGTGTCATTTCATCGCACAAAGTGGTACAGTTGCTTGAGCCCTAAGTTGATTATCGCACCATGCTTTCTCATCTTAGTAAGATGTCCCTGGGGAGCTGAAAGAGACTCAAGAGAAGGTAACAAGATTGTAAAACCTTTAGGGTAAAAAGCTCTACTAGCGTGATGGTATCATGACTCTTGACATTGCACTCATTGATCGTTAACACAGTTAGGACTAAAAATGTCAGAAGTGGTTGCGTCTTTAGGTTG
>JBBBVU010000020.1:14138816-14151331 GCA_037177055.1 Atherinosoma microstoma | reverse complement strand
CTTTTCTTTCTTTCTTTTTTCATTTTTTACATTTGTGGTGGAGTTGGGCGAGAAGGGCGAGAGGGTGGGGTTTGACGCAGTTTGTGCGCAGGAAGGGTGTAGCCCTTTTTTCCGCAGTGAGCATGACCTATGACTAATCTTTCTTTTTATTATTCTGCAGATGTTCTTAACTGCAACTTCTTACAAGGCTTCTTTAAATCATTGTCTTACATAAGGTACATTTTTCAAACAATCTAATCGTGAACCTCAATCCCCCGCTGCATACCTTTTGGACTTTTTTTTATTTTTTTATTTTGACATTGTGGATGCTAATGAACTGTTGGGCTGTCCTTCAATGAAAACCCAAAAAATAATCTGACAGTGCTGTGTCTTTTTCAGGGTTTTTGAGTGTTAATTATTCTCTAGAAGGGGCTGATATCAAATGAAAGCACAGATCGTATATTCTGCAATGCTGGTTTTCTCCCCTAACTGAACATCTACATATACAGTTAGTCAATAAGTGCTCATGTTCTTTGGATACCGTAAACCAAGTTGGACCTGTGTGATCTCTGTTGTTTAGTTTTTTTTTGCCTTCGCCCAGGACCCCATTGTGCTTGATCTAACCATGCAGTGCATCCTCTGTCCATGGTTGTGCCAAGCACCCTGGAGCCTTGTGAGCACAATCTGCATTTTATGACCAACTACCACACCTCTTTTTTTTTTTTAGGAAACACAGATTTCTAATGTTAAGTTTCTACATTTTATGAAGATATAAGAATGTAAATGAACACTGCAAAGGTAAGATTTTCAAAAACCAAACAACTGTCATGTGCACTTAAGAGGCGATGATTTCATTTTCATTGTGATCCATGTTCGTTTATCTCATGGTGCCCTAAAAGATGGACTTTAACCAATAAATGCTGTCTCCAAATCCTATGTGTTTTATTGAGATCTCCTTTTTTGTCTTGTTGAATAAAGAGCAAAAGTGAAAAGAAAAAGGGGTGGGTTGAGAGGAGTTCAAAGGGTTCATGGTATTAATAGATTAAAAAAAATGTCTACAAGCTGTGTGGTCAAAATATGTTCAATTTATGGAACAAATAAATTACAGTAAGTGCTCAGTGGCTTTTAAGTCCACTATTTTTAGTTAGTAGAGGTCATATATTAAAACAGTCTTCTGTTAGGTCTCTGGATGCGTCACAGACCTATAAATCAACCATTAGACACTGCTGTACTGGAACATACAAGCCTAAATGTTTCAGACTTGGTTCATATTCTTGAAATGATAATCAAATAATATTCATGGAGAGCTTATCTGCTTATTTTTAATTCCCTACATGTTGCTTCATTAATTCTATGCTCTGAAACAATAAATGTCACTTCAAAAACCAGAGTCCACCTTTCTTTATGCTGAATTATTTCAAGTTTTTCCCCGCAAACACAACATATACAGTGGATTGTGGATTATACACACATACAAATGTTTAAATGTCTTTATGAGCATCAAGGGATCCAACAGCCTGAAAATGCTGACCTGCAACAGAGGGCTCTGGAGAAATATTTTGCCATCCATTTGAGATGAGTTTGATACTAAAGAAAATGAAAGAGAGAAGAATGAACTTTCTTTAATGTAATTTTGCCATCACTATGAGCTAGAATAAAAATTATAGTCACATTTATAATCATTTTCATACTACAGGTTTTCTCCCATTGACAATGACATAATGTGCTATTTATAATTATCCAGTGCCTGCCATCTTAAAAATAGTAACATTTATTATTGCAAGTACATTTGATCCATTTTCTAGCTTGTCAGGTAGAGTAGCACGGAGAACATTAACAACAGTATCAGTTGTCTTCTGAAACCATGGCAGAGACAAGACTGTCTATGAACTGAATCACCTACTTCAGCCATAATGGAATTATATTGTGGTTTTATTGATTTTATTTACTGCTTTCTCTGTCTGACTTGTAAAAATGTCAAAGACCACAGTAGAACTAGAGATGCAGACAACGCACACACATCTTTCCAGATTAAGTCTCAGTCAGCCTCTCACAACAAAACCACACGTAGGATTTGGTCGTTGATTTCTGTGAGGGGACGTACCAATGAGTGTCTCAGCGTACTGTCCATGCATACTGTTCACCCACAAGTGAATTTATAAAACATTTCGGATATATTTTCAACTGCAAAATACTTGTGAAATTTAACTATTGGCTTCTTTTTTAAAGTGTTATATTACCGGCAAGTTGATTTCTCATATCATGCCATAAATCAGAAAGCACTTTCTTCAACCAGGTAAACATAAAAAAAGAAAAAACATAAGACATAAAAAAAATTATTTTTAAAACTGGCTATAAAAGTTATGACGTGAACAAACTTCTATGTGAGATCTTTCAGAGTATAGACACAAAACTGGAAAACTTGGTTTGCTTACTTTGTCTTTTTGTGCTATAAAATTCAGGTTTTTATTTTTCCAACTGTAAGATGCCACCATCTAAAGAGCCCATATAATAGAATTCAATTTAATACACTGCATATAATCAGAATAAAGTGTAATTCAACTTATGCCTTCTCACACTGATTGATTCGGGAGTGCCATCAATAAACTGTGGAGTCTTAGTGCAGTTCGTTATTGACCTTTCACCTAAACAAGGAAGATGAGGTTTACAGATTATCCCATTAGACTAGACCAGGATGGTTATTTAGCACAGACACAATGCTTATCCCCTTCTGTGATAGGGTCAAAGCTGCTCTCCAGTCACCAGCTTCCGACAGTAAGATGCACACGCAGATGTTTATTTCATTTAGTCTCTCTTCCATTTGAATAATTTTCAATTTCATCTTGGTTACAAGCATATTGCCATTCCTAAATCACAACAAATGTTACACAGCCTGCAGAAAGACAAAAAAATCATAACTTCATCACTGCTACAGGTGGCACACGTGTCTATAAACGGCAATAAAAATGTTACATTCACACACACAAGCTTAAAATCAGTAAATATGGCATATTTAATTGGATTAATATGAACCATATATCAGAAACAAGCGTTTTCTTTTCACCAAAGTATCTCACACCTCCCACTGCCATTTTCAGGACAGAATTAAACAAATTTGAAACTACACAGATGCATGAGTGCACGTATGCCAGATTTTCAGATAGCCAATTAGACTCAGATGTATCATATACAGTAATGACATTAAAATCTAGTAGCAGTCTTTTTAAGAGACATTTTAGGACATCTGTACCACTGACAGGCTGTAAACAGTGTAAATAACTAGGCAATGTTGTATTCCATAGCTTGAGGTGTTCTTTTTACATTCATTACACCCAAAGCTTACAGTTTGTCAATACATCAAGGGTGACCTGGGTGAATATGATTTGAACTTCAATATGACCCACAAAACTGTATAATTGAAACTAAGCAGAAAAGTTTTATAAACCTTGTTGCATACACTTCCAGTTTTCAGGCTATTTTATGAAGGTACAAAATCTACAGTGACACACAAAAGACAAACTGCCAGAGTAGAAACTATACTGATGAACACAAACGTGTGAGCTGAAAAGGGACAACCTAAACATTGGTGACTCAAATGGGTTGTAATGCAGCATTAGTGCTTTAGGTTAAACTAAAAAGGGAATAGGCTTGTGTCTTTGTACAACTGTCTTGCTTGAAGGACATAAGTACCGTCTCGTATGAGGATTTACATGGTTGTTATAAGACACTATGCCCCTAATGCTGAAGGACTGGTTTATCTTCAGAAGGCTGGCAGCTTTTAACGCCCACTGTAAAAAAAAGACAGTGTGACACCTGAACTGTGCTGACCGCAAAACACACGTAATCTTCAAAGCACAAAAGAAAGCCCTAGATTAGTCCTCTGGACATTTTTTTTTCTTAAATGCTCCTTGTAAAATCTCTCATGCTGCAAACAAACAGAAAACATGCTTTAAATCCATGAAATGAAGGAACCTGTCATAGTATTTCACACAGAAGCCACAGTTCTTCATCTGTCAGCGGATAAACTTGGCTGAGTCCTAATTCATCAATACTGTCCAGTATTAGCCAGTTGTGTGTATCAAATGCTGCCAATTTAGATCCATGGCTTCTCCCTTACAAATGACACTAAAACCACTGGCACAGTTGTGTGGATGCTGGTGGTCTGAAAAAGGTTTAAAGTCCACCTTCGTCAAACAACACGATAATCCAAATGATGCTAGGATGAGAGAAACAGCGCCTTGGCAAAAGCATCTCTACAAATAGGAAATTTGGCTCGATCTTACTGATGGTTGCAGGGTAAACATCGTTAAACAGTGCAAAGGTGTTAGGAGACATTGGCTGGAAAAAAGCAAAAGGAGTGTCCCTACCATCACTTTATTTCTGTAGCAACATTTTCTCCACAAGGACAGTAATGCCATCACCAATGCAGTATGCTGTTCTTGGGACATCCCATTTACAACCAGTTTAACCACATCTATTGATGGACATGTGTCTTTAACATAGGTTGCAAACTTTATTTTCAGTTGTGGTGCACCCCGTAAAGTGAGGTTGGAGGGTTTGATTCAGACTCGAGTGCAAGTGAAGATGCGGCAACGTGTCTACTGCTCTATTAAGAATCCATCTCAAGCATAGATCTGCCCAGGACCACTTGAGTGCGTGTTTTCTCCACTGAGGCGCTCCTGGCTTGGTTGCCGGTTGGCGTCAGTCGATTTAACAACACCTGTGTAGTCATGAATCCCCACTTCCAAGTTTTTGGCTCGCAGGGCAGCTGTATGTAGCTTCTCGAGAAAATCTGGCATACCTGATGGGGAAACAGGACAAAATATGGGCATCAAATCGGTACAGAAAGTGAAATGTGAAGCCAAAAAAAAAATAAAATAAAAAAAAAAGCCAGGCTCACCACTTGACACCATCCAGCTCACACAATAACGGGGGAAGACAGTCTGTGGGTCATCACTGTAGGTCAGCAAGTAATCAAATCCATTCTATAAAGGAGGGGGAAAAAATCCAACCCAGAAATTTCAAAACAAATCGTTTACAAAATAATTTGTGCTGCATCACATTCACCACAAACCTCATCAAAGGACTTGTGAGGGCGAATAACCATCTTCGACTGGTAGGAGTGCACTCTAACAAATTCCTGAGTCTCTGGCGCTCTGGGATGATTTACAGCTCTACATAAGACGACAGTTGGAAAAAGTAAAAGGATATGAACAGCTTAGCAGTTTATATTTCAAAAGGTAAAAAAGAGAAAAAAAATCAAATCATGTTTGAGACAAAAACACATTTTTAAATTTCACCTGGATACCAAGATCATCAGGTTATTGTTGACATCAACTTCATAGCGGCGCACGTACACATAATCCCTTGAATACATAGGATACTGCAAGGAGAAATTAAACGAAATTAACAGATGGCCCTCTAAAATTACACTAATTTACTTGACTAGACTAGTCACTGCTCATCTAAACGGGAAACCTTGATCACTGATTCCTGCTGCTATTATAAAACACACATGACAAAGCATTTCTTCTTCCAGTTAAGTATTACAGAAAACTTACAGGAAAGTGTGTCGCCCAGTGCACAACTTCAGAGCCTGTGTTGGCATCTCTGTCTACCACTTCAAGCTTGATAACCAAAGAATCCCACTTCTTCCTGTACTCTGTGTCCAACTGTGGGAAAGGGAAAGGTTTATTTAAATATAGCGCTGCAGGTGCTTCTGTGTAAAACACATACAGGGAAAACAGGTGGTAAAAGAAAAAGCTCACAGAAATATTTAATACGATCGGTTAATGACAAAACGATCACACGCCAAAGACACTAAAGTACTAGAATTACTAGTTGTATAAAAAAACTCCTATCCCTAACCCCGTCACTTAAAACTTATCAGACTATGGTATAAAAAGGTCATGTGATGTAACTAAACAGAAATGTTTGTCTTCCATTGTTGAGAAAGGGAACAAGCCTTTCAAAAAAATACTGTTGTTAAACACAGCACATTTATTATCAGTTACTAATGATCTGTTAATTTGGTAAACAGTAGCAGTAGGCATTTTGCTTCACAGAGCATGTTAAACAGACAGCACACCTGCAAAAGAAACCATGTTTTGTTGAAAGATATTTATCACCACGTTGCTAGTATTTCCATACTCATCTTAAAAAATTGTTTTGCTTACAACTAGTGCTGTCACATTATTTGAGAAATATAGCTACACTTCTTTTCTGCTACAATCCTCTTTTATAGCAACTGATAAACATGTATGATGTTGCTGATTTGCTATGTAATATAAAAGGAATGGAAAAGCTTGCATATGATTCTGATGGCTTGGTAAATGCCTTGGAAACAGTTAATTCCTATCAGACTTAGTTTCCCTTCATTTCCTCTCTAATTAAATCTGACGCAGACTAAGTTGCATTTAATGAGATTAAGGAGTCTGTACCTGTACATTGAAGAATTGTCTTGGTGTGACATCATTGTAGGAGCCCATTACTGCAAGTAAAAAGACAAATACAACATTATATATTTAGAAACACTAACTCATATGAATATTAAGATTATATGCCCGTCAAAACTCCAATCGCACACATGTGAGCTTCTGAGTTTGCTGACCTCTGTATTCATAGAGGTGACTGTTGGGAATTGGTCGCTTCCAGACTCTGAAATCCTTCTTCTCCATCACACTCTCCCAGCCAGCCTCCTGTTGTCCACTCACAGTTCCTGAAGATGTGCACATGCATTTAACAGCGTCGAGGGCTTGCAGTTCGAGTCCGCACCTTCAAAGATATGCCAATGTCAGGACAGGTTTAGCACACTGCACAGCTGACATAACAGGTTATAGACAAATTAATATGACATGCTGGACATTACACTAGATGACAAAGTAAGAGGAGAAAACAGTTTTAATTCCTGTAACTGAAGAGAGGCCATTTCTATAAGAGAAACTCCCATGTCTAGTGCTCTGCTGATGGCAAAGTTTACAAGAGAGGAGGAAGGCCGAAATATCTCAGCTAGATATCTGATGGATGGGAAGACTACAGAGGGCTACACATTACATTTATTGAGTTTCACCGTAACATGCCATGCCAGTGTTTGCACAATTACATGGATGTGTCGATTTAGATAAATATTTCAAACCTGTCTATTTCTTCATCTAGAATCTTCTCGTTCTCCCACATGAAGACACCAGCTAGGGCCGCCACAAGTTTCCCATTAGGGGCGTGCTTGCTCTGAAACCTGCGCCATATGTTGCCAACCAGGGTCCACTTCGTTCGCTCGGAGTAAAGGTTGGAGTAGAGCTCGCCAATCTGGCAAGCACGACGAAGTCGCTGGCCTGTCACAAACCCACAGTGGTCAGCAAATATGGAAAGTAATCCCTTCCTCTTCTGACCCGTGGCCTCATTGGCACACGCGCTTGCCTTCTGGAGCCAGGACAACAGTATGTCCACGTTCCTACCCAGCCAGGGGATCCTTTGCAGCTTCTCTCGGCCCTCATCGATTACATGCCTGAATGACCTGCTGCTCTGAAGCCTCAATGCGTTTACACTCATCTCGCAGACAGGACGACGAGGCAAAGAGTGAAACATGACAGCTGTGACCGTGACACAAGGTCCCAAATACGAGATAAATACCACAGTCAGCAACGTGCAGCAGCAAGGTTAGCTAACGACCTTTTTAGCCTAAAGTTATGCTCTGCGGAGAAACAACATACCCTCCTTCTCTGTAGATAAAGATGGTGACTTTAAGTTAGTACAATTCCAAACTTCACCATGGTAAAAACGCTGCCTGTCTACTCGTGTGTGAACACGCGACTTGTAGCGTTAGCATTAGCTAGATGGCTCTGTTCGCGACTATTGCGCTGAGGATAAACCAACATTCCTACATATACCACCACTTTTCATTTCCTAATTGCAACCGCAATAACTTCAAATTATACTGTAAAGTCACATTAGACGTCTATCTACCTATTTAACTTTCTAGAAGACAGTCTCACGTTTGTATAGCTCTAGAACTGAATTTGACCTCCTCTTCCTATTGTCTCTAACACGCCCACTGACAGATCCCGCCCTACTAACTGTGATTCGATCGTTGATTGGTTATTTTGCATTTGAGGGCAATTATTACTGGCTTCTACAAGAGCTCGAGCACTAGCAAGTTAGCATGTCCTGTTTTGCCTTAACCATTCATTTTATTTGCTGATCTGGAATCAGATCTGGTGTCAAAGCTAGTAAAATGAGATCCCCCCCCCAAACGACTCCAAAGGATAAGATACATTGTAAATCTGGTCCAGAATCGGCCTCCTCCAAAAGTGGAATTAAACTATGAAGAGGAAGTCGGTGTCGCCCTCTAGCGGTGGAGTCCAAAGGCAAAGTCATCAGTATTAGGCAATGGTATTAGGCAATGACCAAAAGTCACGTGTTAGGATCTCTCAGAACAGCAGTTATACTTTTGAGTTAAAATAATCCTGCTGGCTGAAATGTTTCATGTTGACTTAAATCAATGTAATGATAATTATTAATAATAATTATGATTATTAATAATTATAATATCATATATAATATATTAATTAATAATAATAGTAATGATTCTTATAATAATGATTAAAAGGTTTGGAGTCAAATAGCTATTCTGACAGAACCCTTTAGTTATTTTTTCTGTCACTGGTTAAAAAGAATTGAGTCCATATTAAATCTTTGGCATTAAAATCGACCCAAAAGAGGTTGTGAAAATAATTCTAACTGTTCAACGATTTACACCAGGTGGCGCTGCTTTACTATACATTGAGTAAGATCGTTAGATAACACAAGGTTGAACTTGGCTCCTTGGCATCATAGCCCTATACATAAATTAAATATAATTAAGGAAACAACAGAGACATCTTTTGCCTCTCATTCTAACACTAAAATAAATTATTCTATCAGAAATGTTTGGTTATTTTGTGCAGACTGGCATGTAAAAACGTCTTTAGGGTATCCCAGGTGTAATTGAATAATCAAAATGTTAACACAGCATATAAATCGTTACTTAAGTGGTTGCAACTTGGTAAAATACTTAATTTAGAGTTCTGAGTTGCAATAGCTAAAATTGTTGTTCATAAAAGTTGTGGGGGATGTGTGTATCATTTGACCCTAACATCAAATTTAAGACCCACTTTATCCACCAGATCATGGCATACACTAACTTTAAATTCTTCGTTTAACTGCTGTGTTTGACTGAAGTGGGATTTGACAACGCAAATCAGATCTTTAGAGGTAAGCAGAGTGCTGGTAAGGCATGAAGTTCTGGAAATGGCCATCATGAAACCAATCCAGACGAGTAAACGACATACGTCACAACCCATCGCCCCTACTCAAATGCTGCGTTCATGTTCTAGGACAGAAATCGTACTTACATAGATCATGCTGGATACATGTTGTCCAATATGGTGAGCGAATATTTTTGTTCGATGATCCTTAAAGAGATGACATCATACAAGTAGATGAAATGGATCACGTGTTATGAAATTATTTTATCTGTGTTGTTTTTGCAGAACTGTGACAGTTTCACTGTCTTGTTTATTACTTTATTGTCTTTGTCCCCCTATTCTCCGTATTTCCATCCATATAAACACGAAACAGTTTTGCTTTGCTTATTGAGCACTGCTTTTATTCACGTCACCTCGATGTGCATGATAAAAGGATGGAAGAACACGACTTTTGTTAGATAATGAATGTTGTGATCATTTCCGGCCGAATGCGCTTCAATGTGTGACAAGTCTTCTGTGATGCAGATAACAGCACCAGCATTGATTGTTTACCCGCTCTAACATTGTTTCCCGTTGCCGGGATAGCAGCAGATAACTGTGGTTCATGTATACTTTGGAACATTTGGAGGGGGGCTGCACGAGTGCAGCAGACACACCACAAGTCGTGTCAGCATGAGTCAGAGAGGAGTTGTTGATCCCATGCATTTGATCTTAATTTTTTTGGTCTGGTTTCCTGAAAAAAGAGAGAGTGGGGTGGGGATCAAGGATGACACAATAAAACGTGATAGTGAAAAGAAAGTTATTTTATGTGGTATACAAGAATAAAATATAACTAAAAATAAAATATGGACAATGTTTTGTCTTTTTGGTCTCTGTGACAGAATTTTTTGACATTATATGGCTTCGTTCGTGCCAATCTAAGCCCATGTCGCTGTGACAGATAGTGTAATAGAAAAATTAGATTTTAAAAAAAGGGGGGGCTGGGGGGGGTATATAAACTATGGCAAAGCACCTATCCTGTGTCAAATTTTAATACAGACATCCTAGCAAAGAAGCACAGATCTTACTTTAGTTGCAGTTTTTATTTTGTAGTGTTTGGGAACATATATCTATCCATCCATTGTCTAAATCTGTTTATTCCAATGAAATGTTGCATGGAGGCTGGAACCTATTCCAGCTGCAGGGTACACCCTGGACAGGTCGCCAGTCCATCACAAGGCCTGTTTGGGTTGGGAACAGTGAATAAATATCAGGATATCAGTACTGTTCAGGTTGAGTAATGCATTATTGCAAACTGCAGAAAATATTAAATTATTCTTGTCATGAGTCTTGTTTAGAGTATTGTTTTGATCAAAATTTTAACTGTAGTAAAGATTTTAAGTTGAGTTCCAGTTTTTTTTTATGTTTCATGCAGCTTAAAGCATTTTGAAATGTAATAATAACAAAAAACATGCAATAACCTAATTATTTATCATCTTTATTAGGAGTAGAAGTTGCAGTAATCCAGCTATTATTTGATCTATTTCTTTTATTATCAAATATACTATTCAACTTCTGGTAAGCGCTCAAACCATTTATGACCTGACAGTCAGGATTTGGGCTTTTCAATCGGGTACTACAGGTCCAACCCTACACGCACTGATTTGATTTGGAAGATACAGTTGAATCAGTAGATATTATACCTACAATTCTTTCAGACCATAATACGGTGACTATCGGATTTGTCCAAATGTAATGCAGACTATTGGAAACTGAACAGTATTATTGAAGAACGAGGAATTTAATAATGAAGTCCAAAAAATAATTGACAGAAGCAAGTAAATTAAACTCATATGGAACAAATTGGGAGTTATTTAAATTTATTATTCAAACTGATTCCAAAGCCAAAGAAAGATAAATTGAGTATTGAAAACCGGAGGCCAATTAGCTTAAACAATGATGCCAAATGATTGAAACCAGGACTATGTAACTTTATCGATGAGGAACAATCCGGCTTCATGCCTGGAAGGAACATAACGAACAATATTAGTTTAGTATTAGACATGATTGATTACAAGTGAGCACATATTAGACAACAGCTTTATTCTTTTTGTTGATGTTTACATGGCATTCAACACTATCAACCACCAATTTATGCTTAAGGTATCAGAGGGTTTGGTTTTGGAGTAAGGTTTTGAAAGCAATTCACGTATTATACAACGGATGTAATAGCTTAGTTAAACTAGTTCAGGGCACAACTCCCAGATTTGATATTAATAGAGGGATAAGACAAGGATGTCCTCTCAGCCCTCTTCTCTTTGTATTAATTGCCCAGACTATAGCGACAATGTAAAAAAAAGTCAGTTCCATGGCATATCCGCCTTTGGTAGAGAATTTAAATGATCTCAGCTCGCAGATGATACAACAATTGTTTTGGCTAATAGAGATGAAATAGCAAAGGGATTAAAATGTATTGGTCATGAAATTGAACAAATCTGTTTTATTTCCTTTAAAAGACTGTGACTCCTCAGAGATAGATGGCATTCCAGTTAAAAACACAGTTACATATCTTGGTATAATCATTGAAAAGAAGAAAAAAAACACGCATCAATGTAAATTTTGAACCGATCACGGAACAAATTACTCATAGATACAACATGTGGCTGATGAGAGAATACTGCTATCCAAAGCTGAAGGGATCTCTCGGTCTGTTTATGTCTCCCTCTTATTAGAGATGCCAACTAATGTCTGTAAATTTTCGGACAGATTATTATTTAATTCTATCTGGAGAAATAAGTCATTATTTAATGAAAAATATTCTATGTAACATAAAAAATTTTGGGAGGTTTGGAAGTATTAACCTTTGAAACAATAAATAAGTCTTTTAAATTGCTGATCAATTTGTTAGAAGAGGAAGACAATATTTGGAATACCTTCCTTATATTCTTAGCTCTTTAGGTGGGTTAAAATTTCTACTTAGATGTGACTATAAAATTGAGAAGTTACCCATTAAACTATCCAATTTCTATAAGCAAGCCCTGCAAGCCTGGAGGCTTATCTACAAACAGAATTTCTCCCCAAACATGTTGTATTTGGAAAAGGCAAATCTCTCTTTCTTCCTAGTTGGTTTATCAACAATATTATTTTGGTCAGACAACTTTTGGATACTGATGGACCTTTACTATCCGATGGAAAATGTGTTACTTAATATGGTTTTCCAATAACGCTAAAAGAATATTCATTAGTCTTTGATGTGCTTCCAAACAGCCTTTTACAACTGTTTAAAGGAAATAAAAATGTGGATCTTACTGATCA
>JBBBVU010000020.1:14095790-14107452 GCA_037177055.1 Atherinosoma microstoma | reverse complement strand
CACACACACACACACACACACACACACACACACACACACACACACACACACACACACACACACACACACACATATATTTTTTTTTTCTCACACTATACACTATAAAGACTGATTTCCATTACATGTATTTGGTATTTATCTAATTACTCTTAAACACGCTAGAGCAGTAAAATGTAATCTTAATGCTATAAAATACTGTGAAGACTCTACCAGGAAATGACGCAAGGAAGGGGTGGTCTTTACGGAATCAGCCAATAAGCAGCGAGTACCTCTTTCACAACATTCCAATCCCTCCCTCCCGAACCGTCGTCCTCCACCTCCTCCTTTTTTGCCTGACAAACCCTTGTGTGTATGGGACTGTGACACGTAAACTTTGACTGTTTCATTCCTCACGTAGGATTCCTCCACCTGGGGCAGGGAGAGCAGAGAAAAGACCCCTCTGTCCCAAACCAAATCCAGCATCTAGAAATATGGAGGCAAGAGACGCTGTTGCAGGTGAGGTTGTTGTTAGCAGTGACAGAGATACGCGCCGTGTTGTTGTTTCTCCACTTTAATTACCAGTAAGCCAACATTTAACAAGCAGTTATCCAAACCACGACCTTGCTCCGTGTACAAACAAGCACTGGGGCTTTTGTAAACCATGCAACGTTTCCAAACAAAGCAGAGTGCCTTCACGTTGTGTTAACACCTAACAGCTTTATTTATTTTGGTCATAAACGCAACTTTGTGTGATCATGTAATTCCTAGGTGCTCTTGTTAGCAGTGATGGAGAAGAACAAGCTGCAAAGAAGGATGCAACTCCAAAAACCGATCAAGCACAGACCCAGAGCAAAATGGAGAAGATTTTTGGATTCAAAAAGGAGGACCTAAGCTCCTGGCAGAGCCTAGTAGCCCTGCTGAACCGCCCCACAGACCCTGCATCTCTGGGCATCTTCCGCTGCTTGTTTGGTAAATTCTTACCCTCTGCTCAGTCAGTCTAAGTCTGTTGCAAAACAGTGCCCATTCTCACCATAGTGTTCATTTTTGTTTTATGCAGGTCTGCTAATGACTATTGATGTCACACAGGAACGTGGTCTCAGTCATCTGGACTACAAGTACCTAGATGGGGCCCCTGTGTGTCGCTTTCCACTTTTTAACTTCTTGCAGCCGTTGCCATTGGACTGGATGTACCTGGTGTATTTGGTGATGTTTCTTGGTGGGTCCCCCATCTTTGGTTGATTGCAGAGATTAGGTTGAAGGGTCACACCTATTTGCAGAAACTAGCTGAAGAACGGGACCTTGTTTTTGAGTCTGAATAGTCTCAGTGGGGGCACTTAACTGCAGTGATATGACTTTAAAGTCTATAATGATTTAGGACTACACATTTTACCACAGTGAAAGTGTAAAAATGATTGTTTGTACATTCCCTGTAATACAACACTGCATTCTTTGGTTACACCCTCCCCTGCCACACGGGGTCTATAGACAACTAGCTAGGATAGAGAGAGGAAAAAAGGCTGATCTCTAACTGAAGTTGTGTTTGTTCCCAATCAAAGGTGCACTGGGCATCATGCTTGGTTGTTTCTACCGCCTGTCTTGCCTCATGTTCATCTCGACATACTGGTACATCTTCTTTCTGGACAAAACGGCATGGAACAACCACTCGTACCTCTATGGCCTCATTGGATTTCAGCTCACTCTGATGGATGGAAACAGATACTGGTGAGGTGATGCGTATTGGTCTGCCTCCTTGTGTGTGCTTGACAGCTTCTCACATATGTCTGTGTGTATTTCTAGGTCAGTTGATGGGTTGCGAAGGCCCTCCATTAGAAATACTCATGTGCCTCTTTGGAATTACACCATTCTGAGGACGCAGGTTTGTGAGACAATGTTAGTGACTCATTAACTTGTGAATTACTTATGCACATATTATGAGATGGAATGATGTTTATGTTCCTGTTACTCAAAGATTTTTATAGTGTACTTCATTGCTGGAATCAAAAAGCTGGATGCAGACTGGGTGGAGGGATACTCAATGTCATATCTGGCACACCATTGGCTTTTTGATCCTTTCAGGTAGGTGCAGCCTTTAATCACTGAACGTACCCCAGCACTTCGGTCATGCGGTAACCAGGATTTTCTTTTTCAGAGTGATTCTTCCTGTGGAGTTAATAAGTCTGCTGGTGGTGCACGGAGGGGGTCTTTTTCTGGATCTCACCGCTGGTTATCTGCTATTTTTCGATGCCACGCGGCCTTATGCATTTTTTTTCGTCTCTTACTTCCACTGCATGAACTCTCAGCTCTTCAGCATTGGTTAGTGTGAATCTTTCCTCCTTTTTCTTGTTGCCAAAAGTAAATTCAAGTGTCTTTTTAATATATGTGGTGTCATTTTTAACTCAGTCTGATAATGTGAATCCTCCTCAGGGATGTTCTCCTACACAATGCTTGCCACCAGTCCTGTCTTTTGCTACCCTGATTGGCCAAGAAGATTTTTTGGCAGTTTCCCATCATTCCTCAGTGCAGTCCTGCCCCTGACTTCAGCAGAGCCTCAACCCAGCACCTCCTGTGTTTACCCAAAAATCCACGCTGCTGAACAGCAGGACACACCAACTGCTGTCAGAGCCTCTAAACCTAGACTTAAGCACAAGCTGGGAGCCATTTTTACTATTCTGTACATAACTGAACAGTTCTTCATGCCTTACTCCCACTTCATCACCCAGGTAAAGCTTCCTTGCAAGTTTTTTTTTTTTTTTGATGCTGCATTTTTTAACTTATTATGGGTTCTTAAGTCCTCTGTTTGAAATGATTGCATGTGGCAGTGATCAGAAAAGCCTTTTAAACCCTTTCTGAGTTGGTTGAGTAGATGTTGCCCAATCGGAGTCAACATTCATTGTTTCACAGCAAACAGCGGCTCAGACTTGTGTCATCAGCGGGAGATGAGGCCTTGAAAAACCCAGACACTTATCATCTGGTCTCTGATAACCCAAACTCTTGAGTGAATGGTTTACTTTGAACATATTAAAAAGAAAGAAACAGCCAAATGTCTCATTTATAACAAAAACCTTTTTAAGTATCTCAATTCAACATGGAGTAGGAAGTCGTCTGACTCGTGTAATCCTCCCCCTTTCATATACATAAGAAAACAAACATTTATTTTCACGTGGTTCTTTCAAATTTTAAGTGTGAAAATGTTGGTGTGATGTTTTAGATTATCTTCATATTGTATGACTTTTTTTAAATTCAGGGTTACAACAACTGGACCAATGGTTTGTACGGCTACTCATGGGACATGATGGTTCACTCCCGCACCCATCAGCATGTCAAGATCACCTTCAAAGATGGAAAAACCGGTGAAATTGGATATCTGAACCCAGGAGTGAGTTACTAGGGAAAAGGAAAAATAAACCCTCTTTAAGTCAGTTTGTTCTGATGAACAATATTTGATATATTACGATCCGTCTTATTCATTTATTGCATTCAAGCTTAGCTGATTTACAAAGTAAGGCCAAGCCTGTCTGCACTCTGCAGGTGTTCACCCAGAGTCGTCGCTGGAAAGACCACGGAGACATGCTGAAGCAGTATTCTACATGCCTCAGCCACTTATTGCCACGCTACAACATCTCTGATCCTGAAATCTACTTTGATATCTGGGTGTCAATCAATGAGCGCTTCCAGCAAAGGTATGATGGCATTTTATTTCACATGTTTGTGAAGTAGCTGTGCTTTAAAGATAAAAGTTGAATAAAATGTGGGAATTTTGACTCTTCTTTAAGGATCTTTGATCCCCGTGTGGACATTGTGAAGGCTGACTGGTCACCTTTCCAACCAAACAAGTGGCTGATGCCTCTGCTGGTGGACCTCTCACCCTGGAGGACCAAGTTCCAGGAGATTGAGGGCAGTTTGGACAATCAGACAGAGATAGTCTTCATAGCTGATTTCCCAGGTTTCTCATCTCTCTTTCTCACATTTTTCTGATAACTGGGAAGAATGACTGCAGCTTACTGACTACATGCTACCTCTCAGGTTTGCACTTAGAAAACTTTGTGAGTGAAGATCTGGGCAACACCAGCATCCACGTGTTACAGGGGCAGGTGAATGTTGAGGTGGTGGAGGAGAAAAAGAACTACACTCTGCAGCCAGGTCAGCAGATACAGGTACTGTTACACACCATCATCACTGTCAGTGACACACTTATGGAAACAGTGCCACCAAAAATAAGCAATCTATTAATGAATATTAAAACAAACCTGGAAAAATCAAAGTTAATGAAATGAATGAAAAATACTTGAGTTTTCTGAAGCAGGGAATCAGTTTTTGATTAGTTTGTTCAGTTTCTGTCTCTGATGCTGCTTCTCCAATAGATGGCTGATAAACTATTGCTCTTTTCACAACAGACTTATAGAAGATGTGCAACATTTCAGTGCAGACAGTGAATGATCTCATGTCCTCCTGAATTCCACAATCATCTCTTTTTTTGGTTTGTGTTCAAAAGAAGGTTTTTTATCTTCTTTTTTCACACCATCTCACAAACTGATAGGTCAATTCCCTGTACTCAGATTCATGCCCATCACTGATACACCCCACAACTGCAGTCATCAGCATATTGTTGATATTTTTAAAAAATGAATATGCAAAAATAAACCCAAATAACAAATTATACAAGAACAAGCAATTCTATTTATCTATTGGTTTATGAATTTCTTTATTTTGTAAAATTTTCTTGTTTGTATTTTCATCTCATATAATGCAATTTACTCATTTTCTACCCCTTTATCTTTCCATTTCATTTCACTTTTCCACATTTCCCATTTAAAGGTTAAGAGAGCATACCGGTATGAGCAACTTTAGACGAAGGATTTGTCTGCTGCGCCAACCTCTTGGCTGTGCCTTTCTATCAAGTTGCGCAACTGTTCCTATACAAATCCATAGTAACACAACAAGAAAAAAACCTGCCTTACAAGTTACCTACACCACACATAGTCAGTGAGTGAAGGAATTAACTTCCTGTGCAAGAGAACTTGATTTTAATTAGATTTGCATGATTACAGCCACAAAACTGTCGGGAATGACAGGGAGTTAATGAGAGACGGGAAAAGCACAGTCACTTGAGAAATGGTTAGTGATACGGAAAGGAACAAGAGAAAAGTAAAGAGGTTAAGTAAATGAATGAAAGTAATAAAAAAGTTCTTTAGTTTATTATAATATACATGTAATACGCAGAAATATTTGAACATAAATGTAACGATATACTAAAATTCTAATTATCTGTATATTGTGGATGTGTGCAGGTTCCTGCTGGGGCTTACCATAAGGTGTACACCGTGTCTGAAGACCCGTCTTGTTACATGTACGTCTACGTCAACACCACAGAGGCGGCGCTACAGGAGAACTTCACCAAGCTGTACGAGCTGCAGGAGCGCGTCAGAAATGGAACAGGTGAAAATATCAGCACATCAGCAGGGAAGAGGCTTTTAAAAACGATGCAGTTGGCACCAAGTGCAATTTTCCGGTTAGTCAGGTTTACCTGGCAGGATGGTGTTTGAAGCATTTTGGAGAACTATTTTTATCTCTTTATGTAATTTTAGACTGCTACAATGATGTTGAGATCAGTGCTCTGTTCTTTGGTCTTCATGGTTCTGTCTCTAGGCTTGGGCTCGCTGTGATGTTTCAGATTTAATTTGGGACTGATCAGATGCCTTCCTAATGTTTCTGATTGATATACTGTAAAAATCTGATACATCTGAAATGCCTGGAAGGGTTGCATGTCAGTGAAGAATATATAATTAATCCCTTATCCTGCTTAAAAGCTCAACACAGTCCCAATCAGAAGTTGACCGGTCAACCTCACCCCACAGAAACGGAGCCTCTTCCTCCTGAGCTGCAGCCTCTTATAGCTGCAGACAACGATGACGGAGCAGAGGTCAACGCCACCGACCCCATTGTGCAGCTGTTCTTGAAAAGGCAGCGCCGGATGAAGGAGGTGAAGAAGCGCAGGGAGGCTGGTGCGCTGGAGCGACTGGACCGCTTCGCTGTGAAGAAATACTATACGATAAGGAGGGGGTGAGTGTTCTCCAGCATGATACTAACCGCTGGAGTTTACTGTGGTTTAAAGCAGAAGGTGTACAAGAAGTATCAGTTTGATTATTATGTCTTGTAGATTCTTGATGACGGCCATCGCAGTACGAAACCTGCTGGTAGGTCTCCCTCCTCTGGACCAGCTGAGAAGAGAGGTTGCCTTTGCCAACATGAAAGAACCTCAAGAGGAAGGCAACCAAGATGAGCGGCTCAAAGATGAAGTTGGTCACGGAGAACTTTAAAATC
The DNA here is from genome assembly GCA_037177055.1 of Atherinosoma microstoma. NCBI lineage: Eukaryota > Metazoa > Chordata > Actinopteri > Atheriniformes > Atherinidae > Atherinosoma > Atherinosoma microstoma. The sequence goes on along the minus strand of JBBBVU010000020.1, from coordinate 14,101,152 downwards.
TAACAAATACAGATGAATTAACGACAGGTGCTGAACCACACATGCCAATTAGTGTGTTACTACTGGACTGTTACATCGCTGCCCAGGGATCATGACATTCTTAATTTGTCTGTTTTTCTTTTAAACCTTCTTAAATATTTGGCATTCCAGATTATTTCCCAATATTTAGTCAGAATTTTGTTATTTTTCTATTTAGGAATCAAAACTTACTGCAGAAGATGCATTTCAGTCAAAGTTGTACATTAATATATTGTGTTCAGTTATGGATGGATGATGGGAAATGGCAATATGAAGACGTAAGTACTCAGCAGAGCTACCAGGCATTATATGATCCCTATGAATATGCTAAACTATAACTGCTGCTTTTTTTTTAGGATGATGTGAAACAGATGAAAGCATGCAAAGGAAGGGGATGCATTTAAAAGAATTTACCCGTTTGTTGTAATTTTTTTCTTTTTCTACAATGTGAAGAAAAACAGCTGATGGAAAAACAACTTTTTCGTCTATCTAATCAGCAAGTTTTTTAGTCTCTTTTCTAATGATGTCAATAAATTTGATGTTTTATTTAATTAAAAATCAACTTGAACTTTGAGTCTGACAACAAGGTTTGTGGAAATATTGACTTTTATTGGTGGAGGTTTACAAAGTGTTCATGTTAAAGTGCTACGGTAAAATTTCAGTGTTCACTGTAGTTTGGCGTTATGGCACAGAAATGACAACATAGTTGGAGCACAATGTTACACAAAATTAACACATACAATTCTTCATGATGAATTTATAGGAAATTATTTACTTTGCTAAAATAAAATCAAGATTTTATTTGTACTTGTTGAGATTCAGACTTAGTTCCATTAATTACACGTGTAGTTATCAGTGTTGTAGTCAAGTTCCATTCAGACAACAGTTCATTGATTAATGTCCAAAAAACAATCACATGCAGCACAATGGCTCACAAAATCTACAAGTTATTTAAGTGTTCACAACTTGAGATATTTTGTAGTTTCACGGATTTTGTTGATTTAAAAAAAAAAAAAGAAAACTAGTTTTAATCTGTATTGCACAACATCTCGCTGGCTGTAAGTCTTCAAGCGCCACAACTCATCCCTTTTTGTTACAGGCAACCCTTTAAAATCCCCACAAATTCAACTTTAAATGAAACGTGACTGGTGTTAGTGATAGACAGTTATCTTTAGTGACATAAATATAGCAATACGTCATAACAGCACCTTAAAAGTTTGACCTAAAGATTTAGTTGCTTTTTATGAAAGAGGATGTGAAACAGTCTCCGTTGGTGACACATCATTATGATTTCTCTCAAAATTGGTGGCAACAGATTCAGGGATACTACACCGCAACAAGATCCCTGAAGTCCTGAATGGAGCAGAATCAAGAAGCAAAAGGTCAAAGTTTGGCCTTAGTAGCTGACTATATTCGTATAGCACAGCTGAGATGACGTCTACTTCTTGTAACATGCATCTTTCTTCACTCAGGCTGAAGCACATTTTACATCTGTTGTAGTTTTGTTTTAAACTGGTAGTCCAAAACCTCAAGCTCATCCCTTCTGAGCAGCTCCTCCAGAAGCCGTGCACAGCTCCCCGGCACCACTATCAACACACCAGTACTGTCTCACAGGCTCTGTGATACAGTTCCACATCACTGTCACAGTCTTTTTCTGAACACATAGCTCACAACTCCTCCAAAAATCTACCCGCTTTGTCCCACTACACTTAGTTAGCCGGCTCCATTTGGCAGCTCAGAACAAATTTAAAAGAAACCACATCAAAGGTGCTGCGATGGGAGTGGCACCTTCCTGTTTGCAGGCCACGAACGATGCGGCTCCACGTCACATCTCTTGCAACACAAATCAAAAAATGCTCCATATCCTGACCCTGGAAAACTTCAATATTCCATCATCATCGTCTCCTTTCTACTACAATCCACTGAAATCCAAAACACATCTCTCAGTTCCTCCACAAACAGAAAAGCCTTTTTCTATCTTCCCAGTAGTTACTGTGCAGATTTTTAGTCTTATTTGCTGTTGAAGATCAGAGTTCTCAGTTCATTTATTACCATGATTTCAGTTTTATTACACCTGAAAATAATCTTGTGTCGTCAAAAATGTGTTTCACACATTTCTTAAAGAAAGGTTCTCAACAGAATATTAGTGAACCTATGGACAAATGGATGAGTTAGTGTTCATGTTATGTAGAGATCATCTATTCAAAGTGAATAAAATATTGGATTTGCCATATGCTTTCAGTCATACTAATGAGGCTCAATGTTTCTAAACTTGTTATATTCTTCCTGGTGCACACCTGAAATGGTGTTAGAACATGAAGCATCAATTCGTTGTGATATGTCTCTGTAGCTCTACCTCGGCTGAAAATCTGGATAGAAAACCCCGTGAATCACACCTTCAATCACGACATTAGACAACGGATCTGGAAGAACAGAAGATAAATTCATGTTTTTACTTAGATGCACAGCTCATTTATATATGCAGCATTATCATGGGTGATATTTGAATTATTATGCCTTTCAGTGGATACTATACAACAACAGCCTGAACACACCGTGTGAGGATGGCAGCAGGTAGGGGTCTCTCAGAAACAGCATAACCGGCTGATGAGAAAGTTTACTAAAAGAGAGTCCAAAAAGAAGAAGTCAAGAGAACAGCAAACAATGACTGAACCGGTTAAAGTACACAACAAGCATGTGACCGGCTGGCTCATACATATAAGGAAGCTCAGAATGACTCACCTGGATTCCATCGATTCTGTATCAAAGGATCTTAAAAAGAGAAGTGAGAGTTAGGCCACATTGTCCTCCTCAACCCTGGGAAAGAAACGCATCCACAAACAAAAAAACGGCCACAAATTGCTCTTTTATTTCAAAGCAAACCTGTAGTTTCAACTCACCCGCAGCTTTCCGTTTTTGGCACTGAAGGAAAATGGCGGATGTTCAGGAAATCCAGGAATATCTTTGGAAGAACCTCATTTTCCATAATTATAGTCTGACAAAACAAAAGCAAATTTCAGTGAGTGCATGAGGCAGCGGGACAAACCCAAAGTGCTCCGACTGCCCGGCTCGACCTCCTCTGGTTTCACTGTTTACTTTGGGTTAAACAAAATTTCTATGTGGCAAAAGCAGAGACTGTATGATACACACTAAACACACTAGCTCTTAACTTGATGGCCATAACAGATGTGAAAGTGTACCTGCAGGTAGAGCTCCAAGCCTTGCCTCCTCTGCTCCAGGACTTTGGGAACCCAGTTTCTAACATGTTTAGAAGGGATTTCAGGAGGCTTTATGCTCTTCTTTAGCTTGAAGAATAAAAAAAAAAAGTTCAAAATATATACTGAGGGACCAAAAAGTATTCAGACACAACTTGTCAGCAGACTCGCACAAGATTCTGAATATTCATTCACAAATTAGGAAGAAAGGGTTACATCTGCTGAAGATCATGCACAGAAAGAGAGCGGCTTGTGTGTAATAAGTCCTTGTGCATCTATTTGTAGAAACTTTGTGAAGACAAAACAAACAAGCGAAGGAATTCCAACCAGACTGCACTAAAGTTAAAGCAAGTGGGAGGTGGGAATGCTGTTTTCTTTGCCATGGTGTCGCTTAATGTATTTATTCATAAACTCTGAGAAGAATTCTACATACAAACTTATAGAAAGCAGAAATATTCAGGTATCAGCAGGTTAATGATCCAAAGCACACCGGCCTCCTGATGACTGAATAACTTTACCAAAGGAAAATTACCGTCCTGATCTCTGGACTCACACACAGCTCTGACCGAAATCCCACAGAGCAACTATGGGGATACCATGAAGTCAAAAATAGAGACCATACTATTCAATTTAGCTTTATTTTTATGGCACCAATTCACAACAAAGTCATCTCAAGGCAATTCAGACATAATTCATTTAAGCCAATTCATTGTGATCCAATTAAATCGGATCCACATGAGTTCAGTTTATTACAACAGTGTTCATACAAGCCAACTTATAAAAATAAATGCCTAGCTAAGGAAAATTACCCGGATAAATTTCATAAACATACAAAAGGGAGAAACCTTTTATTTCTGGAGTGATTAGGAATGCTTTTTTAAAAAAAAATGTTTTTTAAAAAGCACATGTGACATAACAGTGTAAGACAGTGTGCCGTAAAACCTACAGTCATTAAAAATACAAACCCTCTGCTTTGACATTCAGCCCCCTAGACAAACCCAATATGCCAGATTTTTTAGGATGTTCTCCAGAGGAGCACTCTAAAAGAAATAAGGATTTTTAAAACCTTAAAAAAAAAATACAGATTCAGTATTGAATCAAAACTGTCTTTAAAGATAACCAATCAGATCAGTGAACTGCTACAGGTGGAGGCAGCGATGAGTGCTGACTGTCATGGCGTTGTTGGCAGTACAGATTTTTGTTAAGTTGCCTGTCATCACCATGTAACATGTTTGCATAAATCCTGCCTCGAAGTCAGTTCAGCTGCTTATGATAGGGAGCAAAATGACCCTAATATGGGCTCTTTAAGCAATACAGGACAACTACCAGATAAATAAATAGACATATATTGATAATAACACCTAAAATAAGGAAGTACAGTAAAATAATAATTGGACAGAAGCAGACACTTTCATGTGAGCTAATATCAGTGCAGACTGATATGTGGAGAAATCAAGCATTTCTTTGTACATTTAATACTTTATTTAGATCATATCAAAGAGCTGTCTGTACCTCCCCAGTCTTTTCTGGGTAGTAATATTCACAAAATAAAGTCAGAACAGAAAGGACTGAGGGGAATGAAGGTTTTCTGACCTACCCTTATAACCATGAACCGTACAAAAAAAAGTCTATGTTGATAATTGAAATGCATTTCTTGCATTCGTGTGTCTGTGAATCAGCATATCCGTAGTAGGCAAACTTATAATCATAGTGCATCTTATTATTTCCTCCTGCACAGGTCTATGCACACAATGCAGCTCCATTTAAACAAAGTTTGGATTGATAAGCAGGACAGAAAGTGGAACCGATTATTCATTGCATTGACTTTTTTGTGCTCCTCTCAGCTTTGCATGGAAAAAAACATGTAAATAAGAGTCATAGAATTAGGACTGCTTTTGTTATTTCAATGAGCTGATTCAATATTTAGCCGAGAAAAGATAAAAGTCTATCAGAAGTGTTCAGAGCCTGAGTTGCTTTCATCAAACTGCCTTTTTTCTTTAATGTGTGTGTCTGTGAAAACTAAATTCTCCTTAAAATCATGCATGAAAAGTCTTGACATTTGGGGGGGGGGGGGGGGGGGGGGGACCAAAACTTCTTTTCCCCCTTTCCCCCCCCCAAACCCTCCCAAA
>JBBBVU010000020.1:14021738-14066606 GCA_037177055.1 Atherinosoma microstoma | reverse complement strand
GGCGGTTATGCTCACGCATAAACACTGTATGAATGGAGGTCAGGGCGATGTTTTCATCTACACGGACATCACCTGCACAGAATGAAAGCAAACGTAGTTCATTTGCCTAAATAGATGTTTGTGCCAGTTTTTCTAAGGCGGTTTAAATGATTATTTCATAAATAGATAAACCACTAAAAGATGATTCACAGACTATGAATAAACAGTGTCATGATTACATTAAAAACAGCTAGATGTGCACAAGTGAGGCTTTACTTCTCTTTTTAATTATTTCACTTATTTCACTAAATCTGAGATCATGCTGTATATAACAAAGATGATTATTGTTCTGTGCAAGAAGACATCATCGAAGGAAGTGAGGTAAATAAAGAGAGCAAGAGGTGAGTCAAGAATCAACATTGCTTTTGCTCATTGGAGAGAGCTCAGAGAAGACATGGGATGCAGAATTAGCCTTTGTTAGGGGGCACCAAAGTGTGAAAATCTGCCAAAGTTCAGTTCAAACAGCATCAGAGTTCCTTTCCTTTGTTTTGGGGAGTAACTCCTATGCTGATTTATTTAATTCTGCTACAAAGGCTCCTAAACAAAAGATACTTTGCGACCATACTCTAGAGCAGGGATCGTCAACTTGGGACTTCTCAGGCCAGTGACCTGCAGGTTTGAGATATTTGCCTCCTGCAACAAACCTGACTCAGATCAATGGGCCATTAAGAGGCTGGTGCAGAACTTGACGAGACGTTGTTGGAAAACCATTTTATTTTAATCTGTTGTGTTGCGGCAAGGAAACATCTAAAACCTGCAGCACACTGGCCCAAGAGGTCTGGAGTTAGTGATCTTTGCATGAGAGATTAGACATTACAGTGATTTTTGAACCATCTACTGGTACAAAGTGGTATTACAATAAAATGCAGCCCATCCTCCAAGGATCATGATTGTGTATCTCCAAGCAGTTCATAAGGTCATAGATACATGGCATTTTTCTATTCTTGTTGAAGGTTCAAAAAAATAATAATTACTTTTTTTTACAAAGAAAACTAAATTGCAGGATGACTAACCTGCAATGAAACAAGGCACCTCTTTGGCGTTGGTGTCATTGGTAGTTCTTCTGCGAGTAGCACACATCTGCACCTGCATGGGGTGGAAGGGCAGCAGTTCGCGGCCGTTGTCTCTGAATTCTGTGTTAACTTTCAGCAGGCCATCATCATTTTTGAGGTTGCGAAGAAACACTGCAAGTTTCTTGTCTGAGCCGTACACCTGTCCAATATCCAAGAAGGCTGTCAGCGCGTTGATCTGCTCTCTCTTGTGGGGCTCCCCACCAAAATTATAGGATGAGTATCCTGTTCCACAAACAGGGGCGGATCTAAACGTAGGAATGCAGCTGTCTGGTTGGGATGGCAGGCGGAGGTCACCAGGGGGGATCTGTTTGTAGAAAAAGCCAAGTTTTAGCAAAAAAAATCTGAAAGGTGAAATCAGCATCTAACGTTCTGGTTCGAGCTTTGACACCAACCGGGATGGGGAAGCATGGCTCAGTGTGCTCGCAACTAATATCACAGTCGACCCCGTTGCTGAAGGAGCGGATGCTGGGCGAGAAAGGCGTGAAGGTGAGGTCGTGGTCATTCCACTGACCAAATATGGTATGCATGAAACTCAAATGTCTATCACTGACTATGCTTGTGTCTGTCGTGCTTAGGATGTTGTTGGACACCTGTCGCACCTGAGAATGGAGAGGAAAAGTTTAATATTAAATCTTGCATGTAGGCCTATTAATCCATCTCTGCAATATCACATGTACCAGTGGGAGAAAGAAATGATTTAATTGTTGGTCTCTGTTCCATCCTTTTGGCTGGGAGATGCCATCATCGTACTCCGCAGGTATCCAGCGGCTAAATGGGGTGTTGGAGGCTCCAAGGCGAGGGTTTTTTCTGACAGCAAACAGGAGAAATACGTGTTAGGAGACACTGCTTGAGAGGTTATAAAGTCACTGACAGGTTACCGTCTATTGCTTGAGAAAGAAACTTTTTTTTTTTTTATAGCAAGGTATCAAAATAGTTTATGGTTCAATTGCTCTAGAAAAGGAAAATTCTGTATAAAAATTTGAAGTAGAAACTAGTTTTTCTTACAGGTTGTTGCAGACGCCATTGGCTGTGCGGTACTTGTTAATGTTTGGCATGGTGCAGCACTGTGGAGCTCTGATTCGAGCTGCACATCCAGTTATACTGGCAAGTGTCATCAAGTGCTCCTCAGAAAGCAAATCTGAAAGACACATTTCTTATTTATATCGTAAAAGCAAACCACTCTACCCATCAAACAGTGTACCCATGAGGACACTGGGACATTTAGTGTCTCTATAATGATCAACAGTATCCAAGTACAATCTCACAGAGATGAAGGGGATGGATAGTTGATGTTGACTGTCTGCCTGAGCTGTTCATAACCCTTCAGACAGTCTAAAGATGGTCTTCATTATCTTAGTTAAAGTAATTACAGCATTTTTTCTCCTGATAAAAACTAGACATGATTGTATAGCCTGTAGTATTTAATGTACAAATTAGCAAATTAAATGAATTCTGGATCATATTCGAACTATTTGAAAATGTCAAGTTTTCTACAAAAGATCATTTTGTTTCCAAGTAAACCCAAGTTGAAAGAATTAAGATTTAGATGATATTATCTGATTATGTTTCCTATAACAGGCTGATATTCAGTGAGATATTGAATTGAAATGGATCTGTTAATACCTGGGTGAAAACTATAAATTCAGTTTCATTTTTATGGTTATATTCTAGATGGCAGCACAGAGAAGTAAAAATAAGTAGAGACATTAGGGTAGTCTGCAGAAACATAGCAATCAAGGAAAGTTCAATATTTTATTCCATGTTTTTATACACTTGGCAGACATGCAAGCCTTAACATGAAAAAGATGGGCCTGTGCCACAATTATTATTTATTTCTAGAAATACCTCTGCAAACACCTGCGACCTCGTATATAGTCAGAAAACAATGTGAGTGTTCTGTCTTTGTATGGAGGCTGTATTCTCACCTGTTGCGTTGAGAGAGCGTTTGTGCACATGGTGCACCTTTTCGTGGACCAGATGGAGGGTCTGTGCCATGTAGTCTGCAGATCTCACAGCTGAGCGAGTGTCACCACGAGGTTGCTTCATGAGACGAAGAGCATCGTGTGGTTTCACCACATCCCTGCGGACTCGCCTCAGACTCCTGGAGGGGAAAAAAAGTCACATACTTGAACAACAATCAAATCTGAACTGCTGATTTTTTAGAGAGTTGGCCATTTTTGCTTCATGCCACAGACACAGCTTTTCCCTACAGATATATGCATAATTAGTTAGATGAACTCACTCCTCTCTGGAGTACTTATATGCATCATCCACTATTTTCTTTGCCTCCTCAAAGCACTCTTGAAGGAAAGGACTTCCCAAATATTCCTCTGAAAAGATAAGTAAAGAAATGTGAACATTTTGAAATAAGAAAATTAACCAGGCAAACGTGGAAACTCATCCTTTGTGTGGTTGGATCTACCTGCTGGTTTGGAGTTAATGGGCACAAGTCTGATGCCCAGGACAAGAAGGACAAAGACAATCATCTTTGAAACAAACAAACAAGCAAACAAGCCAAATCATTAAAAAAGACAAGTTGAGGTGAATTTTTCAGAAGGCATTAAAATATGACTTCTTTTAGCTTACAATATCCAACAATTAGAATTTTTCTACCTGTGTGAAGATTTCCATGAAGGTTTCAGATGCGTGTGTGTGCCATAGTCATCCTCCTTATATTCAGTGGATCCACCTGAAGCCTCGCCCCCGGGGTTGAGGAGGTGTGAGTTACGAGCACTTGCTTTCTCCCTGTGCCTGTGCTGCTGATTATGTTTCTTTTGTGTGTTTTTGTTGTTGAATCAGCTGAGTCTGGTAAACTGATAAGACAAATGATTTCAATTTAAAAAAGAAACAAACAAACAGATTAAAGGTTTCTCAGACAACTTCACTTTCAACATGCAAGTAGAGGTGTGTAAAGAGTTTAAATAATTAGCTGGCTCTGTGCTGGGGTATGCTCCGGAGCATCTGAAGCTGATTATGCAAAAAGATGATCGTACATAACGGTCAGCACTGTACTTCCTGTACAGAGAACAGTGTTTAAACAATAGATTGTACTGGAAAAGAGACTTCTTCAGATATGCTGAAATAAAAAGAGAAAGCACAGGAAGCCATTCCTGCCCGCAAAAAAGAAAACCAACAAAAATAGAATTAGTCATGTATGACAGTATTACTATATAATTATTTCAAAACCTTTTGATATCTCTGGAACAGACAGGTTTTGTGGCTGCAAAACAAGCCCAAATCATCACCCTTTCACATCATGTTTGATGTTGGTATCAGGTGTTTGTGTTAACATGCTTAGGCCTGTCGCAATAATAAGTTTGCTGGCCGCAATCATTTTCATTTGCTTTCTCTCTCAATTGAATTTCAATTTTCAATTTAATAAGCTTTATAGGCATGACTGTATCCACAATATTGCCAATGGCATTACAATGTTACAAATGAGGTACAATAATAAGATTTGAAAAAGTATTGGAAAAAAAAACATATATAAATACAAAATAGCAGATACATTTAAACATAGAATATACATTGACAACATCAAAAGCAGATTGTGTGTTTCAACAACTGTAAATATATATAGGTGTGTCAGGTGTTATCCCTCAGGCTGCGGCATAATCAAACATATTTATCGGCTGCTAAGACCGACTCTCTTCTCTCCAAGGATGTGTTGCATTTTGTTTCGGTCAGGTAGAGAATCAAAGTCGACAATTTTTATTTTTTAAAAGAACTGATTTTGTGACAGATGTCCAATAGTTATAATGTAATGTTCTTTCTGTGTTTTTATAATTTGGTGGGTCCAGATGGTGTGAGGGCTGTCCTGAGGTCTTGTGGTGTTAGAGGAGCTGAGCTTCAGGACTAGCTGGCTGAGGGAACTCTTCTCCATGTTGTCCTCTTGGCATTGCAAGGCTTTGTAGTGGTAGGAGTTGGGGTCACTTGTTTTAAGGTGTTTATAGAATTTGATATCTCTTTTCGGAATTCTAATTAAAAGGAGGAATTGTCCTAGCTCAGCTCGGGATCCATTGTTGGGGGTGTTCCCGTGCACTCTGAGGATGCTCTGTGTGCAGGATTTCAATGGGGTGTTTGTCCCATTTTTCAAAATCTTGATTTGTAAGAGGACCCCACACCTCACTACTGTACAGAATAATTGGTTCTATGACAGATTTGAATATTGTGAGCCAGATTCTAATGGGTAAAGAAACCCACCTAACGTTTGAGGATTTCTTTATAGCAGAGAAAGCCTTTTTTCCCTTCTCTCTGAGAAAGATGCCCAGTCCTCTCTGTCGCTCTCTCTCTCTCTCTTGAAGACTGTGGGTGACAATAGGTTTCACTCATCTCGTACGATACCACAGAGAGTAGCATGGTATATTTTTGTTGCTACTTTTTTGTTTATAATAGTACTAAGTGGCAGTTATGCCAGTTTTCCCACTGAGCCTTATGTTTAATATTTTTTGAAGGGGATTTTTCTTACAGAGACTTCAATATCTATCATATTTATTGTTTTTGGTTGTTTGGTTTTCATTTATTATAAATGAGACCGAGAGTCCAATTCTATTTATTGTTTTTGTTTAGTTATTTAAAAAACTTTTCCAGTTCCAGTGAAAATGGTTTTTATTTTTTTAGAAATGAAAGTTTATTGATCTTTGAAAAGGGTGTACTTGCATGAATGAAATGAAAAATACTTTATTTATCCATTTTAGAGGGAAATTATTGCATTATTATGACATTATCATTTCATTGGTTGAAAATAGTCTCAAAATTACTACATCATCGCAATATTATCATTTTTCACAATGACTTCTGAGACAATTAATTGCATAGCAAAATTTGTTATCGTGAAAGGCCTAAACATGCTGTGCTTTTTGTCACCAAATGTGGATTGTGGCCTAGCATCTTCAACTTTGTCTTTCCATGCAGCTGCTACAAGAAGGCTAATTGAAAACACCTAATTCCCATTTCCCAGATATCATCCTGCTTGTACAGAATATCATGCTGTCCTGAAACAAACTGATCTGTAATATCAATTTTGTGGTTGTTGAAATTCTGCTCTGAGGTAACAGGTCATCATTTCTGAGTGAAACATGCTGATACACAGAACTATTACAGTACCAGTAAGACCAACACTCTTAGCATGATAAGAGATTGTTGACTGATGACTATAACTGACAAAATTAGCAGTTAAAAGTGATTAAGCATAGCACCTATCTGGACTTATTAAATAAATCCAGGCAGAAACAACTTTTGACATGAGCCATGTCATGGGCACAAGGCGTCCCTTTCCTAAAATCTAAAACGTTTCTATATTGGCTTTGATTACATGTCCCACCCTTTTCCCAGTTTGCGCCCTTTGCACAAAATATTATCTGAGCTTCATCTGAATAGAAAGCTTCGAATATATGAAAAATCTACTGGATCAAGAGACTGCTCACCTTTTTCTATCAAAGAAACATCTGGTTTCAGATGTCATCTTTGACCAAATTTCCTGCTACACGTTTTGGTTCCACAAGAACTTCCAGGTACAACACCTGAAATAAGACTTTTTACATTCAGTTACAGTTAGTTATGACTTTTTCATGAAAGGACCAACATCACCGCCCATGAACACAATGCAAGAGTTTATTCTAACAGCCTCAATGATGAAACCACAATAAATCAGACTCAAGTTCAGGAACCTCAAGCTAAAACATGGAGGAAGAAAGAAAAGGAAAATGTTTTAGGGGCATTTGCAAGGAATGAAAGACGCTTTTACTAATTTCATTTGTTGAAGGTTTCTTGAAATCACTTAAGAAACCACAAGATGGCACCAGAGCAAACATTACCATCTCTAAATACACTATCTCTTTGACCCATGCTGCTGTACTGCTATTCTTCTTGCACTTTTTCCAACACTACACAGAGTTGCTTTAGTAATTTTGTTTCCTCTGTGTACAGTTGCAATGAAGTTATTCAATTCAAAGTGATGAACACAATGAACTGACTGAACTAAATCTTACTGTAGAGGAAGAAAAATTGAGAAATGCAGAATTGAGTAATCCATTTTTAATTTTGATGGAACAATGATTATGATAAAAAACAAAAAAAGTGATGATGAAAGCTTATACACAACAAATATTCCAATTCTCTTAAAATGATTATTATTTTTCTTTTAAGAGAATTATCATTTTATCACCAATAATGAAATAAAAGATGAGGAAACAAAGAGTTCTGTAATTTGCTGCCCTTAGATATTTTCCCCTTAAATGTGGCGGGTAGAGGAAATCCTTTTAATGAATTATATGCTGCATGCAATTATGCCTCTGCACATCTGAAGATGAGGTTTTACACTAAAGCGTTCATGATCAGCTTATAGCTGCTTATTTTTGCTGGTTTCCGAGGCTCAAATGAGATAGAACTGATTTAGTTCACTTTGCTGTGAGGATGAAAGTACATGAAAGAAAATGACATGGGGTGAAAGAATTTCACTGGATTATTAAAAGGCTAATGACAATGTTTCCACTGCAGCTGCTGCTCCTAAAGCTTTTGACTTTAAAAAGGGTGTCAACGTTCTGAACAAAGGAAATTTCATATAGAAACCCTAGACTCCCCTACAGAATCCCAACACCTTTTTAGTTGTTCTTAGATTGGTACAAGTGACTTATTTACTCAACTGGGTTGAGCCATTACGATCAAATCTGTAAACTGCCCCAACCAATATTTAAAATGGTATTTAAAGCCCAACATAGGAAGAACTTGACAAACCAGTCATCATACAACAAATTAGATATAAAGTTTCTGACCTGAAGTTGCAACTTTAAGGTAAAATTGAACAGATTCAATTCTAATGATTTATATTAGTCAAAATTCTAGTGTATTGTCTCATTAGGTCAATAACTTAATAAATGTCTTCTTATTATTGCATAACCCTGGTTCCATACAATAGCAAATGTATACCAAATAAAGAAATGTTCAGTAACCAAGCAAAGAAAGTAACAGCTGCACTGTGAAAAAAAAAAGGAAAAAAGTTCAAGAGAGAAACTCAAAGTAGAATCTTAAATTTAACAAGTTACAGTGTTAAAATAAAAATATTCTGAAAAGGTGTGATCCCACAGTCATCACAAGCAGGAAGAGGCCACACTGTCTCAGAATCTGATGGTCCAGAAATGTGCATGCACAGTACATGAGACACGTAGCAAAGTTCAGACAGAAAAACAGAATTGTCCGTTTAAGAGGTGAAGTTTGTTTCTCCATATGAGGTAGCAAGAATCACAGCAGATCGTTCAGTCAGCTCCTGGGTGAAGAAAGTGTGTAAAATCTGTAGAAGCTGTATGAGGGCAGAGTTGTAGAAAAAAAAAGTTTAGTCTTTAAAGCCAAAACTATATTTACAATCATGATATTTTTTAAACATATTTTGATACTTTAATAAGTTTAATGGTTTGTAGGAAAAATGTAATAAAAGTAGGGCCTGCCATGTGCTCTGTCAGACTATTCCTCTTAGTAAAAAGCCCGGTCAGGTTTGTCGTAGCTGAATGAACCTTACATCCTCGGGTCTTTATCTAAAAAATAAACAGAGATTTGATGTGGAGCTGAATTTCTGACTATTTTGTAGAACTATTTCCTGATGTGAATCGGTTTCTGGACAGTTGAAAGGTTAAAGCAGGATCAACATTTGTCTAATCTAGATCTTGGAGAGGCAAATTTATATTCAAAATATCTTTCATAGTGAACTAAAGCAATTTTTAGTTACTATGTGTGTGCCAGGTTGTATACAATAAGTAATATCAGAAACTGAGAGGGAACACAGATGGTGAGAACTTAGATGTAAAATAGTTTTCAGTAACTACAACCTGTCTTTAAAATATAAGTTGTCAAGTTTTGTACCTTAGTATGGAAGTGAAAATGACATTCAACTTTCCCATTGCTGAAAAGCTGAAGATACATTGTATCAAATTAGTACACTTTTTTTTCTTCAAAACCTGGTTGGTGGGGGCTACAGCTAACCAGTGGGCCATGTCAGATATAAGCTGCACTTGTAGCTCCCTCACAGATGTGAGAAGGGAAGAGAAGAGCTTCGACGAAAAACCAGAACGTAATCAAAGATGGCCATGCTTGTGTTAACTTTGCTCCTCACAATTGGTCTCCAAGGTTGTGGTAAGACTGAAAATTATATTGATATTTCTAAAAAAATTGACTGATTCTGAAGACAATAAGATTTCAAACATGTCAAACTGTCCTCTGCAGCTCTGACCACGACTTATGATTTCAATCAAAGTCTACCAGGTCTTATGAAAGTAAGTGTTTTTTATTTCAGTCTGCAAAATTATTTGTCTTTTCACCTTTTTCACTGACCTTCTGAAACGAGGTTCACTAAAAAAAATTACTTCATTTCATTTTTGTTATTATGAGGAAACAATTGTGAATTCCCGGGATTATCTAAATTAGAAATTGTTCTAAGAGATTATATCTTTATCACACTTTTAGATGTATAATGATAATACTAAAGGACAGGATGACACAGAAAGATTCACAATGATGCAATGTAAAATTTTTCTGCCGTACTTTTATTTAATCAAATTGGACTAAATCAGATAGAAATTGCATTTAATCAAATGAACACTTAGTGTATACACTTTCTATTCCCAACGTTGTTTTATTGGGTTTTTTAAAAGTCTTTAATTCATGATGTGATGTTTATTCCTATATTCAGACAGGGGATGTCTGCCAGGACTGCACCCAAATATTTGAACTCCTTGTTGACATGCTTTCCAATGCAGACCTCCAGGTGAGAACAATGGTAGATTGCCCAGTAAACACATACCTGAGTGTTCATATTTGCTCACTGATAATATTATCAGTCCTGTTTAAATCTGTATTCACAAGTTAGGATTAAAAACACAATGTGCTCATTCGAGCAGCTGCTAAGATCTGTGGTTGAGTAGTTTTCATTAAATAAATAGAATAAATTATTTGAATTCCAGGAATTATTCGACACCTGTCGTGTTATCAGGTGAAGCACATGCTTCACATTCACACATGCAAATAATCTGTGATCAGTGATGCTCAAAGTGAAACTCAAACACAGCAAAGAATGTTCCTGTTTTCTTATCATGAAAAGCCACATCCTATTTACTACATCTATCGAAAGCTGAAATGAAATTTTCTCACCTGACCTCCAAGATCCTCTTTTTATAAACTATTATTTAGCCCGCTTTAGTTTGGGGGGAAGTAATATTTTGGTCTGAAGACAAACAACATAAACTGATGAATGGCTTATTTAAGAATAATTAACAACCGCAAGTATCATTACGCAGTTGGCTGCTTCCAGCACGTGCAAGGTCCTTCACAAGAAATAATATTCTATGCTCAAATTCTATTTCCTAATTTATAATTGTGTAATAAATGAAACAAATTAAAGAAAACAAACAGATTATGGTATAAATGCTCCAATAAGAAAGGTCTCTACAGGTTTTAAAAAGCCAAAACAGTCCACCTTTTTCTGCATTGCACTGGTATAGTCAATTCCTAAAATTCCAAATGTACATAAATGCATACTTATAAAACAAGATTTAGATAAATAATAGTACAGTATAAAGTAAGCTAAATGAGGAACACATGTTGAAACAATGTTTTTTTTTTTTCCAACAAGGTATCTAAAGAAACATACTTGTGCATACTCTAGCAAAATTAAATACAGCTTTAATATATTTTGTATTTAGATTTTTGGCCATGTTCAACAAAGATAAAATGGTTGCATATCATCTCAAGTCAATAATCATGGTCACTTCCCTCTAGAAAAAGATCATGGATGGCATTGAAAGTCTGTGTGCGCACCTGCCCGGACCAACTGGCACACTCTGCAAAGAAGAGGTGGACAAGATGCTCCCAGTGGCCATCACCTTTGTTACTGGTATTGCAGTAAGTTAAAGAATGGATTCATTCTAGAGCTTGCCAGGGTAATACCCTTACTCTGATCTATACATACATTCTTTCCTTCTTTTCCCCAGAAACCAGCAGAGATCTGCAAAATCATTGGGCTCTGCAGCTCCTGTGACAAACACGAGAAGATGCTCAGCTACTTCGCCAACGAAGCCCTCCAGTCTGCTGTTACTAAGTACAATGTTAGTTGGGTAAAACTTAGTGATAGACATCGTAAATAATATAGCTTCCTTTTATGCATTTATTTTTTCAAATCTCATTTTACTTTAATCTCCTGATGTTTTGTGTGTCAATAAGGTCAATCCCACAACATGCTCCTTCTGCATTTTCCTTTTCAAAACTTTGGAAGATCTGCTACCAAAGGAGAGGACTGAGGTGAGTTAGTCGTTACAATGAATCCTGTGGATTCGAAGTAGCACAACACCTTATAGTAGTGCTCTTAGACGCCACCAAATGAATGTGCTGACAATGTGCACACTCATCTAACTCTTCCATTTATCCTGCAGGGCGCTGTGATCAAGTTGCTGGAGGAGGTTTGTCTAATCTTACCGGCCTCCTACCGGGACCAGTGTGATACAATCATTGGGAGGTTTGGCAAGACAGTGCTGGATGCAATCTTGGGCTACGCCACCCCTCAGACCATCTGTGGCCTCATACATCTGTGTAAAGGGGAGGAAGCTCCAATCGTGGGTCAGTCTGACTCTTTATTAATATACATCTTTAAATAAATTATACTTACCTTGTATAATGCTTTAAAGGCTGGGAAGAAATTTTTAAAAGTCCAAAGGGAACTCCTGAAAAGTACATACTTTTCCAACAATAGTTCAAATCACAGGACAGACTTTTTAAAATAATCCTAACTAATCAAACATATTAGAACCATGGTAGGATTTGGGGTCAATTTCTTTTTACAGAAATTCTTATCCATTATTGTAGCCAACCAATGTGCCAAGCTACTATCGTTCTACTACCCAGTGGTCAAATGCACATTTTTAAAAAGACATATTCAATGTCTTGTTAAAAAAGTATCTGACCCACCCTTACAGTGATTTGATCGCATTTTAGAAGCTGGAGCCCGCCTATGTTGTATTCATTAATAAAGACCAACATTCAATTGTCGATTTTTACATTCACAGATCCGTGCATCTTGCCAACATACAGATGCAGAGATGCCAAGACTGCCCTCAAATGTGGAGTAAGTAAACAGATAAATAACCCATTTAGTTTATGGATGCTCAGTGGTATCAACATTTAAATTTCCTTCTTTGTGCAGACGGTTTTCTACTGTCAGAAATTTGTCTGGAAGCCTTTGAACTACAACACAGTGTAAAATACAAGAGGTATTTCAAAATGAATTACATTACTTTTGAGAGAATAAACCCCATACTATAATAGAATACCTCCTTAAACTGTTTCCATTTTTTCTTTTTTCCAGGTTGGGAATACCACGAGTCACACTTGTGGACAACCACCATCCTCAGTATCAAGCTGCAAATACTTCTGCTTGATGGCTTTTTCTTCTTTTTTTTTAAATCCTGATGTCTTTCATGCTTTATGATTTTGTTGTACATAAAGTACCTTCTGCACTGAGAAAAGAAATCCAACAAAAGGATTATCTGAACTTCAGCTACAAAAGAATGTTTCAGAGTAAAAAAAAAAAAGCTTTACTGAATCAAAAGGTTAAATTCTTCACATTGCAGTTCCTCGGTAAACTCGATAAGAATTGTGCATTAACCAGTTTTTACTTTGGATATCAGGTTTCCTGATTTCATCAGCTTCTACAAAGTGTGTTCTGTAATCTTTCACACAATTATATCAAATTAAATGTGATACAACTGTAACAAAATGATTCTTATAAATCAATCGTTTTGCAAGTTATTACATGCCTATATTAAACAGCTATTCTACGTCTCATTTTTTAAGATTTAAATCACACTTCTGGAACAATTCACATTCAGATTTACAGTTTTTGGTTTCTGAAATTGAAGTACTTAAGGTTTCCCAGTAAAGAGTGACTACATGACTTTTAATCAGTTTAAAATGAACACAGAAGTAAAAGTGGAATTAAAATAGAAACCATTTTAGTTTCGGTGATTGAGTTTATATTCTGCCAGAGGAAGTGAAAACCTTCAGCGCATCTTTCAAATGAGACCCACTTCTGCTTTCACATGCTCTTGGTGCCATTTTTTGATTAAGACTTTATGGTTGCTACAAAAAGTCAGGATTAAAAATGTATTCCTTTTAGAATAACCAGCCAAAAGCACAAAGCGAGAGTGCACTTTATTAACAGTTTGAAAGAGAAACTCGACAACAATTCAGACTCATCAGAATAAATTCCCAAGAAGGGAAATTTCACAGCCTCAAGGTAGAAATGGGAAGGTAGGGTCAAAAGGTAAGAAGTCATGTATTTCGGGGCATAAGCAGACAGTGAGAAAAGGCACTTTGACACATTTAACAAACACACTGACAGACTCACTTTCAGCAACTTTACACAAACAACTTGGTGGTGGTGGTGGGTGTGTCAAATTGAATAAATAAAAAGCCCCACAGCAGATCACGTAAACAGGCTGGTTTCTCTGTACAACACCAACCGATCATTTGTCTGAACTGTGGGTGAGCTTTATGATTCTAATGAACTGCTAAAAAAAGATCTAGACTGAAGTGATCAATATCACCAGATAACAGACTGGCTATAAGGCACCATGTGGCTCTTCCCTGAGGTGTTGCTGCAGGACACTCAAAGAACCACAAGGTGGAGCTAGACAAGCCAACTAAAAAAGAAAGAAAATTAAATAAAAAAAATTAAAAAAAAGGGGGGGGGGGACAAATTCCTACAAAGCCAACTACATACATGACACATACAGTTTAAAGTCACTTGCAGCACATAGCTCTGATGAACTGCTGATTTTAGGAGGGAAATGTAGCTGGATTTAGTTTAATTCTGGGAGGGAAAATGAAAAATCACTTAAAAAAAAAAAAAAAAAAAGATAATTGGGAGGCATTCAGATATTATCTTTAAATTTATCCAGAGACTCTGGCTTAAACCTTTCCAAATATTTAATTAATTTTCTTGCAAGTAAACTATAGCAACATTACTTAAAAAGACACAAAGGGCAATCTTTGCAAACCCTGAGGCATTTTAATGTACTTGTGCCAGATTAATGAAATTTGAGAAAAAGAAAAAAAACAAAAAACAGGCCGTAATCTTGACAGTCATTTGACAGACTGCCCACCTAATACAAAACACCTGCCCTTTACTTTTACTTTCAGTAACTTCAAAAACTACTCAGCAAACGAGCGTACTACCACCACCTCTTACATTCACTATGCCGACTGTGCTTCGCTATACATCACCACTCTTCTTCTTCATTTGTGTCCACTTAAAATTTCACATCTTAGACAAAGCGAATTGACATATAAAGACTTTCCTCTCTGTTGATCAAATCATTAGGGCCCTCAATAGTCAAGCAAACAAACATCTACATCGAGTTGCTGAGTGGAAAAAAAGGCAGCTCCTGGCCAGAAGTGACAACTCAGGTTTCTCTGTAACTACACCCAGAGCCACTCTCTGGAAAGGCGAGTGCTGTTCCTTTATCTTGGTCAGAACACTGAAGCATTTAACATTATTTGAAACATCCAAAGGACAGTTAAACTCAATATTTAAAAAAAAAAAAAAAAAAAGGTTTCATGGTGCAGCCCAACAGAACCACAAGGTCATTAGCAGCTTCTGACTTCTCTGTAAAACATCAGAAAGAAAAAATGGCCTGAAGGGACTTCACAAATAAAGAAAAAAGATATATAGAAAAAACGTTGTTTGAATAATTTTTTAACCAACAAAAATAGTGTGATGTCTGTGCAATACTAAACATGACATTGCTAAAGAGGAAGCCAACCTCTGATCACTTGTACAACTACACTGCAGTCAGTTTGTACCTAAAGAGTAGAAATGATTTTATGACTATTTAACTTCAACAGTTCTGGATTTCTCTCCTAAGTGTAGTTTCAAAACTGATTGTCAATAATACTTTTAAGATGTGCTGAAAGAAGCCACCAGAATAAAAAAAGAGGAATAATGACTCGCCGCACTGCTCAAGCCTGTATATCACAGCAAATGAAATAACTGTTGCCTTCTTTAGGAAGATCTTTACAGGTGGACAAGTAGTAACACAGCAGAGGCTGTTGGATTTTTGGCTGCATATGGGGGGGGTAAACAGAGGAAGAGAAGGGAAGGTGGAGAACACAGGGGTAAATCTGCAGGACATCTAGTATATGCTAGCAACAGAACAGGGATTCAGTATTTCAGCTTCTTGGGAACCTCCCATGGGAAGACATCACGACCAAAGTGACCATAGGCTGCAGTGCGCTGGTAGATGGGCTTCTTCAGGTCAAGATCCCTTGGACATAAAGACAATGTTAAAAAATACAACCGTATCTAAAATGGGGACAATGGGGATTTTAAATGCATGGTTAAAAGTAACAGTTATAATATACAGCAGCATGCAAAATCTAAGCTTTAACTGGGTTTAAAAATTTCACTTCCTGTAAATGGGGAAGATGGGGGCAGTCACTACCATGGCAACACCCTGAGCTTGGCCATCTTGAAGCAGTTCATTTAGATTTTTAAGAAGTGTTGAGAGTCCTTAACTTTGCTTCAAAGCCATCAAATCATTTCAATACATTAACGTGTTGGATTTTGTTAGCAGTTCGAATAGGTGCAGGATGGTAAAACTCTGGTTTTCTGCACCCCGCTGTAATGTTTTTAATGTTTGTATGTAAAGCACCTTGAATTGTCCTGTACATGAAATGTGCTATACAAATAAACTTGCCTTGCCTTGCCCTTGGTCTGGGGGTTCTGTGGTGTGCAGAACAAATGTTTTTCTGAACACACACACCGATTGCTTTATTTTTCCTCCTATCCAAACAACATGTCTCCATCACTCCCTTCTTGCTGATGATTTATTGCAGTTGGAATACAGCTTTCTTTCTGGTTTCCTGGATAGTCTGTTTGCAAGTGAACCGAGACCCCTGGCTTTCAAGAGGACCAGAGTCCGCGTCTTTGGTCCGCAGCAGAGTGCGGGCGGTGTTCACACTGCACGGACTATCTGTGGCAGCCGACCAAACAGTCGGTGTGAACATGCCCTTACTGTTACTGAAATCTTCCCATTGCCTCTTATGCCCAAAGTAATCCCCATCAGTGCTGAACAGCTGAAGGTGCGGTCTTCATGAAACTTATTCATTAATTTTCTGTACCGCTTAATCCAATTCACGGTCGCTGGTGGGCTGGAGCCTATTCCAGAAATTATCAGGTGAGAGGCAGGGTACACCCTGGACAGGTCGCCAGTCCATCGCAGAGCCATAAAACTAGTCTTTTTTTTTTTTTTTTTTTTTAAATACTTCTGCTCATTGTAGTCAAAAATGGACAAGTCTTTCCTCTGATGACTCATACAACACTAATGTCATTGTTTAACTCTCTCTATGAGCTTAAGGCATCTAAACATTTGCTGCTCCTTACCTTTTGTTTTTTCATTCACTCTTAAATGTAACAAAGAATAGGAAAATATACTAATTTTGCTTAAAAGGTTGAAAAGCCCAATTCATATGTAACTTTATGCCATTTGCAGATCATCATCATCATCATCATCATCATCATCTTCTTCAACCCACTTATAGCTCATCAAAGACTGAAATCTTACCAAGGGGTGCACATAGTTCTGCACGCCACTATAGACACACAGCATACCTCACAATGACTCCGGGACGAAGGTCAAAGTTCTTCGTCACGATATCCAACAGTTCCCTTTCACTCTTCTGGGAGGTCCCATAGTGGAAGATGGACACAGAGAGGGGATGGGATACTCCAATGGCATAGGATACCTAAAACAATTGTCAAAAATGATATGAACACAGAAATTAAAAAAAAGAAAATTGAAAAAGTCAAAAGATAATGAATTACAAAATTTAAAAAAAAATATTTATAACTATGCCCCTTAAAGAATGAGTCTGACTCAACGTTTATATCGGGCAGTGATATTGTTGGTATTGAGCTATGACTCAAAGATTTAACAAAATAAAAAAAAAGTGTCAACATTTGTCTACCCCGGACCCTGGACACCAGATCTAGCTCCCAGTCTCATCTTCAAAATAAAATTTTAGTGCAAGAATTTCTGTTTTGACACAGCAGAAGAGATCCAGTAGGAGTCACAAATTTGCAGCTTCATGTGATCAGACCAGAACTCAAAGTAACTCTCAAATCATGACAGCGATGCTGGGAGCAAGGGCATGAATTTACATTGTGCAATCTCTCTGAATGTCGAAGGAAACAAAGAGCATGTGCTCGGTCACGTTCGTGCCCTAATGTGCTTTTTTATTTCTTGGAAACTTCAGGCTTTATCAGTGAAGACTGCCACTGAATCTCTTGGCCACAGCCGTAGGTCCAATTCTTGTCACTACAAATGATCCTCAACATGAAGTACAGGTCAGCTAGCTGGAAGTCCATGATCCACTGGCAGAGATGTACGAGGCAGGCTTTTTGTTTGCATGGGGATAGTCTCTACATTAAATCCATTTAATAAAATGCACAAAATCTCAAGGTCAGAATGATGATTCTCTTTTTTTCTAGCTTTTAAATTTGTGTAAGTTCTTCCATTCCAGTGTTTCAATACACCAATAGAGGCTGACTAGTAAATCTGTGTGACCAAAACATGGATGGAAGTTGCCCAAAAAATATTAGCATATCTGATACTAAATAAAATTAATTACATTCCAGCAAAGAAAAAGTAAAAGATATGCAAGCACACCGTCCTGCAACTCAACAGGTCAAGGCAACCAAACTTAGGTACTCAGGCCTTCAGTGTATCCCTCTAGAAAAACACAATAAGAAAATTAGAGAACATGATACTGCTATTGCTAAGTGTAACAAAACTGCTTGCAGGCTGGTGGTTAAGGTTCGTTGCTTTCCTTTTAATAATGATAATAAGCTCTTGTAGTGAATTCACAATAATTAGTATATAGTTCAACACTAACAAGTTTTAACATGCAAAACCTCAAAACCAACTAGCAGTAACTAACAAGGCTCATGGTACAAGAGGGACAAATCTAAGGTAAATTCTTACCTGGACCAAGACACGCCTGCAGAGCCCAGCTTTAACAAGAGATTTGGCCACCCAACGGGCAGCGTAGGCTGCAGAGCGGTCCACTTTTGTGTAGTCCTTTCCAGAAAAAGCTCCACCTCCATGGGCTCCCCAACCCCCATAAGTATCAACAATGATTTTGCGCCCAGTCAAGCCAGCGTCACTCTGTGTGAAAGAATACATACTTTTAGGGCAGATAAATTGCATTCAGTTTATTTTGACTGAAGACCAGCACTGAACCCCAGAAAATTTAGACGTCTAACCTGTGGGCCTCCAATGACAAAGCGGCCACTGGGCTGCAGGTGATATATGGTGTCATCGTCCAGGTAACCAGAGGGAACCACAGCTTTCACCACCTGTTCCTTCAGACAGTGACGCATTTCGCCAACACCTAGACCCTCATCATGCTGAACAGAGATCACAATTGTGTGGACACGCAACGGAACCACAGCTCCCCTATCCTGCCTGTACTGAACAGTCACCTAAAAAAGGAAGAGAGTAAAAGCCAACTTAAATACAATCTCATAAATTTGTGTAAAACAGTTTTCATTAACGCATGTGAATAAACTGTAAGGTAGACTTACAATAAAATCGATATGTGATAAAAGACGTATCAAAAACTTTTGATGTTTGACATTAGGAGGCAAATAATCTGATAAAATGTAATTTATGGTTACTCAAGCATTTCTTGTGGCGCATTTTCATCAGAGGCTTTTAACCCTTCAACACCTGAATTTATCTATAATTATATAAAACCAAAATACAGGAAGAAAAAGACTGGAATAGAATAAAATACGATATCAAATAAATTAATCATGAATAAATAAATAATAGAAAATGTATCAAAAATAAAAAACAGAAATAAGAGTGAATAAAATCAAATATATTTATAAAAAGAAATTAATTGGATAAAAAGAAATAAAAAAATAAAATAAAAAAAAAGGTCAGAAGTAGTATGAAGCAAATTTACGACATCAGGCGTCAAAGGGTTGAGTTAATGGGAATGACATGTTGCTGTACACAAAACACCTAAAGACAACAATGAACATCTTGTATTTCAAATTATTCTCATTTTTCATTTCAGGATTGCTGAACCTTACATAAAACATCTTGTTATATTAAAACCAGACCTTTTAACAGTAAAATTGCTACATGACAATTATCTGCAAAACTTTGTGGTCCATATTACTGTTTGAGTTTCTGTCAATGGCTCAGAATCGACATCAGACTCAAAAACATTGAATAAGATGGAATACAAGTGGAAACTTCAGTTACACTGAGCTGAATTTGCTGTGAACATCAAATAATTCAAAACACATACACACAAAAGGAACCTAAAAAAAACTTGCTGTGTACTTAAAACATTATTTTACATACAGTAAAACTTTTTTTATTTTTAAATCACTGCATTCATTTAAATGCTCAGCACAAATCCAGTTACTTTACTAGTTTTATAAAGCAAGGTAAATCTGTTTATAAAATATACACCTAACGTGCTGTGCATGCTCAAAAGAAAGACAAGAGAATACATTCAGTGATACATATGATTAAAAACACAAACAGGAAATATAGTCATCACAATTGCAATCATAAAAAGGAACAGTAAAGAAAATCCAGACTATCCGTAAGACCATCGAATAAGCAATGCATCAGTATTTTATGGTTACACTCTCTTATACTGCAATAAGATTTTTAAGATATGTATTATATGAGATTTCAGAATATGTAAATACAATTTTCTGTGTTATCAAAATGGATGGTGTGAAAGGGGAAAAAAAGTTGGTCTAACCTGAGTTTTGGAATCAGGTCGGAGCCATGGCAGTGTTCCATCTCGACGCAATTCAGCCATCTTGGCATTAAGCTTGTGAGCCAAGATAATAGTCAGGGGCATACATTCATCAGTCTCATCTGTAGCATATCCAAACATCAGGCCCTAAGATGAAGCCAACAGCATTGAAGGAAGTCAAAATAACGACACGTTTTGTTAACTCAGTATTTCTGGCCTCAGGTATCTGGGTATAGACCAAACAAACCTGGTCCCCAGCTCCCACATCCTCTTCTTTGCGGTCCAGGTGAACACCTTGAGCGATGTCAGGAGACTGCTGCTCCAGGGCTACCAGCACATTGCAGGTCTTATAG
Organism: Atherinosoma microstoma; assembly: GCA_037177055.1. Lineage (NCBI taxonomy): Eukaryota > Metazoa > Chordata > Actinopteri > Atheriniformes > Atherinidae > Atherinosoma > Atherinosoma microstoma. The sequence continues at coordinate 14,046,316 of JBBBVU010000020.1, read as the reverse complement.
TCAAAGCCTGTAAAACAAGGCAATAAGCATCAGAAAAAAAAGCCTTTTCACTCTTTACCATGTCACCCAAGACTCTCAAGCAGGTTTTCATCTGAACAATATTTTCCCCCTCATCTTGTATGAGCAAGGTCAGTGTATATTCAGTACATGTCTCATGGGAATGAAAGTAGCTTGGCTAAAATAGTTCAAGACATTTATTCATCGGCTCAAGTGGCTTCATTGTATGGAAACTCTTATAAACTCTTAGCAAAAATTCGGGTAAAAGAGATGGCAAACAGAGGGACGCAAATCTTTTTGAACGAGTGGAATACGTTTTCTGAGGGGGTAGAAATAACCTTTAATGAAAAGATTTATCCTTCAGTGCTATAAAGTTGTATAAAATCATTTATACTTGATAAGAGAAAATTTTATAGAAAATAATTCAATAAATCATTTGCTAGTTATCACAGCCAGGACTTTTTTCATCCTATTAAGACAACGCTGTTGCTTGACATTAAGAGAACACTATTGTGTTTGTATCAGCTATGAGGTCAAGGCGGACATATATGCTGCTTTTTGTGCTTGAACTAAGCAGGGCATCTGGCATATGTACCAGATGATAAGCTGTTTAAATAGTGTGCAGACCGTCTACTCTGCACACCAGCAGAACCTCTGACATTTAGCCTGAGGGACAGCAGATGTACTCAGGCTGTCCAACTGGTTTTAAGCCACCAGCTACTGCAGAGTTTAATCGCATCAGTCATGTACATTTCCTGTTTTGTTCGAGTCTTTACAAATAAATCAAAAAGCAGAACAAGCCATTTTAAATCAAATACTATCTTTGACATCCTGCCATTTCTCCAGTACCCACGAGCTGAACTTTTTGTGCAGTCATTGTTAAAAAAACTGCAGTGTTTGAAAGGAAAAAGCCTAAATGATCAACAACAATATTCAGGCTGTGTTCAGACAACAGACTATAAAGTGCTTTTGAACTGCGGGAACCAGCCCTCATCACTTTACCTTTGGAGGAGTCATCATAGCCGATGTCCTTGATGGCATCCCGGACAATCTTCTGATAGTCAACACTGGCTCTTGAGGTGATCTCACCCGCCAGCAGGATCATCCCCGTCTTAGCTACAGTCTCTGAGGACAAATTAACATTTATTGTATATGATGAGAATAAGATTACATCTAATAATGTTTAAGTAAGATGCTGACTCTTCTTAAAGTGTTGTTTTAAGTCTTTATAAAAGACATCTGACAGATTTGGATGCTGGCAGTAGCAGAAACTTAACTGAAAGATGCACTGTTTATGTTGTACTTTGTTGTTTCCAACATCTAAATCAGAACAATCTAAAACGTGAGCCCCTGGTGGGGAAAAACTTTCAGTTCCAAATTGTAGAAAATTGAGGCAAAGCTCAGGAGTACAGATATAATGCAACCAATTTGCCGTTGATGCATAAAATCCACTGAAGACTAGCTTTGAAAAACCTGAAAGCTTTTGAAGCTTTCATCATCTACATCCTTGGTTTATTAAAGACTGAAGCAAAATGCAATTTCATAAAACCAGAAAACATTCAAAAAACACATTTAAAAGAGCTTTCAACTTTGGATTAAATGTAGGTACATTGCCTCAATTTTGTTAAAATGGAGCCTTATTTCTGAGTAAAAATACTATAAAAGACCAGATATTATTCCTCAATAGAGGAACATGAATGACAAGGCACCCTACCCCAATTTTTCCAAAGCCTCAGTTGGTATCAGCCTGTTTTAAGACTGCAGCTTAATGAAGGACAGCCTTTATGACCCGGTTCACTGTCTAAATACTTACCACATGCTACTTTGGCATCAGGGTCTTGTCTCAGGTGTGCGTCCAACACGGCATCACTGATTTGGTCACAAATCTTATCTGTGTAATAAAAGTGACATTTGTTTTAATAAGTGGGGTATATATCATTTCCATAAAAGACTGATTAGAGTGATATCTGTATTTACACTACTCATAAAAACATTAATTTCAAGCATCACATTATTGCGTTCATTGTAATAAAGGGCACTGTGCTTTTGAACTCTCTAGTTATCTATCAGAGTATGTTTACAATAATCTCATTAAAAGTTTAAGGAAGCAAATGAACTGAAGGGAAAAAAGAAAGAAAACATTTAAGACAGTACTATAAAGAAGGGGCAAATTCTTTGGCATTTTCTGGCATGTATTGCCACTTTGTAAACCAAACTTGCAACCTTTTTGGTTATTGCTTTGGCCTGGTTCACATCTTCTCCATAACCAGAGATTTGAAGGCCTTTGCCCCTGACCACAAATAGGAAAGCCACTGATCTATATACACACACTTTAAATTTCATAGTTTTATTTACTTATAGTATACAGCATTCATATAGGTTTGAGTGTGTCACAATTAGGTTGTGAACTCTTAACAGTGCATAGTATAATAAAATATCCCACTGTCCTGCAACTAAAGGGTCTGGATGTGGCTATTTTACACCCATAGATAGGCAGTAGCCCCTGTAGTACCTATATTTAGGAGCAGTGGTAAGCCTATTATCTGTTGCTGTAGAGCTGTCCGTTTGTAAAAGACTTGAACCACAGCACATTGGACATCAAATTGTTAAATGTCACGAAAAAAGAAATTTATGAAATAACATGAATGCAGTAACTTCAAAAGGTTTACCATTTTTATTTAACTGTCTTAGACTGGAGTTAGTCATAATCTGAGAAACATTGGTCATCTGGTCACGCCAACATTTCGTCAAAATACCACAAACTACGGCCAGAAGACAGATGCATCGATTAAGCCAGCTTAAACAAGAGTTAACATTTGTGAACGCAGCATGATAAACTAGATATCCCGTCAGACTAAAAAGTGAAATACAGACTTCATGGATGTTTATAGGTACCTACAACATCATACAGCATGCTGTAGGAGTTGTAAATGATTGACAGGCACCAACAGTCCTCACAGGTGTTAGCTTAAGCAGCTAGCTGCAGCGCTGTTAGCATACGACAGCGCGAAACTCATACCTACCAACCCCCCAAATTGTAGCTCCATAATGTGTGCGTGGTACAGCCTGTTTAAGTATATACGATATTGATACCTTTTCTATTGACAGACAGACGTACAGCAAACCAGACTACTCTGAACACCTTCATTTTAGCCTTTTAATAGATCAGAGCACTGGTCAATTTGTCACGTATCTAATGCTCTTAATCCCCAACAATGTTAAGTTTCACGTGGCTATTTTGGCATTTTTATTTGTCCACAAACAACAAATTAAAAAACAACAACTTTCCAACTCAATTATTTCTACTTCTGAAAATCTCATAGTTAAGTTTAAGTACTGCGGGGCAGCTGTCAGACACGCTAATAGAAACAAGCCACATGACCTTGTTTGAGAGGCTAATAGGATGCTATGCTAATTATCGGTGTTGGTACCCAACATACAGACAGTAGTAAGATAAAACTCACCGGGGTGCCCTTCTCCGACTGACTCAGAAGTAAAGAGGAAGCAGTCTTCATCATGAGGCAAGTCGTTATGGAAACCGTTCAGATGGCCGTTCATTTTAGCCACCACACGCAGTTAGCTAACGAGCTATCAGATACCCTTTTATAAAGCTTACAGAAATTAGGGACAATTTAAAAATAAACACGCTTTGACAGGGGTTTCCTGTGTTCGTGCAAATACAGTGACCACAGCTCGAGTTTAAACCCACCAGATGAACCTCAAAGGACCAGTCTGAACTACTTTTCCAGTCCAGACCCCCTTTAAGTCATTTCCCTGCAACCAATTGTAGAGCGCTGACCACGTGGTGTTCATGGGCGTGCTTTTCCCAAAGCAAAACAAAAATGCCCCTGAGACTTAAAGGCACAAATTGGGATTCAAACCCATAAAATGACGTTTACAAATTAAAGTGAAGAAATATGCAGGGTTTTTCTGCAGTGAAACATTATCGTATTCCATTAAATGTAATTTTCCGAGGTGCCGAAAGTATAAAGGATTTTTTAGAAGTCTGATGATTGCAAAGAAGATTAACTTAATTATTTTTTTTTGCAAGAATGAACATTTAGAGATAAAGAAAATGAAGAAAAAGCCTGTATGCTCTATATTTAAACTTCATTATAATGCCTTAAGATAGAGACATTACTTGCTCAGATTTATAAATTTATAAAGCACCTTTCATACAGTAACAGCTTTACATAAAAGCATACAACTAACAATTTTAAAAACACCCACCTGATCATGATCTCACTCACATTCACTCACCCATCCACCCCCACCTACTTAAGACAACTCAGAAATTGTGCCAAAGAAGGCACAGTCCCTAAAGATAAAAAGGTTCCAACTACTTCCCATAATTTTTTAATATCCTGAAGCGGTCATGTAATATATTTCAAACGTTTCAATTAATTAAATTTGGGATTTATTTTCAGATTTTTTTGGGGGACCTTAAAACATGCAAGGAAGAAAATGCATATACATGTGTATTCTTTCATATGATGACTCCACTGGCTTATGCTTGAATTTTTAAAGGGCTCTAAGACCCACACTGGCTTCAGATAAAATCTATTACTTGGAGATGATTTCTCTCAGCTTGTTTTGCCTCATCAACTTGGTATCAGTCTTTGGTTTAGATCTGCTTGTAATCCAAAGAGTAATTATCTTAATTACAAAAATCAGGACAAACCATAAGCTGTATCCATCCACTGATAAGATCCTCCTGATCTAAAATGTGCATGCTCCAAGAGATTGACATGTGTTTTCGTGTCTTGTTTATGAGAGAAACTGTTAACATATAATTTATGTTTTTTCCTTCCTGAATTTTTTCTTTTTTCCTGTAATAACATGTATTATGTGCACTTTGGTATACTTGGCTACTTTTTAATTAATTGAATTGCCTCAAAGGATATTAGTTGTCAGGACAATGATGAATTACATCATTTTTATCTTTGGCCACTTTATGCTAAGAGGCTGAAGTCCAAGTCAAGTTATTGGTGTTTAAGTGGTTGCAGGTCTTGTTTTCATCTATTCAAAGTCTGAAGTGTGATGTTACTTTGGTCAATATATCGTGAACATACATAAATTATGACTTCTTTTAATGTGAATTATTCAATAAACAACATTAATTGGTTCAGTTATATGTTTTCATTTTATTTGCACTCTCACAGAAACAACACTGTGTCCTTGAGGCAAAACAGCAATGTTAGCATCCACTCTTTGAGCTCTATAGAACAGGGGCTGTATTCACAAAGCTGCTAAGAAGAATAAGAACATTGGTTTCGGATTACTATTCAAGTTCACAGGGTCATGTGTAATTTTTAAGACTGAGTCGATCTAATGCTTATACTCTTGGATACTTAAAATCAATCTTTTGAATACAGACCAAGTCTTATAGAGTTAAAATCATCAGGTCCAAAATGTATATTTCACACATTTGATCTTTTAACACATAGGCTTAAATAAACCTACACACACACGCACACACATACACACACACACAAACACGTCATCTCTCAGTTGTGAACTATGATACCATCAATACTCATCATCAAGAGTCCTTATTTTGATGCAAGAGTGTTTACATGGATCCATATTGCTGTCAATAATAAGAGATAGTATCCACCACCGGTTTAGTCAGACTTTGGTTTCACATTCAGTGTGTTTGTTTACTTATGACAGAGTCTATGAAAGCACTTCAATAGTCTTCCCACATTTTTGACTCTGAGATACACATACAGTACAGTATTGCATGGGATGATGGTCTATTCACAAACAGGGAACTGTAGGGCTAAAATGTGGAATGTTTGCAAACTACATAAGAGTCATTACTTGTGCTGCTTCTATGAGCACAGCGACAGTGTGGGTCAGATCAGACCCTGAATGCATGGATATTGCCATGGTTCCCTTTGTGCAGTACCTCATTCTAACTCTTTATGTTCTTCGCTGTGTCTGTGTCCTCTGGCTTTCCTATGTGTTTGACCCCTGTGGGGCTAACCTGAGCTGGACTGTGTTCACCTAAGATGGCTACAATCAGGGCCTCCGGAGCTGTCACTCCACTACCTGGAGACACTGGGCTGCGAGGACTGTGGGGGCTGATGGGAGACGGCAAAGTGTCGGAGGAGACAAGTCGCTCCTTCTTAGCAGCTGAGCAGGGTGAGCGGCTTTGTGCGTGGCTCTCTTTGGAGCGAGGACAGAGGCTGAGGCCCTGCAGGGAGGGGAGGGGGTTGGTAGAAAGAGCCGGAACAGCAGGACTACGACTGCGACGGTGACGATGGTGGCGTTTGCCGGTTTTAGGGCTCGGACTGCGGGAGTTGGGAGTCAGCAGAACCAGAGTGCTGTCATCTTCTGAGCTGACAGAGCTGTCAGAGCGGCACACAGTAGGGCTGTGAGCTGGTACCTTGATCTAATGAGATTGAATTGATGATTGAAGAGAAGATTACAGTTGAAAGTAGCAAAATAACATCATATAAATACTCCAGTACAATTAAAATGCTTCTATTTTAAACATAATTAGCAAAGTTGGCTTAAATAAAAGTCATTATAAGAATATTGCTTGCCAGTTATATCATTTGTTGTATTATAGCCACATTACAAATAAATGTGGCGTGCTGTCAGGTGTTCAAAAAAACAAAAACTGACTTAAACTTTACTTGCAATTCATTTTAATTGCATATTATCTGAAAATATAGCAAAGCCATCTTATCACATGTTTAACTCAGAAGTTAATTGTTGGGTCCTTAACTCACAGGATACTGCATCCATGATTTTCATAGAGAACTGAATTGTTTGGCTACAGGACTGTTTTTCACTGTGTCTCAGTCCATCATAAATGTCAGGGTCAAAGAAGGCTTTCGCTTCTGTGGATCTTGTTCATGTTTACTTTTCTTTGGGTCTTAAAAGTTTAAATAAGATTTTTGGTTGCAGTACAAACTGCGTTTATTGGTTCAAGGTTGCAGAAACTATGATAGCATTTGGCATTCCCTAACAAAACAAAAAAAAACATACTCTGAACCTGAGAGACAGGTACTTGATTAAGAGACAAAAACAAAAAGTGATCAATGGTCTGCCATTATTCAATATAGCAGCAAGGACAAGTAAAAGATAAAATTAGATAAATAAGCTCAACATAGATAAAAATAAATAGATAAAAAACACAATAGAAAACCATAGAGAAATTTAGAAAAAAAATATCTGGGATACAAACCAGGATAAGAACATGTAATTTAATAGGCAGAATGATAAATAGAGCTAAAAAAAAGGATAAATTAATACAATAAAATAAAGTGCAAATGTCTCTAATTCTTTTTGAGCTCATCTATGGCACCAGGAACAAAGCTGTTTTTATAACGCTTTGTCCTGCACCTTGGGAATAAAGAGGGAATAAGCTGAAATTCACCCCGTAGAGGATGAGAGTCATTAAGAATTAAAAAAGCCATCCTCTGTACTTGTTTAATGTACACGGAGGCTGGACAGGACTGTGACTCACCAATCAAGGCACTGGAACATCTCACTATTTGGTTCAGTGAGTTTTTCTCTGTAACAGACCGAACCACGCCACCAAGCAAAACGATAAAACAGAGTCAAGATTGTTCGGTCAATGTGAAAATGTGCTAGCCTTCTGATGGCAGTAAATGTGATGGTGGCCTTTTTTTGCGGACAGATTTGCAGTTTTCATCAAAGTTAAATTTTTTGTCAATTATGGACCCAAAGTATTTATATGATTGCACTATTTTCTGACCTTTAATTAAAGTGACTCAATGTCTGTCTTGTTGTTTTCTAAAATCAGTAACTGTATCTTTTGTTTTAGATATGTTAATAGAGGTAGGACTCCTCACACCGCTGTATAATCATTAATAACTGGGCCATGACTGACTTTAAGTAAGCTGACAATAACAGCCATCTGTGTATTTAATGATGGCCCTGTTTTCATATCTGCTCTGACACACGTATGGAAGATAAATAATAAAGGCAACAGCACACACCCTTGTGGAGGAGAACGCTGGGTCAGACAGAACCATTCTCACTCTTTGTGACCTGACAGTTAAAAAGTCTAAAATCCAGCCCACCAGGTTCCAGGCCTTGTCTCTTGAATAATTTTCTCCTTTTAATGATATCATGTAACAAAGATCAAGAAATTCTTGAATTATTTGCAAATTAAAACTGGAAAACATTACTCTTAAAGACTTAGTGTATACGGGATGCTCTTTTTAAAACACACACTTGTCCCTGACCTGCTGCCAATAAAGTGAATTAGTTGTGTGATGTGTATCATATAATCTAATTCTTGAAATTGACCAGTAATTGGAATTTATAACTATTTTTGTTGCTAAATAATCAATAATTTCCCTTTAAAAACCCCAATTCTGCTACTGATAGAGACAAATGGATACAGAAAATATTCACATTTTAGCAGCTGGAAATTTATAATGTTCTTTAAACTTTGTTGTTGAAATAATCTAAATTGATGAATTGATTATTAAATTTGCACAGAACTCTGACCATCTGATGTTAGAGCCCATATCCCTTGCTTTAAAATGAGATGCCCAACATGAAAGCAGGGGGGCAATAGAATGTGGTTTTGAATTTACTCTATACTTAATAACTTTATATATTTTTGTATATACAGTGTTTTAATATCCAGTACTGAACATAAGAAGAACTGTCTTACCTGAAGTGGTGATGACAATCCAACGATACTGTTCATATTATTACTGTAGTAACCCAGGATGTATTCAGAATCGTCTCTTGGCAAATCCTCCTCTGAGAATGTCACCTGGTGACATGAAAACATATAAACTGTAAAATCAGCTGTGCCACACATTAATATTTGTGTGGATTTAAGTATTGGTCCCACCTGTGTTGCATGCTCTCCTTTTGCCCACACATACGCTTGGTAATCTTTGTGATGCCTGAATCCCACCTGCTCACAAAGAAATCACAACTGCATCTTCACACCTGGTGGAACGAAAACTGTAAGCATTTATTTTTAGTTACTTAAACAACTACCTTGTAAATGGCAACCCAGTCCCATGAGCTGCGCTGATATGTTGATGCAACAATGAATCTGACTGTTGCATCGGAGACTTTGCACCACTCCTTGTTCATATGCAGCTCCACGAGAGGCATTTCCACCCTGAATGGGAACTAGAGGACAGAGTACGAGTAAAAGTTAAATAAAATAATGAGGGAAAATATCTGTGAAGACATAAAGTGATCTTGTCTCACATGCAGTGAAAACAGTGCAGAAACAGGTTTGTGGTCACTGATGGTGAAGCCCATATGACTTCTGTACACATGCTGTGTCACTTTAGTTGCTCCTCCTAACCATGAGGTCAGACCTCGCTGCAATGCTGCATTGTGGGTAGGAACTGGGGAACCAGTGCGACGAAGGCGCCAGAGGATGCGATCTGTCCAGGCAGGTTTCCTCTTCTTTGCACTAGTAGAAAAACAAAACAAACCAAAAATTGTCATGGCATTAAGTAACCACTGAATGGAGTGAGCTGTTTTGCTTTTTTTTAAAGAATGATGGAGTTTGTGATGGAGGGGACCGAGCAAACCTGGTGTCATATGTGTGAGTGCCCACATCAAACTTATAAGTAGGTGGAAAGTTAAGTTGTCCCTCCATAAAGCCCTCCAGGATGGACTCTGTGTTTTTAGCCATGTTGAGCTGTTGAATAGACAAGCAAAGTGGAAAAAAAACAAACAGAACAATTCGGGATGTTATTCTGACCAAAAGGGATGTGAGGTTTGTCTACTTTGTCCTACAGCTCCCTCTGCTGGTTGTGGTTGCAGATCAACAGACAAAAAGTCAGCGTGAAAACCTTTCCAGAAAAATCGATGTGTTTCATTTTGAAAATGCTGAAGGTGCCTCACCTGATCTCGCTCGCACAGAAGAGGCAGCTTATTGCTGTCGATGGCGCATTTTACCACGTGGATGTCATAATCCTCTATTCGGAAATTTAAATCCCCAAACCAAAACACGACACTGCAAACACAATGAATAGGCCTTTCATTTACTTTAGAAAGAAATACAAGAGAATTTTCTTCAAAACGGTGTGGGACAAAGTGTTATTTATCTGTACTATAGTAAGATAAACAAACCAAAACATGGAAGCTTTATGAACGAATTCCTCATTATGTCTGGCTGAAAGAAGGTGAGCGCTTCTAAGTGCGTCTGCAAACCTCATTTAATTTGGCTTGTTTGTAAAAGTAAAATCACCTACTCATGGTCCAGAACACCAGTAGCAGTCCCCCCTTCAAACTGCTGCTGCTGAAGGATGCTTTCAAAGTCCTCCATCCGCTGCTCCAGGTTTCTCATGTGAGCCGGCAGGTGACAGTTGAGAAAGCACACCGGGTGGCCAAACACTGTCATCCTCGCGCTAACGCCACCTTTATTCCCCTTAGGAGGAAAAGAAAGTGCAAGCAATAAAGTGACAAACGAATCCCTTCTGAAGGGAGTTGTTATAATGAGATAAACCAGATCTGTGCCCAGGGACAAGGTGTTTTTTCAGACTCTGAGTTTCAGAACCTGAAAGCCAGACAGCCTGCTGCTGCACTGACCTCAAAGAGAAGGAGACTGCACCACCAGCAGCCAGGGGGTTGATGCTGACATCAACACGCACGTGAAGGTCACAGACTGACATATGCACCCACGCGTGCATGCACCTCCCGGCAGGAGGGAGACTACACACTACCTCTGTGCACCTCATTCCACCAAACCTCACTGCCACTAACCAATCACAAGTTTTGCAACATCGTAATTCTCAGCTGCTTTCAGAGCTGCACTTTTTAATGCATGGCACGTACCCAGCATCCCCCGAGTCCTGTGCGTGTACTCTGTGTCTGCACTCCTCTGAGGAATGGAAGATGGAAGAATTTAGAGAAAACCAACAGCAACACACCCTGCATTCGCTGAGATGCTACCTAAAAAGATGAGAAAGATGGAGAATTAACACATCAACATGAGTTCAAAGTGGCAAAAAGTGGTATGAAGGAGGATAAATGTACTGACCAAAACATATCCAAAGGGACTGAGTGTGTCCATGCAAAGCTCACTCCACTGGTCTGAAAAAAGGACATCCTTCAGCCTCTTGTTTATCATGGAGTTGACCTCCTGGAGTCTGGATGGTGCCAGAAAGCAGAGAGAAGTTACTAACACATGAAAACTGAACTTTGATTTAAAAGAAAGACAGCAACGATGGGGGTGGGGGAAATCACAGATGACTGAGTGGGCACTCACGGCTGTCTTTCTGGCACTGCTGAGCCGGGCAGAAATACTTGCTTACCCGATGATGAACATGTCAATGTTCCCATCTGAAACATTTGGTCCAAACAGAGATGTGATGTCATCTGGTGGGACAGCTGATCCCACGTTCCATGTGGCAATGTACACCCTTACAAAAGGATAAAAACAGAGGGAGTGCTGCATTAGATTTAAGTTCTATAGAGTAGGTTAAAAGAGGACATAATCCATGCTGTAATCCTCAGAGAAAAAGCTCCCATCAGGGTTTCTGTATATGGAAAAAAGATAAGCACAATTAAGCACCTTAGTGTACCTCTCTGATGAATAAGTGTTATGTCTATGTGTGTGTGCGTGTGTGTGAGTGTGCAGGCAAACTAAAGAAAAGAGAGGGAGCGAGCTTATTGTTTGAACTTAAACTTTCAGCCACACTATGTTGTTATAAAAACAGCTGATTAAAATCACTCTTAACCATTATTCCCATTACAATAACACAGATTTTATTCAATTAATCACTTAATTGATATGTCAATGAAATGCCAAGAAATTTTACATTTATTTTCTTTTCAAGATTAAAAAAAAGGCAGCTCATCCTAATATGCAAGCTGCTCTCAGAACACCATTTCCACTTCCCCCTGGGATTAATGAAGTATTTTTCATTTAATCTAATTTCTCTCCATTTTCTTTTTATTTAGATGCATATCAGATGATCAAATTAGGTGCCACACAAATTTCCTCTCCATGGACTGATCAATTGATGAGCTAACAATTCAGATCTTTATCTCTTTACATTTTAACTTGTTTGATGATGTAGATATATCAGTTTTTCATGTATGTGACACCACTATGAACCTGTCAATAAAAATGAAGCAGTCAAAAAATTAATAAAAAATACTTCTTACAGCATAGGGTTATATATTTCTTGTGATCTAAGAAATAGATTTAGGCAATGTCTTTAAGTGTGTCAAGTGATACTGGTATAAGTTGCTTTTTCTGAAAACCATTTAATATTTTATTTCTCACAGAAACACACTTAATAAACTTGACAAGAGTTTGTACAAGTGACTTTTGTTTATAAGAGAGGAATGCAACACAAGTGCCCTCTGGGAAATCTGCCAGCACAATGTGACAGTGTCACTCTGTCAGGTTAATAAAGCTCTTAGAGAAATTTGCTGCTGTGATTCATGTGACATGGTCAAGCATACATCAGCTTCCTTATGGCCACTGACTGGAGGACAGCCTCTGCTACAACATTCATAGAGATTAAATTCCCCTAGAAATGACTCAGCCTAAATGGTACAAATGTTTAAAGTAAAAAGTTATCATTTTTCTCACCTGAAGTCTTTGTTCTCCTCTCCTGGCCTCTCAGACTGTGCATGGCTGTGTGGTGAGCTCCCAGGTGAAGGGGTCCTCTGTGACTGAGGACTGAGACTGGTTTTTGAGCTGGCGCTGGTGGGCAGGCTATGGTTGGGTTTGGGCAGAGGCAGGCTGAGAGATGGGTTCAGGTAAGTCTGAGGGCTGTGGGGGCTCTGGGGACTGTGGACAAGGAATGAGGACTCTGACTGAGAACGTGACTGAGCATTTGCACCTGTGGGTCCTGGAATGCAAACAGGGATCAAATCTATTTCCTTGGAGGACTCCATTGGAATTCTGGTAGGCTTTGGGGCAGTTTTCGTTCCAAGAGCAGTCGGTCTGGGCCGGCTTATGCTTGCCAGCTGAATGGATGCAGTCTTTGCCTGCCCTGCCTGCATTTGATCTTGCACTTTTGTAGGCACCTGCACAGAGCTCAATCCACACTGTTTCTTGAGGCCATCTGATGCGCTGATAAGATATGGTTCCTTGACTGCAAGTCGAGGAGGTAAAGCCGGACTCGCTTCAATTAATGCGCAGGATCCAGGCTGCATGTTAGGACCACAAGGGTCTGGGCTGATTTCTTTCTGCGGTGAGCGATCCATTAGCCTGCGACAGTTTGTATATAAATAACACAACATCTTTCTTAATAGTAAACAAAATAAAGCAGCTTGCAGATAACATAAAACATAACATCAATCACTTATTCCTCAGTGTGCTTCTGAAAACGCAAAAAATGTACCTGCATTGGGTGAAAGATGAGTGATTGCATCACATTACATTAAGCACCTGTCCACATCATGCCCCAAAGGAATCACTAATGGTATCATAAATGGACTGAACTGACTTTATGCCTCTGTCCTGAATTACATCTAAGTTGCCTATTGCAACATTAATCAACCCCATCTCATAACATGTTTCCAATACAAACAAACAAAGATCATTTGGATAATGTCATGCTGGAGGTAGGCTGTCAAAAGGGAAGCATGCAGTGATGCACATCAGATAATGTCAACAGATACTGTAGGTCACAAGGAAGAGGATGCCTGAAATCAAAGGAGGACAGGAGAACTACCTCCATTTTGCTTATGTGCCCCCCTGGACAGAAATCATACACCTCTTCTTTAATAATTTACAATATGCAAATGTGGATCTCCCTAACAAACAAATTCAAGTGACCACATAGTAACCTGCAGAACAGAGCTGTCAGTAATGGAGATCAGAAAGGTTTGTACTGAATCCACTTTGAAAGTAAAACTTCAGAGTTTAAAACACGGCACAAGTGGGCCTTTTTCCATATTTCAGCCCATGAGCCTGCAAGTCTGATGGACAACTCTGCCTATAAAAAGGTTAAAGCCTTGATTACACAGAAAATGCACAAATAGGTCTAATGAACAGTGGCAGTGTCCTGCTGTGTCTCACACATAAGGTGAAAACATGTCTTACCTTTGGTGGGGTCTTTTAATGTCCAAGGTGAACCGCAAGGGTGTTCTGACAAATTCACAGAGGAGAAATAGCATTAGTCTTTGTTTCCCCCTCTCACACGCCAATCAAAGCGACCAGACTGTCACTCTATGGCGAGATCGATTTATGCACGGGAGACAGTCTGCAGCAGGACGGATGCGACCCGTCTGTACCGTGGACAGCGGACGTCTCGTTACCGCGCCGCCGCCTACCGGGCTGTCAGGACAGAAAGCGGTCGCGCATCGTGCGCCCGGATTCCTGCACGTTGATGTTGGTGCGACAGTTGAACTGCTGATGATTCCTCGCCTTACTCATTGCCGCTGTCTGCGCGCCGCGTAGTTGAACGGGGCAGCTGTGCACTTTCTGGCCAGCATCCACCTCCTAGGAGCACACCGACCCAATGCCTCTCTGTCTCCTCCTTTCTCCGGGTAAAAACATGAACAGTTGGGAGGCGGGAAGAGCAAGTGAGGGACATTAAAATTCAGGCAGCCAAACTACAGGCAGCCAGAAATAACAATACATCTGTCCTGTGGTGACGCATTCATCTGGAACGAGTACGTCACTGATTTGGAGAATTGATCATCATGTCAATAGGCAAGGCATGTTTATTTGTAGCACATTTCCTGTTCAAAACAAATCAAAGTGCTTTACATAAAACATTAAAAGCTGAGTCTACAGATTAGTGTAAAGAAAGCATTAAAAGGTAGTAAAAGACAGCAACAAATAGCAAACATCACAATGAAATCATTAAAATTAATTATAGATTAATTTAAAAAAAGAAAAGAAAAAAAGCCTGTAATTACTTTTTGATTTGATAAAAAACAATCTAATCCCTTATACACAAAGGTCAGTTTAAACATATTTTAGGGAACTGGAGGAATATAAACAAAACCTTGATTTGCCACCTAAAAACAATTGATAACCTGACTAATTTTTTTTCTTTAAAAAAAAAGTGTTTAATTATCAAATATATACTTGCTTATTCTACAGATTGTGTTTCTTAGCTTAGAAAAGTTTGTGTAATGATATAAAATACCAAGAGAATAAAAAAGAAATGTTTTATAAATCCCAGATGGTAGCGATAGATTCAATTATAAATTGTATAATGTGCAGTACCTAATGAGTTGTTGGATCATTTATTCCTTTACCGAAGTGAAACAGAGATTTACAGGGGGAAAAAAATCCCAATAATAATTGTTTGGTTTTCAGGTAGCAACTCAGACCTCTGAGTGTGACCCTAAATAAACAAAGGTTTAAATCATCCATCATCATCTCACCTGGCATTAGCACATCCACCATTGCATCACACTTGTTATCTTGTTGACACACCCAGTAAACCCAATCAGGCCTGCAAAGTCTTTTCACTCCAAAACAACTGCCACCTGAACTAAGGGAAGCTCTGAGATGAGAAACTGACTCCTTGATTTGAACTTCCTTTATTTTTCCTTTAGATATTTCATGGTGAATAAATATATGTTCTTTTGTGTGGCACATCTTGCCATTGTATCCTTTGCTTGATGACGATGCAAAACCCAGCTCAGTGGAGCATTAATGATGCAGATTGTTAGTCTAATTATTCAATTTATAAATGCAGACATTTATTTTGATCCTTATGTATTCACTTTGTTTCTATGCATTTTGTTGTTTCAGGCAACATCATCCTCCAAGCCATCCATTCCCCCCAGCATGTAAATAAACTGGTAGAACTTAGTCCAGGATGTGATTAAATGTGCACACCACAAAGTATGTTCTATTAGCTGGCCCTATTCAACTAGGTATATATATATATATTAGGGGTGCAACGATATACAAAATTTACGGTTCGATACTTTAGTGTCACGGTTCAATAATTTTTTGATACAAAAATGAATTTTAATGCCTTTTTTACTTGTATGTTTTAATCAATTAAAAAGATTTGTTTAAAAAGTTAGGTACCATTTTTAATCCAATTTTGTAATTTGTCAAAATGACGGATGGTCTTCAGACTTTTCCATCATCAATTTAATAAAAACAATCAATGACAGAAAATATTCGACTATGGACAAATATTGGACATTCTTGTAACTTCATGTAAAATGTTGCAATGGAAATGTTTAATGGTTCTTAATAGCACTGCAGCCTCACTGTATGGTTCCTGGTTCGAGCCTTGATTGGGGAGGAGGGGGTTCAAGCTGGGCCTTTCTGTGTTGACTTTGCATGTTCTCCCCTTTGTTTGCGTGGGTTCTCTCTGGGGACTCTGTAGTCCAAAAGGTTAACTGTAAGCTCTTAATTCACCTTAGTGAATGTGAATGATTGATTGTCTCCCTATGATGGACCTGCAGTGTAATGGTGACCTGTCCAAGATGTACCCTGGCTCTTGCAGCTCCCATACCTATTGGAATAAGCAGAAAATGGATGGTTGGAATACGGACTCCCCAATGAGTTGTTGCGAAAGCTTGAAAAAGTAAGTTAACAGTAAAGCTTTTTTGAGTAAACTCAACAAAAACACCTGCATGGTGTGGTCCTACATTAAGTGGGTAAATCAAAGTTGTTGGATAAACTTAAAACTAAATTTTTTCTGAGGCATTTTCAACTTAACAACACGACTTGTTTCAGCTCAAAGACATGAGTACCCTGAACAGCTATCCTAAGTTTGTTTTACTTTGATTGACCTGTTTAATTTCAATTCCCAACCTAGTTGGTTTCACTCAAAAAAGCTTTGCAGCTGGTTGCCTTATTTTCAAGTTCACTCAACTTTTCTTTTTACAGTGTACATGATGTGAAATAAATAAGTAAATATGTGGAAAGAATGATAAAATGCTTCTCAGAATTGTATTTGAGTTCATAAAACAGTAGGTCATTTAATCTACATACACTTACAAGTTAGTAAATGCTCCATGATTGTAATGCACGTTCTGTAATGAATTCTAAGCTCAGCTAAGTATAGGAAAGATATTTTGTCAACAGCTCTGTCTAAATGGACTGTGACTCAGAAAAAACAGACGGAAAGAAAAGGAAAAAAAAACCATCAAAAAATTGAATTGTACCTTGATGCTAGCGAGTAGCCCTAAGACGAGCTCTTCAACCGTCCCACAACAGAAAAATATTCATATCAACTTCATGTGAAGGCTTCAGTAAATTATAAATGGTTGGTGAGAAATGGATTAGTTGTAGTTAAAATATACACGCATTTGTAATGAAATTGATGATTTATTAAATGGACCTTTAATACTCACACTCCCAGGTCCTGAACAGCATAATAAAGGACATGCTTAAATTCACTGTGGGATTAATACAGATGTGTAATCTCAGGGGAATATACTTATCCTAAGCTCCAGCTGTCCACTGAAAATACAGACACCCATAAGTCCCTGTAACACACACACACTAATACAAATACTAGCCATTAATCACTGTGCATTCTCATTCAGATGCAAACAATCACAGAATATATGTAAATTTTCAGTAGAGAAAACTGTATATTTCGACCTCAGTTTTTGTCAATATATGCAGCAATTTTTAAGGCTGAAATCATAGCGACTTCTGAAGGCACGTATCTGACTGATGTCCGAGTCTATGTCCGCTTTTTGGTTTTGACAAGACCTTTCTCCACCAGGCTGCGGTAGAACTCCTGGATGTATGTGTACACGCACTTCCAGTCAGGCTCTTGCATCCGAACTAAGTCATCTGGGTCCAGCAGAGGGGGGCAGCCTGCCAGCTTCCTGCAGACAGGATGTTCATAAAAATTGACTTGAGACAAACAGTGACACAGAAAATATGCAGTCAGAAGAACAAAGTCATATTGTACTTGTCATCCACATAAGGAAGGAGAGCTCACTCTGCAGTGCTGAAAGCCAGTTGGAAGTTGTCCCTGGGCTTGTTGGGGTCGAGGATGGAGTATTCAAATGCATCTGGGAAGAATCGGTGCACCAAGGCACAGAAAGCTATGCCATCTTTCCAACTGGAGGAGAAGTTCTGGATATTTACTCCCTATTTCACATTAAAAAGAGGAATCAGTTTAGAATAGTGGTGGCAAATGAGGCCTAATGTATAGTTCAAATGAGCAATAATGCAAAGTGAGTTTACCTCATATGGCTCTGTTTTGGCCTTGCACCAGTCCAGAAGCATCTGTTTGACATTTTTAGCATTGGGTGCTGCAACAGTGGGACATTTCTGGACTGAGGCTGCAGCAGGACTGGCATTGCTGAGAAGAAAAACAGAAACATACAGATTGGATAGAAGTATGGGTCCTTTAGTACAGACCTTTTTTGTAGCGCGTTTCAGCTTTTCGAAAAAAACAAACTGTGCTGCAAGCAAATTCAACACCGTAAGAGCATGCTCATAACACAAACATGTTTTCACACGTTTATTCACACGCCTTAGTTGTTTTTACCCGGTGTTTGTATGGCGGACGAATGCAAACATACAAACAAAATGTGACTCACCTGCCTGCTGCCTTGCTGAGTGGACTGGATGACGATGAAGACTGGCTGGCTGCCCCTAAGAACATAAGAAGAGTTATGTTTAATATTTTGAAATAAGCAGACATTATCAAACAATATACCAGGCTTACTGCTAGCTGATTGCTGCGGGTTCATGGATGCTCTTCCAATGCTAACAACTCCACCTGTTGCTCCTCCTTTGCTTAGTCCCTGCTGTCTCAGGTTTTGCTGCCTTGATCCTCGCTCCTGCTCCCGTTTATCTGACGATGAACAAGGAGACTTTAGAGACAAAGCTAACTGAGTGATGCATTGCTACTACATTACAGAGCAATTATTACCTCCATGTTGTGTCTGTCTGTCAGCAACATAACTCAAAAGGTTATATTTCGATGAAATCTCAGAAATGGAATAAGGAACAAGTGATGAGATATTTTGGGGGCAATCTGGATCACCACCTGGATCCAGGCATTTTCTTAAAGGATTCTTTCTCATGGGAAGATAGGGATAATTTTGCCATTAGAGTTTCTAACTCAAAAATAATGCCCAAAATCAATGACAAAAAATAAATAAATAAATACAATGGCTTGGTCGAGGTCTGCCAGGCTTTTGTAGAGTGTTTCTAGATTTTACCTCTCTTTTTCTTGAGCAGATCCCTTAATGCAGCACGAATCATCCGTCTCTCTTCAAAATCTGTTACACTGTCCAGCTAAAGAAATAAATACAGGTAAACAAATTGATAGATTCTTAAGATAAATATACACATTTCACTTTAGTCATGTTTACACTGAAATAATTGTCCCTATGGAAAAAAAAAAGAAGAAGACAGAAGTGTGCTGGCATCCCTTTTCATAACTTAATTCAGAGCAAAATGATGAGTCATGAGAGAAGATTTCTATGGAAGCTAATCCAGATAAGAAACTAAATAGTGGTAAAACACAAGTTCAATCAGTGTTTCCATGACATGAGATGGTGAGGAGAGTTGATTTCACATTAAACTCATGTTTAATTGGCTCACCATCTTATTTAGTACTTCTTCATCCTCAATGGAAGCCAGTTGTTCACTGGTCAGCGATGCAGGTCCACCAACAGTTTTTGACTCCATGTCAGATGAGTGAATCAAATAGTTGTCCTGACACATGTTCACAGAAGCACTTAATGTTTTTCAAGACCAGAACTACAAGACATAAGACAATTTTAGCATTTGAAAGTCACAACTTTACCTAAAGTTTGCAATTCAGAAAGATTTTATTGTTTAAATGTCTCAAACAGAGCATTCAGCCAACATTTGTTCTACTTGTAGTTTGTTGAGGGAATGAAATATAAACAGTTGTGACTCCTTACAGATACAAACTGAGCCGCCATGCACAGAAATGTTTTTCCTACTCAAGTGTATCTCAGCAACTGGCTGACTGCAGCACAGTGGGGCATAAACGCATACAAATATAGTAATGTAATGTAAGGAGACCGCTACTAAAAGAATCTGATAACAAAGGGAAACTATGTGCTGAAACCCTGAGAAAATTTCTTCTCCATGATGTTGCAAGATGGAAAGAACAAAGTGACAATATGTGAAAAAATTGGACTGGTGTCTTCAGAGGTGTGGTGCGACTCACCTGTTATCAGGATGCAAACCCTTGTATCTTGTGTCTGTTTCTTGGATTCAGTGCTCCTGTCTTCAGTCCTTGTTCCTCCTTTTAATTTTGTGAGAAAGCTGTGAGAGCTCAGCCCTGACATCACACCTCACACCACAGCGCTTCATAAGGATGCATGTTTGGAGAGAGAGTGGAGATTGCTTAGACCAACCACCCAAAATAGGAGGAAGGAGGAGGAAGGACAAACACGTCTCCAGTCTTGGTCTATCCATCTCTGTCACCTTCAGCAGTGTCTCTGATCCTCTTGTTGCTGCCCGATCCTGCATGATGTCATAACAAAAAAAATCCCATGGATACATCTCTTTGTTAGCACAAATTTGACTTTGTTTCATTTTACCCACAGACTGCAGTAAGGCAAATGACCTGGGTGGGAAATGAAGGGTTAATGGGGGCAAAAAGTGAGGAGCACTGCCTTATTCAGGCAAAACGGCGGAGCAGTAACTCTGTTTACAGAAGCAGAGGAATCTGTAAAAGGAGGGACAGAACATATTCTATGCGACAAGTTAAAACACACACATCTGGAAAGCAACTGGATAACTAAAATTCCTCCTACCCCAGAAGGGATTATCTTGTATTTAAAAGATAACTTGCTTGTAAAGATGGATCTATTGAATAAAAAAAAAACTGATAAATAGCCCCATCCAGTGGTGGAACTCTTAAGTGCTTCTCAGTGTACGGGAACATTAGGTTCTCAAAACATTTTGACTAAACATCAGGAATGCCAAAACTATTAGTAATTCTATTAATAAAGGTTTCAGTATGTTTGAATGTCCCATTAAGTTATGACAGTGAACCAACATGTGTAAAACTATGCATATATGCACTAGGCATATGCAAATACATTTCAGTCATCAGTAATCATGTTCTTTACACCTGTCCCCGTGCTACTGTGAAACATTATATCATGAAAATTAATTTAATTCTTTCCAGAAAGATTTCTTGTACTGGAAAAATAAGTCATTAAGTAAATTAGTCCAGTGATGGGAAATATAGCAGCAATATCAGTAATTAATCCATCTGTTTAGGCAATTTATCAAGCACAGCATGCCAAACATACTCCAGCTTGTTGATGTAAGTTTTTTATATCACTATTTTATGACATTCTAAATAAAGCTGATGTTGTATAAAGCACAAGATCTAGGATTTAACAAAAATAGTACAAAGACAACATATGAAAATGTTTGCTTCAAAACCTGTGAATGTCATTCAGTATCCATGGTGATGTAACTCATGTGGATGTCACTCATTTCATACCATTATTGATGCTGGCTTTTAAACCAAACACAAACGACAAGATGTATGCTCCCTCCTCTCTTTTCTTCAGAGGATGCAACATACAGGAGCAGTTCCAACTTCTCTTAAGTCACCACAATTAGTTTTAAATGTGCACAGGCACGTAGAAGGCAACAGTCTCTGGATTTTGTTCATATATGTTCTCTTATTTTTCTTTTGGCCTGATATGCTTCCAGTTATAAATTGACAAGGGTTTTATGAATTTTTCAAAGCCTTTGCAGTGATTTCTGTATCTGAATTATTTCTGTTTTTAAAGAATCAAATTCTCCAGATTCTTGAAGATCACAGCCATTCTCTTGTTTCTGTAAATCCTCGAACAATATTTTCCATTATAGATGGTAAAATCTCTTATTTGCTTTGTAAAAAAATAATGCATGCGACTTTTAAACCCATTTTTAATGCACCCCCCCCCCCCATTATATTTCATATATTTACATTTTTTTCTTAAACGGTATGTTACTTTTCCATTCTTTTGTGGCTCCTGTCCCATCAAACTAAAATTGAACATATATTATTCATAAACAATTTTTCACTTTCTTCACCTGACATGTCATCTTTGCACAATTCTCAAATAAAAAGTGTAAAGTATTTGCAAACCATTACATCCTATTTTTATTTACATATTACCCCCCAGCATTTAGATTTTTCCTATTATCTTTGGAGTGTTGTCAAACAAAACTTGCCATTCAAGAAGCTACTTTGGACAGCAGAAACTTATTGATTGGCATCTCTTCAGTTTTTATGAACTCAAACATCAACTTTTCTGTCATGAAAATATTTCCTGGGCTGCAGCCCTTTGTGGCTTCGTGTGTAAACCTGAAATTCTGTTTGAACTTACCAATCTGAAGAACTTTGTCTACACACTCACTACCTCGACATCCACAAAGTGATTCACTTTAAATAACCTGGGAGAAAAAAAAAACTCTGAATCATTGATGAAGTGCTTGGTTTTTCTTTTTATTTGTTGCTTTAGTCCAATTTTTTATTTCTATTTTCAAGCAATGGCAAAAATCACATTTATGTGAACCATCCATATTTTTATGCCCCAAAACAGAAGCACATGTAATTTTAAGAGTATAAACTGATAAATTCAAATCACTCCTTTCTCTTCTACATTGTCCAAATAAGGCATGAGGCAAATGTTTCATTCTGGAACCAGTAGAGCTTTAACCGGCCAAATAGGACTACAAAATACATAAATATAATAAAATAAACTATTTACATCCAAATAGCTATGCAAACAATCAAAACCAATATGTACAAATGAACCATACCCTTTTAAGGCAGCATCTTCGTACCCTGTCAGTGCAACAGCAGCATCGCTTCACTATCTACTCAGCATGATATTCATCAGAAGCAGTCAAACCTGCCAACTGATACAAGACCGATCAATAAGATTGTTACAAAAAGGGTTCAAATCAACATGATAATAATGTATTAAATGTTTTTTCACATAATGTTAATTGATTAGATTTCTCTGCTGAAATTGTTTTTATTTAAGCATGGATATGCAGCATTACTATAGTCCGTAAAGATGTTAAAAAGCTGCTTGATCTCGGACTTATCGTTAACAATGAATTAACACATTGCACACACTAATAAATAGTTGAGGTATTCATGTTAAAAAATTGGGACTATGTACTTGAAATACGCAACTGATGCTATGATAAAACGTTAAACCCAAAAAACCATACATACAACCATTTTCAGGTGACTGGGGAATCACAAAAAGAACCATCAAAATGGTCTTTGTGATTGGCATCTCTAAAATGTAAATGTAGTCTTTCCTGTTGCAAAGAAATAACAAAAACACAGTGGGTGTCATATTTTTTTCCTGCACAGCTTTGCTGTTGTGTTGTGAGAACTTTATGAGGTGACATGTGGTCACTGACAGAACCTGTATAACAAGAACATAAAAAAACAACATACATCAAAAAGTAAACATTTGGCATACCTAACATGCTGGAGGACATGTAACTTACAATTTAACTGCCTTCTGCTTTGTCTTTTCTCTTATAGGAGAGCTACAAGAGAGACACAGTTACAAGACACTTGAGGACCAAAATATGGAGCATTTAAAGCCACTCATTACTAAGGCCCTGATTAAAAAAAGAAATCCACATAATTAAAAATGATTTGTTGAAAACCCAAATTATGTGAACAAAATACTTTCGGAATACTGAAAGAGACAACAATGGGTATGTTTTCATGCACAGCAATATTCCCCATACGGCATCATGCAGCCGTACACTATTGTTCAGTCACATGACCTAAGCTCCAGCAGAGAACAGGGTTGCTGCAGTGATGAAACAAAGTCACACTTTTCAGACAGGAGAGAAAGCCCAGTAAATCTTCACGTTTTGAGAGAAATGGATGTAATGCAGGCTTTGGTTGGGCACACACATCACATCAGTGGTGTAGGACGAAGTGAGAGGGGCATATAAATTAAATGAGTCCAATATTTTTAATATAACTTCATTAGAATATTGCTGTTCATGTAAACATACTTTAGCTACCACCCATCAGAAATCTTTTTTTTTTACTTTCCAAAATATAAAAAATGTCATTTGTTTAAAGGTGAGAGTTTAAGAAATGACTTTAAAAGGAAAGCGCAATCTTCTTTTTCCTAGTCTCTTCCATTGGGATAAAGTGGCTAAAGTTGAGTGACACTCCTTAGAGAACTTGTGAAACTAATTATCGAGGTACACTGCATGGAGAGGAGCGTACCATTTAAAAAAGATGGAAGTAATTGGACTAATTCTACTGGGACAGACTTTTCAGGTTGGCATTAGAACAAAATCTAGGCCTTAAAGAGAAGTCACACCAAAGTTCATAGTGGGGGACAAAACACAGAAGCTCAGGCATCTTATGAAAAATGTGCTTCAGAAGAGAAAATGAGGCAGCTCATAACACAAAAATGTTAGCTTTGTCTATCATTGTAAGTTTCAGCCCTACGGCGTCAGCTTCCTACTTTACATACCAACAATAAAAGCTGCCAAAAAACCCAGTCCCTTACCATGAATATCTGGTAACGTATTATAAATATATCTTAATACAAATTGTGCCTGCTCAGATTTGAAGGAGGGGGGGGGGGGGGGGTCTCCAAAACCCACCCCCTCCCAATATTCACACTAGTCACCCAAAACTATGATTAGAGCCCTCTGAAAA